>SSNS01000192.1:965927-985637 GCA_006937985.1 Aphyosemion australe | reverse complement strand
GGGGTGGCATCAGCTGTGGCGTCCAGCGTCATGTGGATCTGAGCAGCGGAGTAAACAAGCGTCTGCCAGTTAGCCATCAGCTGATCGTGGCACACGGTGTGCGCTGCAGTGAAGATCGAGATGGAGCTAACATCAACCACTGGCTGTTTAGCGATCGGATAGTCGATGAGGTTTGGCTGGAGCCGGGGACACACTGTGGAAATAAAGTAAGTAATGCTAACATAGCTACCGGCTAGCGGACGACTGCTGAAGCGTGTTGGGAGAGACACGGCAGGCTGCGGTAAGAGAGGAGACTTTAATAGAAGGAACTTTCTTGAAGAAGGACTTTGGAACTGATACGTTGGGACCAGATTGGGAGCTTTATTATGAAGAAAAGAAATAATCAGCTGAGGTGAGTCAGGAACAACACTTAGAGGCTGGTGTCTAGCTGTTGCGGGCGGGGTTCTCATCATATGCGGCTGCTGAGAGTTGGAAATCAATAAGACCTGACATATTTGATGTGTCTTTTGATTTCATTGTTTGTTATTCAAACTAACAAAGTACAGCAACGGTGTAGCAGCTAGTCTAGTCTCTTCTTAGTTGCATTGTCAGACGCCATGCTTCCACGGCGCACTGCTGCCCTCTGCTGTTTCTTTTAGGTTACAGTCATATTGCAAACGCATAACGTGGAGCTCATATGTCCCTAAATAGCTACCATATTTCAAGATGGAGGATGACCATGGAGCGTCGACCACAATTTATGTATTAAAAATGTAAAATTTGAAGCTGAGAGGAATATTTAGAATTGATGGTGAGAAATATTAATGAAAAAGGACAAGTTTGTGCACTGAATGCACAGAATTTGGTAGTAAACAAGTAAAAATATTACACACTGGGGCTTTAAGGCATGAAGCTCTAAATTGTTTTGACATATTTATTCTGACACAGAGCAGCTTCATTCACTCAATATGATTCCTGTTTTGTTTGTAGCAGAAACAACTTGATGTCAAAACTTGTCTCAAAATATCACAAATCTTTCCTCTCTAGGTCACGGCTTCAAGTTTGGACCAGTTATTGGGAAGCTTCTGAGTGAACTCAGCCTGGGAGAGGCGCCTTCTCATGACCTTTCACCTTTCACAATTAGACGTTTCCAAGCAATGTCTAAATCATCTTTGTAATCCTGGAAGTTAAGAACGTCTTATTCTAATTGTTAAAGAAAATATCCAATATTTTACTAAAAAAGTTTGATTTGCTGCTTAATAGTCAGAGCCGACATTTAATGTCGCTATGCTAAAATGCCCGTAGGTAATTAATTTATACATTTAAGGAGATGTTTTACTGGAGTAGTTTTTGCCAAATATCTTTAAATGGATTAAATGTTTTTTCAAAAAAAGTGAATTATTGTAATCTCTTGTAATCCTGGAAAAATCTCATCCAATCATTGTGAGCGTCCCGTTCTAAATGATTGGATCATGATCCATTCATGATCCTCTGATTGTCCGTCCCACCTCTGCACATACCCCTCTATGTGCACAAATAGCATGTTCTCTGCTTGGAGCAGCTGGACAGGAAGTGTGTCTGTATGTGTGTGCATGTGTGTGTGCATACATGTGTGCATGTGAGTGTGTGTGTTACTGTCCACAGAGGTGGGATGAGGACGTTTGGGGTGGGTTCTGGAAGTTTGGACACTACAGACAAACCACTTTCACTCACGCCTGGTTAGACAGGATATCTCGTGAGATCAAACAGAACTTCGACGTAAACAAACATGGCAGAGGAGGAGCTTGCTGTGTGGCCCAGTCCCAATACTCACACTTTCAATTGCACATTCCCGTCCAGGGGTGTGAGTGCATGGGGTGTCCCAATTCTCAAGTGTGGAAGGTGACCACGCCCGTTTTGCACACTTGATCTGCATTACCCACAATCCATTGCTGCGTGGGAATTTAGAGAAGAAGGTGGAGCAATGGCTCAAGTGCCTTTTCTGAAGATCTGTATTTTCAAGTGAAAAAAGTTCATTTTAAGACGATTAATGATATTTATTCATGTTCATGCTTCATGTTTTAGACTAAGATTTAATGTGGACATCAATGAATATAAATGTAGTCAAATAATTGTTTGTTTGAAAGTTGTTAATAAAGGTTTTTAAAAAGTAGCACCAACAGCAACCAATTCGGCACACTTGTGTACTACGCACTCGAAGCCTTACTGCGCACTTCCTCCAAGTGCACTTCACAGAAGACCGTGAGGCGCAGTGCGAGTGTTGGGATTCCTGTGTTTCTGTCACCTCACTTTCTGATTGGCTACAGGTCACATTCAACAGGCAGTGTGCTTTTTTGTCTCGGAAAATCAGACCAAGACAATCCAACATGTTTGAAAGCCCAGAGGTAGGATTATCTGTTAAGATGATCTTTAAAGCCATTGCATAATTGGGCACATCCTTAAGATTGTTGGGAAAGGAGAATCGGGTCAAACATCTGCGTGATTATCCTACAGGGCTTGATGCACATGGGTGTCTGTGTGTGTATTTGTCACAAACCAACTGAGGAGTCTGACGAGGTTCTGGTCGGGTTCTGAAACTTGTTCCAGGGGTGAATAACCAAAAAAGCCTGAAGGAACGGGGTTAGAACTTAGAATTTTATTTTTATTTTTTCAAAATGTAGCTTGTTTTTATGGCTTTTATTGAGATTGTAAATTCCACCTATAAGGTAATGCATGTATGTAACATTAACAGGTACAAGTACTTGGTCTTTCACAGTTTTTGTCAGGAGCTACAGCGCCTCCTTAAGGTCTCATAAAGAGTAGATAATGTGTCCCAAGAGATATTTTAAAGGGACGCTAATCTATAATTCAAAATTTATCAATGCATATTTTTGATTTTGTAGACTGCAGAGATGTTCTAAAGTAGTGAAAATGCATTAAACCTACAGACTTATTGAAAATAAATGGCTAAGTTTGTATTTTGTTTCTTAGTTTGTTGGTCAGGAGAATGCAGCACAGTTAGACTCTTAAGTACATCTTGTTCCACAGCAGCGTCGGCAGACTCCATACAAGCTGCTGCTATGAAGCAATCTAGACAGAAATCAGCATTTTCAGCTAATTAGTTTAAGAAATGTTTGTTTTTTATTTTCAAGTGACGACCAATCTTTTAGCGTTCTTTTGTGTGCACCCCTAATACAGCAGATATTCTTGTGACGTATGGTGGGTAGCACATGTTAGTGGAATAAATGTTGATTTAATTTCCGTGGCAGAAATTGCTGCTCGTTTCATTGTTTCAGTGAAACTGTGAGATTCACCCAGCTGAGACAGATGTTGATAGAAACGCATTAATGTTATTGGTTTGTATGATTTCATGCAGATTTCCCAGTAAACGTCCATCTTTCTGGTTTCCCAGAAGTCTCCATTTCACAAACATAGTGTATGTTTAAAAAGATATGAGCTTTATTATGACTCAGTGGGTGGCCTGTTGCCTGAATCTATACCCCCATGTAGCAGTAAACATTTTAATCACTAATAAGATGTCCCATTACAATGCATGCCAACCAAGGCCATCAGTGGAAATGGGAAAATTATGCAGCACAACGGCTGAGCCAATTGCTTCATTGCCTCTAAATGACTTCAGATAGATTGCAAAGGGCCATTATGCAAATTGAAAGAATTAGAATTACATTAATCTTGCAAATGGAAACATTCAACCACCAATCAAGCAGGGGAAACTAAAACGCCCCTTGTGGAATGATGTCTACCTTGTAAAATCAGCAGGTTTGTTGCTTTTTTCCTGGTTCATTGGGACCACATGGAGATGCATATCTGAAGCCTCACCGATTATCTGGGAACGTCTGGAATGTAAAACTGCTGAGATTTAACACACCATGTTGAGCTGAGCTAAAAGCTAATAAGTCTTAATGAAAACACAAAGACCTTTGAAATATGCTCTGGACCTTTAATGTTTTTTATTATTTTTATTAGTGACGCACTGATCAGCAGGAGCGTCATGGTGCTGGAGCATGGATAGACCAGGTTCTAGCAGACGATGCTCTAGAAGTGGGTCTGCTACCAGGCCTCTGTGAGCCACAGGCTGCTTGTTTTGTAATCTTATCACTAGATCTGTGGCCCTGTGTTTTGAGACTCAAGAAAAAATTTTAAATTTTATATAAATTTACCCAAAAGTACAATCAATACATGATTAAAAATATTAAATGTTTTTTTTCTTCTGGGCTTTTGGATCCTTGTTCAAACAAAACTTTTAAAATGGTGACTAGCCTATATCCTCCTGAGACCCAGGGAAAAAAAAGTTTTGATTCAAAAAATTTTTTCAGGTAAATCAGGTGTTGGGAGAGTCAAAAACACATTGCAATAATTTTTTCATTTTTACCTTGTTTAATTTTAATTTTACAACATGTGCACTACAGTGCACGTCAGGACTTAATTGATAACAAACGTAGCAAAATTCAATGGCTAATTGTAAATGTACAAAACTCCCTTGAAATCTTTGTAAACAGTTTGTCAAATCATAGACAACACATTTAAAATTAGTAAATTCATGGAAAAGTAGATTATGGGTCAAGTTAGAAGTAATTTATGTTTCACTAGCTGTAAGCCACTTTTGTAGAATACACTGAGGTTTTCATTTTCTAACTGTCGAGTCATTTGTGATACCTGAGGAAGCACTGGGTTGTTTAGGAGACACAAAGGAACATGTTGCACTTCACACATCTCACACATGTTTTACTCTTGCACCCAGGCATTCTACATCTGAAAGGGCTTGCACTGTTAACCATTTCAGGCAAGAGGATGGCACCATACTTTCTTATTGATTGCCAATTATCAGGTCTCTGCACAATCATTTCTGATGACCTTCTTGGTTTCATGCTCAGGGTGTTGTCAGGAGTAAATGGTAAATAAAATGGTAAATGTCCTGTATTTGTATAGTGCCTTCTTAGGGTTCTACAACCCCCCAAGGCACTTCACAACACAATCAGTCATCCACCCATTCACACACACATTCACACGCTGGTGGGGATGAGCTACAATGTAGCTACAGCTGCCCTGGGGCGCATTGACAGAGGCGAGGCTGCCGAGCACTGGCGCCACCAGTCCCTCCGACCACCACCAGCAGGCAAGGCGGGTTAAGTGTCTTGCCCTAGGACACACAGCAGCATTCTCTGGCCGGAGCCGGGATCGAACCTGCAACCTTCCGATTACTGGACAACCCGCTCGACCTCCTGAGCCACTGCTGCCCTAAAGTGGCGCTCCTTTGGGATCCTGTTCTTTTGAATGGTTCCTGTAGCAGCAAGACCCCTGGCTTTAAAAGCATCAAGAAGACCAATAGTGGTAAAATATCATTCAAAGTAGACTAAAGATCATCTTAGAAGTGTCTCAGTAAGACGTAGAAGAGCATTTCCACCGATTCCCATGTGTGGAACTTGAGCAAAGACGTTCTTTTCAAAATCAAAGTCAAGTACTAATCCACTTGGACTTGCAAGAACAAACACCTTTAACCCTGTTAGATTTGGCTTCCCAGGCACAATCTTTTTACAAAACTTTTATTATGTTATGAATGACATGTTACCTACCTACCTACCCACCCACCCACCTACCTACCTACCCAACCTACCTACCTACCTACCTACCTACCCACCCACCCATGCATTCATCTGGGCCAAACCCAACATACATGCATGCATGCATGTATGTATGTTGGGTTTGGCCCAGATGCATGCATGCATGTATGGCCATGAATGTATGGCCAAACCCAACATGCATTCGTGCATGTTGGGTTTGGCCCAGATAGGACAATGATACATGTTAGCTGGTTGTGTCTTTCTTGGACTGCATCTGTCCCTCCATCTTGGTCATCTTCTTCATCTGTGTTCTCCCCCTCTCCTGCCTGGCTCTCTTGAATTTCTCTGTAAATTCCCCCACTGTGGGATCTATTCTATTCTATTCTATTCTATTCTATTCTATTCTAGAGTCTCATCTTCTGAAAGATCTATGTCTATGTCTCCCTCAATTATTCTTGTTAGATTTCTCTCTGCCTCTGTCAGAAAACTGTCCACTATAAGGAACAAAAACTTATGTACAAAGTCCTGACGTGCACTACAGTGAACATTAATAAATTGCTTATTTACTCAATGAAACAAAATAAGCTTCCTTCAAAAAACTCTTTCAAAATACTTATTAGGTGCTAGTTTTGTTAAATCCATCAAATTATACAAGTTTAAAAGCATTTTAAATACAAAAACACCTTTCTTTTTTGAGTAAAATGTGCTGGTTGAGTTGATAGCCATTTTTTAAAGAGGGGAAAAAACAGGTTGGGAAGGCCACACCCCCATACAAGTGACATCATTTTAAAGCTACAGCTGTCCTTTCTCAGAACTATAGGGATTTAGCTGAGTGGCATGTGTAGTATGAGAAATATGATCAGAAAACAAATGTGCACTACAGTGCACAAAAATGAATTGCTGGGTCTCAGGAGGGTATTTATACAGAGCCTTTTAGAGTTCTACAACCCCCCAAGGTGCTTTACAATTAACTAGTCATTCACACCCTGGTGATGATTAGCTACATCTTAGCCACAGCTTCCCTGGTGTGCACAGACAGAGACGAGGCTGCTGTTCACTGGCACCACTGGTTCCTCTGAACACCACCAGCGGGTGAAGTGTCTTGTCCAAGGACACTACGACTGTGACAGATGGGAAGCAAACCTGCAACTCTTCGGTTACAGGGCAGGCACTTAACTCCTCTGCCACTGTCACCCCATCGTGCCCAGCTAACTGGACTCTTCGTTTAGTGGATAATTAACTTTCTGTAACACCCTTTGATGTCTGAAAGTTGTCTTTATAACTTTTACCATTTTTAAATAAATGATCAAAAATCTTGAGGTAAGGAAAGAAACTGATGTGATCATTTGGGGAACCAACTCGGTTTGGTTGTGTTTAAAACAGGAAAGCAGAGCAATATTCGAGTAAAGCTCTGTATCAAACTGAAGAGATTCTCAGTTCCAGGGTGACCCGCTGCATCCTTCAGCTCTTTGTCTATGAGCGGCTCTGCTCCAGGCGGTGACCCCAGGCCTCCATGTTCCCCCGTGGCCTCCTGAACCACTACTGAGCTTCTCGCTCTCCAAAGAAGATGACAGTTCAGCAAGGCTACCCGTCGTTTTCCTGACACAAGGTCAGAGGCAGCGACTATGAGTCAGCCAGAAAACAAGATCGACTGTCAGCAAAGACCCCGAGGGAAAGATGGAACCAGCAGCCACATTTGGAAGGGTAATGAGCTCCTTGTCGAAGCTGCCAGAAGAAAACATGGAGAGCGTTGCGTGTTTTTACAGCATCTCCTGTCGCTGTCGCTCTCTGGGGAGAAGCTACGCCCGCCTTTCCAATATTGCTCTTTTTCCATCACCTCAATCTGCCGATCGTCGGCTCTCACTTCCCTCCAGCAGATGTGCTGCTGTGGCTGAAAGAGCAATTTCCATCATTCAGCTCATGAATACTGGATGGCTGTAAGTAGTTTTGATTCCAAGGTTACAAAGGTTGCAGACAGTAATCTGCAATCTTTCGCTCCCTGGAAAAGGGTTTCATGGAAAGCAGGACAGTGATGGAGCTGCATCATCTAGGGTTTGTTTAAAATGAAAACCCGCAGGAACCCAGAACCATTTATTCTTCAGGAAAATCGTACAGGATATATAACAAATGAAATGGACCACATTTTTATTTAGAATTAAAGATCATTACCAATGGTAGATGCCACTTTGGTTCTTTATGGGTTGAAACCAGTGGCGTAGGCAGAAACTAATTTTCGGGCGGGCCTAATAAAAAATGGGTGGGCCCGACCCCCCCCCCCTCCCCAAACACACACACACATTCTCGTCTTTCTATCTTGGTGAGGACCATCCATTGACTTCCATTCATTTTTTGTGACTGTAATATGCCTAACCCTGACCTTAGCTAAAACTGAATTCCCACCATACCTCTAAAACTAAGTAGAGCTCTGTAAGATTGCATCAAAGTGAGGACCGGCAAATGTCCTCACTTTGATGTATAGACAAGTACACACACATACACACATGTCACACACACACAATCCACCTGCGTGCTCTTGAGTCCTGTGCATCTTAACGTGTTTCTGCTGCACATGTGACCTGCACTCCGAGCTTCAGCGCTCTGTCCTGCGCAGTGCGCACGCTGTCAATAGCAAGATATTTTCCCTATTTGACCAATTTTTTTCAACGGTGATGGAAAAATCGGAAGGCGGTCTGTCATTTTGACATGATTGCAATTAACACCCCCGTCTCATGCAGGTGTGCAGAACCTCACACACAGAGAACATCGCGGAGCTAACAAAATCAATCAAGAAAAGATTCCCATCAGAGCATCTGAGCGTTATCTCACCGGGACTGGGACACCATTAATCACATTAGTGACAGCGCGCTGAAGAGCTGGAGCGCGTCTATCAGGTCACAGACGCGCTCCAGCAGAACCACCACGGCCCATGGTGGCAGAGCGCATGTGTGAGGGAGTGATTTTAAAACTTTGGCTTATTGCGCCAGTAACCAGACGCAGTAACAGGAGTGGCCTTTGCTCTATTATTACACGGAGCCGTGCCACACACACACACACACGCACACACACACTGATTCAATCAGAGCGCACGCTGCGCCAAAAGACCGACAATGCGCCGTCACACTGAAGACACAGATGAGCGTTGCCTCGTCCGTGATTAAAGTATAATTAAGAGGTTTTTAACAGTCTTTCATTCAATGTCAAAATTAAAATATAAGCTTTATTTATGGGATCATATATTTGAAAGTCCGACTCCAGAGCAGTCAGTAGTGCCTCCAGTCATGAACCTCACCGCTCATCATCACAGCGTGTGGCAGCGGAGCGCGGATTCAGCCAGAACAACATAAAACAGCCATGAGTCTGTGGTAAAAGTCCAGAACCTCATGACCTTCTCAGCATTCCCATAGAGACATCTGATCACGCACTAGCAGGTGACCAGTTCAGGTAGAGCAGAAGAAAGGTGAGAGTGCGTTCTGGCCACAGGTTTAAATGCTCCTACTTTAAGTGGAATTGTTAAATTGCATTGCTTACTGGGGCACTCTACATATTCATGATAATGAAATTAAATGAAGATATAATAGTATTGAATGTTTATTAATTATTATTTAAAATGAAAGTGACGGGAAAAAAGCTGATCATGACCAGTTTTTAACTCTGTCAGAATGACAAAGAAAAACATGTCTAGAGCAACCTCTGATATATTTTATATTATTATATACTATGATATTATATATATTAATTTAAATTTATATTAAATTACATTTTGTTCTGTTTCAATTTATTGTATGATGGCCTGAAAGGACACCCCTCCAAAATGAAATAAATTTACATATAATTTTTTAAGGGAGCCATTTGATTGGGTGGGCCCAGGTAAAAAGTGGGTGGGCCCAGGCCCACCCATAGCCACGCCCCTGGTTGAAACAGAGAATAAAACAGGAAGAGAACATTTCCAGAGCCCTAAAACGGGCTGTTCCACCCGTTCCTCCATGGGTTCTAACTGATTAGGAGTCATTCAGCACTAAAGTGAAACCTAAATCACCACCTAAGTGTGCTGACATTTCCTGTCTATAAAGTGCTGATGCAGCTGAGCTGTAGAAGAACCACCATGAGGGAACAATGACGATCACTTTCCTGCTCCATGATCCGACTTTGCCTCTGGTTGCCTCCTGCTGACCCCGGCCCGTCAGCTGGACGCTGCTGCAGGCAGCAAACAGCAGATCAAGAGCACAACGGATCTGACCCGTGAAGGGAACGCTGCATGTGGCTGCCATAACTAATGCTGCATGGGTTCCTTAATATGAACCAACAGTGTTCCTGTTATTAGCTAGCAGGAGCAAATGTATCTAAATCAGCAGAGGATTGTTCTGATGAGAGAAATCAGACATGATCCTCATGAATGAACAATTATTTTCTCTGTTACAGATGAGAGTTGCTGAAATATAGCAAATATATTAAACTGAAAATTAATGAGAGATTATATCCTGTTTTCCTCCTGATGAGCTTCAAGGATACGTTAAGCCAGGAGTCTCAAACTCCGGTCCTCCAGGGACGCATTCCAGCATAATTTAGCTGCTTTATCTCAGATGAAACACTCCTGAAGTTCACATTCATGTGATCAGCTGCAGCTAAACACAAGAATTACCAAACTGTTGGTTTTCACAAAGTTTCAATGTTTTCAGATCTTTTTGGTCAGATGTCATCCATCCATCCATTTTCATCTGCTTATCCGGGTTTGGGTCACGGGGGCAGCAGCCTAATCAGAGAGGCCCAGACTTCCCTCTCCCCAGCCACTTGGGCCAGCTCCTCCGGGGGAATCCCAAGGCGTTCCCTGGCCAGACCAGAAGCATAGACCCTCCAGCGTGTCCTGGGTCTTCCTTTAGGTCTCCTCCCGGTTGGACGTGTCCGGAAAACCTCACCAGGGAGGCATCCAGGAGGTATCCTAACTAGATGCCCGAGCCACCTCAACTGGCTCCTCTCGATGTGGAGGAGCAGCGGGTCTACTCTGATCCCCTCCCGGATGAGTTTCTCACCCTATCTCTAAGGGAGAGCCCAGACACCCTGTGGAGAAAACTCATTTTGGCTGCTTGTATCCGTGATCTCGTTCTTTCAGTCACTACCCAAAGCTCGTGACCATAGGTGAGGGTAGGAACGTAGATCGACTGGTAAATCGAGAGCTTTGCCTTCCGGCTCAGCTCCCTCTTCTCCACAACAGACCGGTACAACACCCGCATCACTGCAGACGCAGCACCAATCCGCCTATCAATCTCACGCTTCAAATGGGGGCTCATCCGTGATCTTTTGATCACTTTAATTACTTAGACGCATGCTCTTTGGCTAGGTGTTATTTGCATAAAATTTTGGAGTTTTGTTTTTGTGAATATGTCTATTATCATTTATTTAATTTTCCTTTTATAGGTCTAGATTAATCCTCTTATTGTTCTTGTGATTGCATGACAACCAGAAATGCTATGTGACTTTGTTTTATAGAACTATGTCATTAAAACTACACCCAGGTTCACAGTTTTGCAGCATGTTTTCACAAGATCCATATCTGCCCAGTAACTGTGGTGAGACCCATAATCCTGTGATGTTCTGGAACACATGTTGGTGGAGACAACCGACACTTGTGTGGGTGTAACTGATAACTTGCCTTGTACACTGTGTCAAAAAGCTGTGTGAGGGGCAAGCTCGTTGGAGAAGGTAACTGGCTTGGCTAAGTGCTTGTCTCCCCTTGCAAGTCAAACAAAGCTTCTGTGTCTGGTGTTTTCCTTACTCTGCCATTCTTTGTGTACAGGAATTTTTTTTTCAGAAAAGTTCACAGCCGCTCCATCCCATGCCCTCATTGGTGCTCGTTGTGGGTGTGGAGTGTGGGAGGTAACACATCGTCTGTGGATTTGAAGATGGCTCAACCAGACCTTATTGTCTGTGGGGGAGTGGACCGAGCTTCGCTCTTGCCGCTTCAAGGTGCTGTGGATCCGGAAGCCTAGCTCTGTCACCATCAGTGGCCCCATCTCCTGTCATCCCCACTGACATGGCTACACCTGCTGAGTGTTACTGGCTCGGCCACGCTGAAAGATGGGAGAGGAAGAGGTCAGAGCTTTGAAAACTCTTCCTCATTGTGGACCGTTTCTTCGAAACCTGGACTGATCAAATCTGTGGATGAGAGTGTGAGCAGCCTGTCTGGAAGACTGGAGTTTAGATCAAACATCTGTTGGGCAGGGATTTGTTTTAAAGGAGTCATCACCTGAAATTTTCACTTTTCCACTTGAAAAAATGTCTGTAATGGCTTCCTAATGATTTTTCACTGGCCGAGGAGCCGACATTTAACATTGATGCATTTGTTTACTCTTGCCTTCTTCAACCAGCTCACATGCACCCCACGAGCACGCGCACTCCAAAACGAGAGCTTGAGCTCTGGCCTATGTCATCACAAAGGCCAGATATAACCAAATATGAGGCCAGCAGCGAACAAACCAGCTCAACAAAGCTCATTTCATAACGTGAAACGCATAAATTATGTCTTACCGTTGATGATTCATGTTAGAATTCCAAAAAAAGTCCACTCGGTTTGTGTATTCGATCTTCAAAACAGCATGATGAGCCAATGCCAGGCTGTTTAGCTTGCTTTGTCCCATCTAGACTGTTTACAGATCTCCAATGCCACGTCCAATCATTTTCCTCAAATTTAAAGGAGCTGATTCTGATCCCAGCTGCTTCACACTCGGCTCTCAAACGGCTCCAGCGAAAGCTGGAGATCACGGTCTGATGAAGTCAACAGGACCACATCATCTGCGAAAAGCAGAGAGCTGAACCTTAGGCCACCAAAACAAATCCCCTCACCACCTTGGCTATCTGGAAAAGGGTTTCATGGAAAACAGGACAGCGTCAGATGCTTCTGAGGTTATTGAAGCATACTGTAGGTCAAGTGTTGGTCCTTCTCGACCTCTGTAGTCCATCCTGACTTGCTGTCAACCAACTTCTGGTCCAGATCCTGACTGATGGTGCTCATTCTTCATAATCATGTTTGGAGTTTGTCTGAATTTGTAGAATTTTGTTTGTTTATTGGAGCAGCAGTAGCTCTAGGTAGCGGGCTGTCCAGCAATTGGAGGGTTGTAGGATTGATCCCGGCTCCCAGCAGAGAACTGTGCTGTTGTGTCCTTGAGCAATAATCCTCCATGCTGTCTGGTGGTGGTCGGAGGGATTCATGGCACCTGTGCTCGCCAGCCTCGCCTCTGTCAGTGTGCCCCAGGGCAGCTATGGCTACATTGTAGCTCACCATCACCGTGTAAATGTGTGTGTGAATGGATGAACACTGTAGTATAAAGCGCTTTGAAGTCCTCAGACTCTGAAAGGTGCTACAAGAGCAGGTCATTTATCATTTGTTCTTCTGCCTTTTGAGGATTGACAAGTTCTTAATGGGAGGACTGGGAAGATTCCCAGCACCAACATGTTGATGTCCCAATCCTGCAGCTGGATCAGCGTTAGACTGTCCTGGTGCTGCTCGCCCTGAAGCCGTCTTCATAACTGCATTTGAACATTTTTTAGGATTCATTTTATTTAAGGTAAAAAAGGACTTCATAAATAATTGACATTCATCTGATCACTCTTGAGAAAATGCTTAAGTTTATAAAAACATAAAACAGACGCAGCAAACTTAGTAGTTATCAAAGCTTTTGGCTATAATGTAATGAAGAAACATCATTTTAAACCAGACAAGAAAATTCCACACAGCCGATAAATCCAGTAGAAGCATTCCAAAACAGTCACCGTTCTTTATTTACAATATATTAAACTGATGCAAAACTTTTTTAACAAGTGGTCAATTTCTTCAAATCCAGGAAAATAAACAGCTTTTTTCCAAGCTGCGTGTGTTATCAAACATATTTCATATAAATACCAGATGCAGAACATCCCAGGTCTTTCTGCTGGAGTCAGAAAAAGAAGCAGTCAGTGAAATGAACTCATGTCATCGGCATAGAGAATAAAAATAACACACTTGTGAAAAGCATGGCGAGTTAAATCACTTAAACCTCCAACATCAGGACCATAAAAGCTTTTCTGACTAGTTCTCATCACACGAGTCGTGATAAAAATGCAGCATCACATTTTGTCGCTGTTCAAACACCAAAGAGCTTAAACATCAAACTCAAACGCACATCTCGACTATGAGGCTTCAACGACAGACGGACATTCTAACATCAAAACAAAAAGGATTCGGCTTTGGTGATTTCTGACCCTCAGGTGTGCAGAGTCAGTGACCAAAAGGGGGAGGAGCCTGAGTTCATCATGGCACCTGGAAATAAACCAACATTTAACATGGCTGCTTTTTTCCTGCTTTAATCAGATAAGCAGCACCAAGACCTTTTCTGTACTTTCTCTAATTTAGCTCGAGCCTGCTGCTGTAATGACATGAGCATTGATACACAAAAATATTATTGCTGAGTTTATTAGTTCAGGTTCTAACTGAACAGTTTAGTTTAGGTGATCTTTTAAATAATTCCACCTTCAGCAGACCTTTTCCACACCCATGCATCGTTTCACCAGGAACCTGTTATAACTCCCAGAGGCGTCAGCTGCAGGATATCTGAGGCTTTGTGTTCTTAATAAAAACACCTACTCCCCTATTTCCACTTATTTCTGAGGGACACAGAACTAAAATGTAAATGGACACATGTATGCCAGCTCCGCTGAAGGTTATTTTGGGTTTTTTTGAGCCTCTTTGAAACTGTTTTTATCCACTAACAAAGAGTTCAGTCTTCACTGAAGTGTTGCTTATGGTTCTTCTACATGCTAAATCTGCCTACAGGTCAGATTACACAGATTACTCAGTAGGGACATGAAATAAACAATCCAGTACAGTCACTACAAACTACACGGTTAATAAGAAAACCATTAAATTAACATAAACTGGATCTAATTTGGAGAAACCGCTCATCTATGACCAGATTGACAAGCTAAAGCTGTTGAGTTGGTCTGAACATGATATTTATGACTAAAGGAAGTGGTATTCAGACTCCGCCTCCTGCACACCAGAGTATGAGCTATGTGAGAGTTGAACAGCAAAGAGAGAGAGAGACACCACATTCTTGTTAGGTAAAACCAAACATCTGTAAATAATCAGTAAGACATTTTCCTCACATGCTTTAAGAACTCATTTGTTGGTTCTGTAGGAGACACAGAGCCTGGTGCAACATCAAGATGTTCCTTCTGCAGAAGGAACCATCATCAGATTTAAAGAGACAACGTGTGAGGGACATGCACAAAGTAAAGCCCTAGTCTTTGTCTCGCCACACAAGTCTGGCGAGGACATTTTCCAGAGAGGTCGGCTCAGACCTCAGGAACGTTCTTGTACTGGAAGAATCTAAAGAGTCCAGAGAAAACTGGCTTTGTTCTCCTACTGCAGCAGGTAAGTGATGAATAAAGCTGATGGAAGCAGCTCAGCTGCAGAGGTGATTGGTGGAAAACAGCCCTTTGTCCAGGAACAAGAATAAAGGCTGGTGCTTTCTCAGAATGTAGACAGGTAAACTGTGTGCACATCGTTTTAACTAAACTTATGGGTGATACTTTACGGCATGTTAATACATATTATTTTGGTGCTCGAAGTGTAAATAAGGGCTAAAGTGAGAAAGGTTGTAGCCGTATTTAATGAAAACATGAAGTTTTCCATCCAAATCCCATCAAACTGTTGCATCAGATCCACCGACTTTAAGGGTCAGTGCTCTCTCGAATTATGGGAATATTTGTGTGTGTGATTGTGATCTACAGCTACAATCACACACACACACACACACACACACACACACACACACACACACACACACACACACACACACACAACTGGTCATCTTCACATGCAAGACGAGCTGTCCCGGTGGACCCAGGGTCAACGTCAGAGAGCTAGGACAGGGTCTCATAAGACCTGTCCTCGCTGCCATCGTCTTTCATGTGACTGCCGTATCTGGATCCAGAGTAATGTGAGCCTGGAGTCGCTGCACCTTCCTCCTCCTCGTCATCATCAGATATGTCAAAGCAGTACCTCCTTCTGCCTGGGGGGCTGCAGGACGAGAAGACACCAACATCAGCAGAGTAGAGAGGACGAGGTCCTGTCCACACCTCTCCAGATAGATTAAAACAGAGGTTCTTACATAATATTTATCTTTATCCAGCTCAACAGAGGATCGGGATGAAGTCAGACAAACGAGGTAAAGCCTTTAGAAACATGTTATTTTTGTTTTTAATGCACAAACAGAGATCAGGCGTGTGTAAACCGGGCTGTTATGTCATCATTTCTGAAAAGCTTCACATCCACACAGAGCTTTTAAAAATCTCCTTTAATGTGTAGAAGTGCAAACTTAGAACATCTCAATGTTTTAAAGGTATCTGGAGTGGGCGGGTCCTAAAAGGACAGATGATTAGGCTCCAGTGCTGCGTGTTCCCAAAACAGAAATTATTTTCATTCCACTGGAAAAAGAACACAGAAACACGTTGGTTTTCTTTGTTACTATGTGTAACACATACACACACACACTTAGAACAAAGCAATCCTTCAGAGAGTCAGGGACCCACATCTGCTGCTTTAGACTACCGTAAATCCTCTAATACATGCCAGGGCCTTTATTTTCTCAAGCGCATCCTGGTTCAGGCCTTTATTGGAAGGAGGCCAGAATTAGAGGCAGGCCTATATTTCAATTTGAGCAAAATAAACTACCAGTAGAATGAATAAAAACAAGATTTTGTGTCTATTTGAGCGGTGACTTAAGTCTCACGTGCAAATCAAAAGTGATGATTGGTGGGTTTCACTCACGTGACCCTGCCCTGGCGCTGAACTCAAACAGTGGACAGGAAGTGTTTTGCTCTACTATAAAACACAGCGTGACGGATGAAAGTGAGTGTTCTAAACGAGCTGGCACAGACACGATATCTTCCTTTAGGTTATGACTCATTTAATTTTAAAAGTTGGACTTTTAATACATGCTGGAGGATTTACCCAACGCTGAAGCGATCGACACAACAAACTATCTCGTGTGGCAAATCTCATATTACACTGCAAACCAAAAGCCTTTTATGAGTCTGAAAGCCTATTTTATTTCAGGTTGGTTAACAGTTTAGAGATCCGGAGAAGCTTTAAATGACTGTTGTCTTGTTTATGCTCGTGAGATGTGCTATTTTAGTTATGTAATTAACTCATAATGATAGCTAATGCTAACGGTGAGTACGTGCTAGGATCTACTTATAACTAACGTTTTATGCCTTTGTAATCCACATTTCTGGTACATTTGTTTGATTTTATTAAGGTATTAATGCCACGTTACAACACTGAGCTAACTGCTAAAAACATTAGCAAATAGCTTTTAGAGTGCTAATGTTTTTAGCAGTAAGCTCAGTGTTGTAAACTGGCAGGTAAACAGCTTGCAATTTGCGGTGAGGACACGTGAAAACAGTATCAAACTATTTACCTGCCACGTTACAACACTGAGCTAACTGCTAAAAACATTAGCACTCTAAAAGCTATTTGCGGTGAGGACACATGAAAACAGTATCAAACTGTTTACCTGCTGTTTTTGTAGCTGCGTTTCTAAATAACTGTTCAATAAAACGCCATAAAAACCTTTAGTAAACCCTTACCTGTGATGAAGTGATCACTGCAAACTAGCATTTTCTGTCCTGTTTCTGCTCATCTTGCAGCCGGAGATTATGATCCACTAGTCTGCTGTTACCGTAAACCTTGTATACGTGCGCCTCGAAAAATCGAGTGAGGGCTCACTTTACCGTCGATCTCCGAAAAAAAAAAAAAAAAAAACACACACACACGCTGTTTCTAATAGTAGCCCCGGCCACTATTAGAGACCGGCCTTTATTTACGCCCGCTGACAGCGAGACCGGCTAATATAGGAGACCCGGCCGGTAATGGAATACAGGCCAATATTAGAGGATTTACGGTATATCAAATCTGCGCTGGATGAAACAGGTGATGCCTTTAAAGTTTCTGAAACCTATAAGAGGTGACTGAGTTTTAACATTTTAAGCTATTTCTTTCAAACTGGTTTCAGTGGTTCTTGAACCATAAGCTTGAGCAACTTCACATCAGACAGTGTTGCTTTAAAGTAAAACTTTACAGTTTTGGCTTGCTGTTAGCACCCCCTAGTGTCCGTTTTAATTCACAGTCGTAAAAATGAAACAAACTTCATCTTTTTAACACCTTAATCTAACTGCTGAAATGTCTCCTCAGCCTTCATTAGTGTCTACAGGAGCGGTTCATCACTAAATCAATCAGCTGTGTTCATGATCTAAAACATGCAGGAATCATGTCTGAGCTCTCGTGATTCAGAAAACTCCCGATGTTGACTCTTGTTTGTCTCCTATTGTGTTCTGACATTCCTTTTATTTTTTTTAGCTTCATCAAATGTTTTCTTTGTTTCATATGAGGCTCCACCATGATAAACATGTTACAATAAATGCTAACCAGGTATAGCTCGTCTGTCCTGAGGTGTAAACGTGGTTTGCTGTAAAGTGTTGCTGCTTCTCGCGAGATACGTGACTTTGTGAGACTTCGGGGCAGCGGTTCGTAGAGGATGAAGTTGCAAACGGGGTATCCTACTAACAAGGGGCGGAGGGGGCTGAGACTTTTCATTAACCCTGTAAAGGGTCATTGTAGCACATACTGGCTCAATAACATGATTTAAAATATGAAAAAGTTGCGTAGCATGCCTTTAACAGCTTGATAAAAACTAGCTGGAGGTTCCTTCCATCAGCAGATCATCAGAGATAAGTGTGGATCAAGGATCAGTGTGTAATCATCCTGCAGAAAGAAACGGTTGTTTCTGTTTATGACTGTTATTAATCAGAGTGAGGTTACTATAGTGCATAAAGACAGAGTAACGGCCATGTAGAAAAGCTTCTCTCATCAGACCGATGATAATCAGACACAGAGGTGTGAGTCAGTGTTAGCTTAAACCCGTGCTAATGCAGTCAGGGCTGGTTAGGTCACACCATGCATCAAACACAACCACCTACTTTTGGTCTTAGTCACTGTCAGGCCGGTACAAGTACTTCATCACCAAACTGTCTACCCTCTTCTTCCTCTTTTTCTCGTCCTTCTTATTTGCGGGCTGGTTCTCACTCTCTTTTCCATCGTCTTCCTCCTCCTCTGGGTTGGGAAGTGTTTTGGCGGGGGCTTTCTTTACGCTGCTGGAGCTCTGGTATGAAATAGTAGATGCATCAGAACTCGACCCCGAGTCTGATTCAGAATCTGAAGATGATGAAGAAAAATATGAAGATTCCTCCTTTTTCTTCGACTTTTTCGACCTTCTCCTGGAGCTGCTCCTGTGACGACGTTTGCCACCAGAGCTGTGAGACTCTGAGCTATGACTTCTCTTCTTTTTCTTGCTCTTGCCTTTGCTCCTGCAGCTGCTGGTGCTGCGTCTCACGCAGTCCGCAGAAGATTCAGAGCGTCTGAGACTGCTGCCAGGGCGACAACTTTCTCCATCCCTCACACTTTTACTCTCATCCTTACTGGTTTTTGCCTTTTCCACTTCGTTCTCCGAGTCTTCCAAGCTCCTACGTGTAAATTTGATAGGTTTAAAACTCAGAACTTCATTGATAGCTTTCTCCAGGTCAGGATCAAGGTAGTTGCGATGAGTAACAGACTTGATGTCCAGGTTGTCAACAGGAGACACCGACCTTGCTTGTGGTGGAGGCATGGACATACTGCGACCTGAGGACGAGTGAGGACTGTATGCGGATCTCTCAGTAAACGCTACACTTCTACCGTCATCCACATCAACGTCAAACTCACTAAGGCGGCAGCTGCGAGCCAGGGACATATGGGAATCAGGTCGGCTAACACTTCCAGGGCTGCGACTCCTCGATCGTCTACTAAAGCAGGGATTACCAGGACCGCTGCCATACCGGGAATGTCTTCCCCCCTCGTCTAAGACCGCAGTGCTTTGTCTGCGTCCAGGAGGGCTTAAGAGGCTTAAGCTGCTGCCAGGTTTAGCCTCATTCTCTGATGTTAACCTGAGGTTTGTGGAGGACTGACTTGGTGCGGCGATAGGAACGGCTGAATCTTTGTCACCTTTTCTGACCCTCCAGGATCTTACAGAATAAGAGTCATCGTGGAAATCGGAAGTTTTAGATTTAGCCCTCTGGAAGGTGGGAATATCCTCAGATGCCG
>SSNS01000192.1:916055-965905 GCA_006937985.1 Aphyosemion australe | reverse complement strand
TTGAGAGCACCGAGGGGGACATCCCCTTTGTTTCCAACAGAACTGGGGTTGGACTGTTTTCTGTAACTCAGGGAGCTCATCACTGACACGGACCTATTAGCCTCTACCTCCTTGTCTTCGTTATTTACCTCCTTAACAAAGTCCCACTCCTTCCCTTCCTTTGCATCTACATTCGCAGCATGTCTAGAAAGACGCCACAGTGGAACAGATGGAGGAAGCAAGGCAGAGAGAGAGAAGATGACATAAAATAAAAAATCTAGTTAATCAGAAGAAAACCTTTAAAACCAATAAAAGGAATGATGAGGGTGGGGTAACATTTGGGAAAATGAGAGAAGAGCAATAAAAAGTAGGAGACAGCTCCCGCCCAAGAATTAGCCCCCCACCCCGTGTTGAGTTTTACCAAACACCCAGCACCATCGGAACAATAAGAAACATGAAGTCAGTCTGTGTTGATTGAAGGCATCATTGGTAAAACTTTGCAGGATTACCACCCTCTAGATTACCACGGGTCACATCAGATTTACACAAATTAGAGTTTTCATTATTTAATGACTACAACAAACAGCATAAAGTCAATGTTTCCCTACAGAGACTAAATCAGTTTAAAAGCATCTACAGGAAATAAATCTACTAGTTTGACCCAAATCAAATGTTCTGTGCTTCAGATTATGACTCTTTAGACGAGAGCTCTTCAACCTGTGGCTCTGGAGCCACGCTTGGCTCTGTAGCCCCTCCAGGGCTCCCGGAGACACCCAGGGCCGTCATCTCTCTCCCTGCTTTGGCAGCTTTCTGACAGACAGAACAATATCACCCCCAAATCAACCAGAAAACTAACATTCTTACATTTTAGAGTCAAAAACTCAGAAGATGTGATGTGATAGTACCACTGAAGCTGCTATTCATAAAACAAAAAGGCTCTTCAGCACTATAGCATTGTATGTTTGTTAAAGTCATAACCAACAACCAAATGTGTTTTACGATATTAAGGTGCAACCTTTTCCTTTATTTATCACCAACAAGACAACTTATTTAACCCAATGTCTTCAAATGTGAGAATTAGTCATTCAGCCCTGGTGTGACCCGTTCCCTTCATTCTGCTCAACAGTTTCAAACAATAAAAAAAAAAGTTCATTCTGGAACATGAACTTTTCAATTTAAGGGGAAAGTAAAGTTTGAGATCCAATACAAGATGTTCAAACAAATAACCTCGGCCTTCAGACTCACCTGGAACTCTTTAGGTTGCCATCATCGGAGAAGTTCTTGGCAGAGCATTTGCTTTTGGACAACCAGGACTTCACCCCATCAACGCGGTCCTCCATTTCAGAGTCTGTGTCTGAATTTCCCTGACTGCAGACAAGTGAAACGGAAAAAAGAGTTAGAGGTGGCAAAAGAAGCATCGTGCGTCCTCAAAGGTCATTAACAGGACATCAGGAGCATTCGGCCATTCAGAGAGGAAGACCAGGATACAGAGCTGTTAGTGTTCAGTTGGATTCAGCACAGGTTCAGGTGTTAAAGCAAAACCAGCTGGTGAGTGTGGGATTTTACTCAGCACATGCTTTGTAACCTTTGACCCTGTCAGGACAGGGCTGACAACTGGGACACACACAATCAGGAGCAGAAAGGAAGAGGAAGGGTGGAATGTAAAAATCCCTAAACCCTGACGGAACTACATTCCCAAAAAGCACATTTTACTTATGGTCTTTACCAACAGCAAGGGCTAAAATCTTTTTACACCATTCATACACCACTAGTGGTGGTGGGGGGGACAGTGGCTCTGGGGTTAGGAGTTCCCCTGTAACTGGTGGGTTCAAACCCAGCCTCCGTCTGTGTCACTGAGACACTTCACCCTCCTACTGGTGGTGGCGGAGAGACCAGTGGCCTAGTCAGTGCACCCCAATGTAGCTCATCACCACCAGTGTGTGAATGTGTGTATGAATGGATGAATGATTCACTGTAGTGTAAAGCACTTTGGAGTCCTCAGACTCAGAAAGGTGCTATACAAGTACAGATCATTTATTCATCATTAAGAGGACAAAACTTTAATGGATTTTAGTCACTGGCTTTATATGTCCTTATTCACCATGACGTGGATGAATTTCTATTAACAGTCTCTCTCTCTCTCTCTCTCTCTCTCTCTCTCTCTCTCTCACAATTTGAGTGCTTGACAGTGATTTTCTGCACAGCTGGGTACTTCACTGTTTTTCACAGACCTCCACCAGCCGTGAGTAAAACAGACGGGGTGGCATCAAATCTGACAGATAAGGGAGTGCAGCACTCATTAAGTGCCATCAAAGCTCAGTGCCTGTGTGTTGCTGTGAAATTAAGTTGTTACAGCTTAATAGTCCTACAAAAACATTAGAGGGTGGATCAGCATCATCGCCTCTACATTAGACAAGCTTCCATCTTGTTCAGGGAAAGAGAGAGAAGTGTTTCTCTTGAAGCTCAGAAAAGCCCACTAACACCTAAAGTTACAATCATTACCAGTCTTAGACAAATGCCCACAGAAGACAAATCTCTGACAGTAGCTGGATTTGTGAAATGTGTATCCAAAACATGGACAGTAATACCAAGGTCAGAGCAGGCCAAACAAAAGGAGGGTTAAAACAGAAATCAAAAGATACTAATGAGAACATGATTTAACTACAGAACCATCCACAGCAGCTAGCAGCTAGTTTCACATCTGGGTCGGCCCAGCCCAGCCCTGGTAGGTTAATTGTGTTCACACCTGGGTAATCTGTGCTCAGATTACTGTTTTTTTGGACCTGCTCTCCGGTGGTCCACTTCATGTGAAGCCAATCCAACACATCCACTACCGACTGACTGGCCGAATGAAATTCACGTCTACCTATGGAGGGTGACTCTGAATGGTGAGTAGAATCAGCCAGCAGCAGTTTCCCGCATGCGTGATTCATTATCAGTCTGGATGCAGTGGAGTAAACATCTATCTGCCACAGCAGCACGAGGACAGACTGCTGTGAGAGGAGCACACAGCCGTCTCAGTGAGATTAGGAAGCTGCGTGCTTCATATCAGAGTCTCCAAAAGCAACGCTGCTCATGGCCACCTTTGTTTACCAACTTATGAAGGACAACACGGACTTCTCTGCGCTCCTGAGAAGGCTGTGTGAACAAATCCTGGTCGTGTCAAGGCGGGCTGATGCTACCAAGACCGGACCAGACCAGATGTGAAAATGCCATAAGTGTTTTTGGGAGCACGCAATTTCCAGAAAAGATGAACACTGAATTAAAGGAAAAAGCTCCAACATCCCTTAACAAATTAAACCCAAAAAGTTTATTCACTGATCCTAAATATTTTTAAAGATTAATAAGATTTTGTAGGGTGACCATTGCCATCACAGGCAGTATGCTGGTGAAGGTTCTCAGTCATCCAGGGTTGATGCTGCTCGTTGAGCAACAATAGACAGCTACAGTTTATAAGATCGACCCTCCCATATTCCAGTCAGAACTGACAAAGCTCCTCGGATGAGAAGTGAAACGTCTTCAAGAAACCAAAGAAGTCCAGTTGCCTTCATTTTAACCCCTTGGATCACAGGCAGTAATTCCTCTACAAACTGAACTTTCTTCCACATGGATGAATGAGAAAATGAAAATGGTTATTTGTAGCAGCAAATATGGGCAGCAGTAGCTCAGGAGGTAGAGCGGGTTGTCCAGTAATCGGAAGGTTGCAGGTTCGATCCCGGCTCCGGCCAGAGAATGCTGCTGTGTGTCCTTGGGCAAGACACTCAACCCGCCTTGCCTGCTGGTGGTGGTCAGAGGGACTGGTGGCGCCAGTGCTCGGCAGCCTCGCCTCTGTCAGTGCGCCCCAGGGCAGCTGTAGCTACATCGTAGCTCATCCCCACCAGCGTGTGAATGTGTGTGTGAATGGGTGGATGACTGATTGTGTTGTGAAGCGCCTTGGGGGGTTGTAGAACCCTAATAAGGCGCTATACAAATACAGGCCATTTACCATTTACCATTTAGTGATGGTGCAGACCTTCTGAAACCTGAAGCAGATACTCCTGATCACACAAACAAGCTGACACTAGCACACAAAATAGATCTTTTCCCAGAAACTGGACTGAGAGGTTTGTTACAGATGGAACAGAGCATGAAGACACAGTTACTAAAAAGACTTAAATACTGATGACTTTATCAACCAAGAGATACAAGTCGGTTAGATATTGTCATATCACCTAAACTAGAGTCATTCCTATTTACAAATAGTTTTTGTTGGTCCACCAGCCTCACATGTCTAGGAAGGTCTGGGAAGTTTCCTGAACCCGGACCCAACATGTTGAATTTTGGTTCCTGATCCACTAATTTCTGACTCTATCCTTCTGGCCTGGTGCTCCATTATGCTGGAGAAGACATTGTTCATCACCAAACTGTTGTTGGAAGGTTGGAGGAGTTCCTCTGGGATGATGTTTAGGTACCATTCTTTATTCATGGCCCGTTCTGAGGCTAAACTGTGAGTGAGTCCACTCCCTTGGCTGAGAAGCACCCCCCCCCCCCACGTGGATGGTCTCAGGATGCTTTAGTGTTGGAGGACACAGGACTGATGCGAGCATTCACCTTTTCTTCACCAATCATTTTTCCACATGCTCTAAACAATCAGGAGAGTAATCAGAGAAGATGACTTTCCTCCAACCCTCCGCAGGCCAACCCCTGGACCAATAGCAGAACAGTCTGTCCCTGATTATTTTATTGGAGACAAGATGTTTCTTTGCTGTCCTTCTTGACTCCAGACCATCCTCCAGAAGTCTTTTCCTCGTTGCTCACAGAAGATTAAACCCTGCACTGATTGAGCCCCGATCCCACTGCTGGATCAAATTTAGGACATGCTTCTGGTGCTTACCAGACTTCCTTGGGTGCTCTGAAGCTTTCTTTACTAATGTAATGGGTTTTTTTTAGCTGATGACCCTTGAAAACTTTGTGACAATATCTGTCATTCTCCAAATGTTTTGCCACAACTGTACATTAAGAGCACATGTGAGGTTTATAAAGAGAATGAGCAGAATGATGGGCTCTGTGTAAGTCCGTGCATGAAATATGTTGTCAAATACAGTTAATGTCTTTGACCAATAAACAATTAGTTAGGCCCAGATGAAAGCCGAGGGGGAAGCAAACAAACATGAAGCTGAAGAGACATTAATTATCTGTGACATTCTGCAGCCACAGGTTCTACATCTCTGTTACACACAATAACATTCATCGTTAGTCTTCATGGTTCCTCCTGTTCTGTCCCGCTTACTCATCTGTCTGTGGGTTTTACTGACACCACAGTTTAGACTCCGCATACACCCCCCCCCCACCCACCACCACCACCACTATAATAATAATAATAATAATAAATTTTATTTGTAATGCACTTTACATTTCACTGAAATCTCAAAGTGCTACAACATAATTGAAGTCATCTAAAAACCCAAGCAAACATTAATACATACAATACTAAACAAGTTAAAAACATTTAAAACATTTAAAACAAGTTAAACATCGACAGTATGAAATAATTTAAAAGGCCCGTTTGAATAAAAATGTTTTTAGCTGTTTTTTAAAACACTCCACACTCTGTGTAGCTCTCAGAGGTTCTGGGAGCACGTTCCACAAACGTGGAGCTGCAGCTTGAAAGGCCCGATCTCCCATGGTGTGAAGTTTGGTCCTGGGCTGTTGAAGGTATTGAGAGTTGCTGGAGCGGAGATTTCTTGAAGTGATGCGTGGAGTAAGGAGCTCTTTAAGATAGACCAGAGCATTTCCATGGATACACTGATGAGTAAGGAGGCAGAGTTTATACTGAATTCTGTAAGGGATTGGTAACTAGTGGAGAGACTTAAGAACCGGTGTGATATGGTCATACTTGTGACCCCTTGTCAGAATCCTGGCAGCACAGTTCTGGATATGCTGAAGCTTCTGCAGGCATTCACCAGAGATCCCAACAAGGAGGCCATTACAGTAATCCAGCCTGGATGAAACAAAGGCATGGATCAGCCTTTCAGCATCAGGTTGGGAGAGAAAGGGTCGAAGTTTTGCTATATTTTTGAGGTGGAAAAAGGAGACTTTAGAAAGGTGACGAACATGGTTTTCAAATGATAAATGTTGGTCAAGTTTGACACCAAGGTTTGTGACAGATGGAGAAAGACTGATGGTCTTGCCTAACATAGAGATATCACTGAGGTTGGATGACTTGATCTTGTGGGGAGTACCAATGAGTAGAACCTCTGTTTTGCTGCTGTTTAATTGGAGGAAGTTATCAGACATCCATGCCTTTGTTTCCTCCAGGCATGCACTGAGAGCAGATGGTGTGGCTGAAGAGGTAGTGGGATCAATTTTGAGATATAGCTGTGTGTCATCAGCATAAGAATGGAATGATATCCCAAATTTCCTGAAAATGCAACCTAGTGGGAGCATGTATATAGTAAAAAGGACTGGACCAAGAACTGAGCCCTGGGGCACCCCACAGGTGATGTTATGGGGTGGTGACTGTAGCTCCCCCAAAGCCACATGTTCACACACACACACACACACACACCTAAAACCATCGGGACAAGGCTGAGGTTACTCCTCTACAGCATTCTATAAAACAAATGTTTTTTCTACAGCAAACTCTCATCAAAAGTGGGTGGGCTCATCATAACGGGGCATCCGCCAGCAGTTGAAAAGTAGCGCTAGGTGATCTGTACTTGACACAAAAACAAAAACAACACAACAATGGAGGACATGGCAATGCTGAACATTCTGCTCAGTCTGTGGATTTTTGTGAGACTCCAAAAAAGAATGACCCAGAAAAGGCTGCGTGTAGTGAGGCGGAAAACTCTGGAGCAACCAGAGACTCCACCCCTTAGCCAATCAGTGACTGACAATCTCTGATGTTGCGTTTTAGGCCTGCTCATTACACTTAATACCAAATCAAAGCAGGTACTGAAAAAGGTGCAGCTACCTGGTACCCGTCACTAGTGGAAACACCTTGGAACTGGGCTAAACCGAGTTGAGCAGCACTGAGTAGGTACTAGAGAAAAAGGTCAACATGATGTTTTCTGTGTGTAATGCAAGTCAAAAATCCGACCCCTTCATAAACATGCTAAAGCCAGTGTGTGAATGTGTGTGTGCTTGGGTGGATGACTGTTTGTGTTGTGAAGCGCCCCAACGTGCTGCACAGAACAGTACAATAAAACATTCATGAAAATAAAAGAATAAACCCATGCTAAAATCAAAACACTCAAGAGACTGAAACTAGAAATTAAAGTAAGAGAGACTAAAATACTATTATATAGTAATAGCATTCTACTCTCAGTCAGACCGGTTGTGTTTGTTGTATTTAACATTAGTAAATAAACCTGCATTGTTATCAAAGCACTCTGATTTTGTGAGACTCAATTTCTTAAATATGTTTACTTAACTCATACTTTCTAGTAGGGTTTTAAATTAAGATTTAAGTTTACATGCTAACTCAGGTGAAGAGAGGGGCGGAGCAGTCAAATGACCACTCCATGTTGATGAGTTGGTTTCAATAGTGGGGGAGGATGCAAGTCTGACCCGGAAGGCCCAAACGTATCGTGAGGGTCTGGCAGAGTCTCCTGTCAGAAGTAGTTTCAATTCCCACCTTCAACAGAACTTTCAATGTGTCCCAGAGGAGGCAGGGGACATCAAGTCTGAGTAGGCCATGTTCCGTGCCTCCACTGTCGAGGCGGCCAGCTGTAGCTATGGCAACAAGGTGGTCAATGCCTGACATAGTGGCAACCCCCAAACCCGCTGGTGGACACCGGTGTTTCGGGATGCTGTCAAGCTAAAGAAGGAGTCCTATCGGGTCTTTTTGCCCTGTGGGACTCCAGAGGCAGCTGTTGGGTACCGGCAGTCCAAGTGGAATGCTGCTTGGGTGGTCGCAAAAACCTGGGCGTGGGAGGAGTTCGGCGTGGCCATGGAGAAAAACATCTGTAATGCTTCGAGGAGATTCCGGTCCACCATCCGGCAGCTCAGGAGGGGAAAGAGGAGCATCGGTGGGCAGAGTATTTCGAAGACCTCGTCTATCCCGGCGATATGTCTTCCAGTGAGGAAGCGGAGTCTGGGTACTTTTAGTCAGGCTCTCCAATCTCTGGTGCTGAGGCTACTGAGGTGGTCAAAAAGCTCCTCGGTGGCAAGGCCCCAGGTTTGGATGAGATCTGCCTAGAGTTTCTTAAGGTTGAGGATGTTGTAGGGCTGTTTTGGTTGACAAAACTCTGCAGTATCGCATGGACATCAGGGGCAGTAGCACTGGATTGGCAGAACGGAGTGGTGGTCCCCCTATTTAAAAAGGGGGACTGCAGGGTGTGTTCCAGCAACAGGGGGATCACACTCCTGAGTCTCCCTAATATGGTCTATTCAGGGGTTCTGGAGAGGACGATCCATCGAATAGTCGAACCTCAGATCCAGGAGGAGCTATGTGGTTTTCGTCCTGGCCGTGGAACACTGGACCAGCTCTATACCCTTAGGGAAGTCCAGGAGGGTGTGTGAGAGTTCACCCAACTAATCTATATGTGTTTTGTGGATTTGGAGAAGGCGTTCGACTGTGTCCCTGAGGGGGTCCTGTTGGGGTTACTCTGGGAGTATGGAGTACCAGGCCAACTGATACGGGCTGTTAGGTCCCTGAATGACCGGTGCCAGAGCTTGGTCCGCATTGCTGGCAGTACGACGGACTCATTTCTGGTGAGAGTTGGACTTCACCAAGGCTGCCCTTTGTCACAGATTCTGTTCATAACTTTTATGGACAGGATTTCTAGGTGCAGCCAAGGTGTTGAGAGGATCCGTTTATGTGGTGTAAGGATTGAGTCTCTGCTTTTATTCAGATGATGTGGTCCTGTTGGCTTCATCAGACTGGGATCTCCTACTATCGCTGGAGCAGTTCACAGCCGAGTGTGAAGCAGCTGGGATGAGAATCAGTAGATCCACTGCTCCTCCACATCAGAAAAGCCAGTTGAGGACACCTCCAGGTGAGGTTTTCCAGGCCCGTCCAACTGGGAGGAGACCTACAGGAAGACCCAGGACACGATGGAGGGACTGTGTCTCTCGAGGGAATGTTTTATGATTCCCCCGGAGGAGCTGGTCCAAGTGGACCCTAACTCACACTGCATCAGTGAACAACAGTTTATGTCAAAATTGAGATGCAATTTTAAATCCTGAAAAATCTGTGTGCCTTCTTGTCTGGATATTAAAAGACAGCCTCAGCTGAGATCATCTGTAAATAAACTCAAAGGTTCTTTTCTATCATTAATATCAGTGGCATCTTCACCTTCCAACAATCTGTGAACCCAAAAACATTTTCTGAGGAATTTTAAGGATATAGTCTAAATGATTGTTGAGCAACACAAAACACATTTCACAAAAATTAAAATAAATGTTGTGTTCCTCCAAATAATCAGAGGCAAAAAGACCGTTTTTGTTTTAGAGGCAGAAGAATTTCTTCCGAAACCTTTAGAGATTTCTTATTAGTGACATCTACAGAGCTCTGAATGACAAGGCAGCGGAAACGCAACTCCACTTGTGTTCCAGTTACCTGGTGAGCAACAGACCTTTTTTGTAAGACATTTCAGGGTTTTTCATTATTAAGCAAGTGGAAGTCAAAGATTAATGAGACACACATTATCCTTTATCTCCTGTCAGGAGGGCGGTCACTGCTGATTTAGAGTCCCATCCAGCCAAAGAAAAGAACAATGAAATATTCAGAGGAACCAGGAGTTTTTCAAAAACAAATCCACAGATGAGCAGATGAACAGGGACAGATACAGCCCTGGGTCAAAGAGGGGATATGCACTACGATCCTGTAAAATGCTTTCCTACTCAAAACTTATCAAACTTTTAACAGCACATATTCGGTCTGGAGGTGAAGTTGTGCCAGGAATTTTAAGTTTTTGCTTTCAGGTAGAACTGATGTGTGCCCGTATTTCACACCCAGGGTGAGAAAGCTGCTCTGTAATCCAGAGTAATAAGACAAGCATCTGCAGCAGGTATAACAGACACGCTCAGGCCGTCCCTGTAAGTGTCTGACAACTACTAAAGTCCTGCTGAAGGAAATGCCTCACACAGAATCCTGTTGGTGTTGGGTCCCTGCAGGAGGTGTGATTTGTAATCGTAGGATGGCCAAGGAAGGTCCCGCCATTCTCGCCTCTGACTGGCTGAAAGGGCTCTCCTATGATTGGCTATTTCATGTAACAGCAAACTGTCTTCCCTCGCTGCAGAGTTTTTACGTCTGCAGCGAGATCTTGGAGTTTTTTTTAAGAACATGTGAACTTAGCTCTATAATAACCATTCTGTCCTGTTGAAATAGCCAATCATAGGAGAGCCCTTCTAGCCAATCAGAGGCAAGAAAGGCGAGCTCTTCCTTGGCCATCCTACGATTCCAAATCACGCCTGCAGGAGGGACAAAGTCTGCATACTGACGTCACCGACTTTTAATGTGAAACGTAGATTTAAAAAACATTTGATGAGACAAGCCGATTTCCTGAAGGTAGTGAGATGCTTTAATAGTTCAATCATCTGCAGAAAAGAAGTGATTGTTTATTTTTGCAGCAGGTTATTTTAACTGCACATCCAGTCACCTATTACCAAATTCATGCAGCTCAATGTTTAAAGGCATGCAATAGTGGGGGAAGTAAAACTGAGTTATGAGGGAGCACTGTTAATGATGCATTCATCACACAATTAAGGCAGACCCCCACCTCTTCCATGGAGAAATGGAAGAGGCAGATGGCTTTATTTTAATTACGTTTTTTTTAAGACAAGTGGACCAAAACTGAGCCCGGAGAAGAATTTTTATGACTTTTAGTTCAAACACTTTAAGCCTTGAGGATGCTGCATCATTTCCAGTGAGTGACAAAAACAACAAGAGATCATATTTCTCACGTTCTGTTCTTTCTTTTCTGATACTTTGTCACCATGTCTTGTAAACTGGCAGGGGTGATGAGGATGAGAGGAGGGATAATTAAGAAAACGAACAAAGAAGCAACAGAAAAAACTTGAAAAAAGAATGTCAACACATCAGGTAATCTGTGACTGACGCTGATTAAATCTCTGTGATGGTGGGAGATGCTGTGATAACCTAGTTTTGTTGCTCTCTTTGACAAACTAGCTGTACTAAATATATCGTGTTTTTAGGACCCCGAGGATTAACTCTTATCTGTCACACAGAGCAGAAAACAGAAAATCTAACGACTCAGTGCTGCTGCTCTTCTAGACAAAACAGCCGTTTTGGAGGAACTCTGGTGAAAAGCTGGTGAACTCGAGCCTCGGAGAGCCAACTGGCCTTTCTGTGTCAACAGTAAGAACATCTTTGAACTACTGTCAGTGTAAATAAATCACTGCTAGTGGTTTGTGTGGACAGACCTCTCTAGATGTGGAAATAGTTTTCACTGCAGCTGATAAAACTAAACAAGCACACATGCAAACACAGACCGTGACCTTTAACCTCATCTCATGGTCGTCATCAGCAGACTGAGCTGGATTATCCTTTTAGTCTAAGAACTTTTATTTTAGTAAAACTAAAATGATAATTATTCTGAGAATACAATAGGTATCGCATGCTTTCTACCTGTTAATAAGGTCTTCGTTGTCATCGCTCTCCATCTCGTCTTCGATGGCCGCCTGCAGGTCGCCGATCCTTTTGAAGGCCAGTTTCAGGTCTGCCTGTAGGCTCTGATTAGCAGCCTCTAAGCTCTCAATATCCATTTCCTGTTGATGAAACAAAAACCACCATAAACTTAGCAGCTTGTTAAAGTTAAAGTCCCAAGTCATCATCACACACTGATGAAATTACATCTCCGCATTTGACCCATCTCCATGGTGGGGAGCGGTGAGCTGCAGCTGTGACCGCGCTCGGGAACTATTTGGTGGTTTAACCCCCCAATCCAACCCCTTAGTGCTGAGTGTCAAGCGAGGAGGCATTGGGTCCCATTTTTTCAAAGTCTCTGGTATGACCTGACCGGGAATCGAACCCTGATCTCCCAGTCCCGGGGCGGACACTCTACCACTAGGCCACCGGAGCTGGTTGTTGTACTCAGATGTTGATATATGAGAGAACTTACCAGCTCATGTTTTTTGCGGCTTGCTTCAGCTTCTTTTTTGGCCAGCTCACCCATCTCCTCTTTGGTGTCTCGGATCTGTCTCTGCAAACGTTTGTTTTGCTCTTTCTCGCGGTTCTCGCTGTTGATGCGCTGGTCTCGTTCCTCTGTCAGCTTCTCCAGGTTCTCCTTCAGCCGAGCTGTCAGGTTCTACAACAACAGGTTTAACATCACATACAAACCGTAGGCCTTTAACAGGAGTCCTACACAATCAGACCAATACGTTGTAGTGTTTTTATAGTTGACTTTTATTATAATCATGGCTCATTCATGTTAAATATTTGTCATTTGGTTTTTTTTGTGTGTTATGCTGACATCATGTGTGTACACTTGGACCTGACCTGTCTTTACCTGCTTTAACTTTAACCTGACGAGGGACAAGCAGGTTGGAATTAGCCACAGGCTAAAGTCTGGTGTTTTTACAAATACTAAGTATTTGTTCATTTAGACTCACCATCTGTTTTAAACAGATACATCTGAATCTGAATATAATTATATTATTTAATATATTTGCGCCAGCAGTGGATACATGCTAAGTGTGTGTAGTATGAAAGACAAGCCACTACAAACAGGGTAAGGGCCCAAAGCAACAGAAAACAACCAGCTTCCCTCCTGCCATCAGCTGCTCCTGTAAACGCGTGTTTGGTCTCACCTCCAGACGTTTGACCTGCGTCTTTTCAAACTCCAGCTTGGTCTCTAGCTCGCGGATCTTGGCCTCCTGACGACTGACGAGAGATTTATCAACCATGGACTGCTCTTGGAAGTCCAACTGGCTCTGGAGTACTTGCATCTAGGTGAGAAAAACACACATATCTACATTCATGTAATTGTAAGGGTTAAGCTGTTCTACAAGCTTTATAGTTCAAGATCAGTGTGTTTTATTACATTAAAAAATGTTGGTTTATTACACTGAACTTCATCTAAAACCATATTACCTTCCTCATCAGTGTACAGCAGCAAATGATCTGTCACCTTTGATCTGTCACCTTGGGGACTGAGAAGATCACCAATGTATGATGGCGTTTGTCCATGTAAGGCCCTAAAAACCAGAACCAGGATCTTGAAATGAACCCTGAAGTTAACCGGCAGCCAGTGAAGCTGGAAGAGGAGCGGGGTGACGTGGGTGTGTTTGGAGGACTTGGTCAGCAGCCTAGCACAGGCATTCTGGACCACCTGTAGTCGGTTCAGGGAGGTTCTGCTCAGACAAGTGAAAAGCCAGTTGCAGTAGTCTAAGCATCAGGAGATGAAGGTGTGGAGAACAATCTCAAGTTCAGAGCGGGACAGAAAGGGACTCAGCTTAGCAATGTTCCTGAGATGGAAGAAGGAAGAGCGAACCAGAGAACTGACATGAAAATCCAGGGTGAGAGCTGGGTCAAAGGTCACACCAAGATTCCTGACAGAGGGTTTGGTGTGAGAAGCAAGCTGACCAAGAGTCTCTGACTTTGGAAACCAGCTTGTCTGGGGCACAGATGAGGATCTCAGTCTTGCTGTCATTCAGCTGTAGAAAGTTCCCAGGCATCCAGTTTTTAATAGAGTCTAAGCAGGTGTGCAACAGCTGCAGCTTAGACATCTCATGGGGCTTAAAGGAGATGAACAGTTGGATGTCATCTGCATAAAGATGGTAGGAGATTCGTTAAAAATAGCTCAGCATGTGCTGGAGAGGGAGCAGCTAAAAGAGGAACAGTAGAGGCCCCAGCACAGAACCTTGTGGGACACCATGAGCGAGGAAGGTGGAGGAGGACCAAAACTCAGAGACGGCCACAGAGAAGGAACGCTCTGTCAGATAAGAGGAGAACCACTCTAGAGCAGTTCCTGAAAGGCCTACCCAGTCTCTCAGCCTATCCAGTAGCAGGTGATGGTCAACAGTGTCAAAGGCTGCAGTCAGGTCCAGCAGAACCAGAACAGAACAGTCCCCTGCATCACTGTGAGTCAGAAGGTCATTAGAGACCCTGAGAAGAGCTGTTTCAGTAGAATGAGCTCTACGGAAACCTGACTGGAAACTATTGTAGATGTTATGTTCATCAAGAGCAGCTGTGAGTTGTTTAGCCACAACCTTTTCCAAGATCTTGGAGATGAACGGTAGTTTAGAGATGGGTCTGAAAGGTTTGTGCTGCTTAAACGTTTGACCTGTTCAGTGTGCTCCAGCCTCTCTTCTTTGATAACAGTATGACAGTTTAGTATGCTAGCTAACACAGTGTGGTGTTTTAACGGTAAATAACAAGACATCTTTAGCTTTCTTGGTTTATTCTTAACTTCAAAATCACAGCAGATCAGCAGCACCAACAATCTGGGAAAACCCCGCGAACAACAGGTTAAAACATCCAGAACCCACCTGAACAGCTCTCTTCTCTGCTGGGCTGACGACACACACAGCTGCCAGAGGACACGTTTTATTTTACAAAACAATTAAGGTATTGGTTGCCATTGGTATGGGGTGAGCATTTCAAGCAATGTGGCAAAATAAAAAATGCTACAGAAATGTGCCTTCTATGCCATCCATGGTGACTCTGTCCCAAATAGGTGGCAGATGAATATAATGTCATATTTTGAATAAGCATGAGAACTTTGATTCAATCTTTTAAACCCTCCAGTTTTTGTTCTACCACCCCCATCTTGGCCGAGCCTGCGGTAGATGGAAACATTTTAATATTCCTGCAGTCATTAAAAGCATGTAACAACACACTTGTATGAGTTGTATAACCAAGTCAGCCATCTGTGACAGTCTCACCATAATGACGCATCACAGTTATATTTGTCAAGAGACTAGAAAAAGGAACGAGCTGGGGTTCAGTTTTTACCAGACGCTGCAGCAAACTCCCTTTACAGGAAAATCTGCATTTTATAACAAATGCGCCGATTAAATTGAAAGATTTGTCACTTTCATTGAATAAATGATCAGGGCTGAGTGATATGTTTCACTTGATAAATGTTTGCTGCAGATTCACAAATGGTTTTAAAACCAGTGGCGGCTCGTCCATAGGGGCGCTAGGGCGCCGCCCCACCAGTCTCACAGGAAGAGGAAGAAGAAGAGAGGAATCACAAAATGTATTTAAAAAAACATAAAATTTAAACTAAACGATCTATACACCTTATGGGCTGTAAGTGCTGTGTGTAATCTGCATTTAATTGTTGTTTAATAAAGTTAATACTTTTAACACGGCCGAAACGTCGACGTACTTCCTGTCACGTGTCCTCTCGCGGTCGAAGCAATCTTTACCATTGACTTAATACGGGCTAACTGACGCATGCGCGCTGGATCCCCAACGACAAGGAATAGGAGAGCTGTTGGGCGCATATGGTTGCGATCGCAAGCAAACGGGGGGAGTCTGCTCAGATCAGGAGGAGGATGCTGATTGGTCAGCTCACCCAGCCCAGACAGAACCTGAAATTTCTCCACAGGCTAGGTCACCGTATATTGTTGTTGTGGAGCCGCTGCTAACGTTGACTATGGAGAAAACTAGTAGTTTCATCTTTTTATCATTGGATTCTACGAACCAAGTGGATTTTTTTACTATAAGATGGATTATTTTGACCAGCAAGGTAAGACAGAATTTAGCTTTTGACTTCATGAAAATAGCTTTGTTTTGCTTTTCATTTAGCAGTCATTGGGTGGTGTTGAGGTAGAAAACGTGGATTCTATCATTTAAAAGAGCCTCTTCCTGTTTAGTGTGTGTGAGGTTTGCATATATTGGTCAATATGAAGCATGTTTTTGGAACAACTTTGTTGCTAACTTAGCAACAAATTCCATCAATTTCAAGTTGTGTGACGCATAAGAATGGTATTTTGGCATTCCCTAGTGGTGATATGTGGTTAGCGCATCTGAAAAACTCACCTGCAAATGAAGAAAATAACGATCGTTTATATAGCGCCTCTCAAGATAAAAACCATTCACAAGAACTAACATAAAAAAATAAAAATAAAAAAATGCGCCCCACCCAAAAAAAATTCACCAGCTGCCACTGTTTAAAACTATTTAACCCTGAGGGACATCAGGAAGGGACATCTTTATGGCTGAAAGCCAAATGTCCTCCTCTGAAGAGAGCAGAACCACCTTTGTCTTGTTCAGATAACTGAAGTATTTCTACACCATTACTTTGCTTCTTGCTTTTGTCGTAACTAACCTTTTCTTGAACCTCCTGCTTCTCCTTAAGGGCTTCCTCCATCTGGGATTGTAGGTCGCTGATTTGAGCCAAGTTCTGAGCCGACTGAAAGATCAGAAGAGTCAGTAAAGAAACGTATGTTGATTAGTAAAAATCCTTTGTTTTTAACAGGTTTTTACCTAACTGAACAGATAAATTAACATTCATACTTTTATTAACTGTAGATAAATAAATCTTATCCTTTTAGATTAAAGCTTCAACCAATTAGAGGTTGAGATGAAGTTTGGAGTTAAAACCTTTAATCTCCTTGGGTGGACAATCAATAAACATCAAGCTTGCCTATTTTACTCTACACTGAAAAACATTTTACACATTCAGCTTCAAGTCCTAATGAAAACCAGGGAGAACAGAGAGGCAGGTGACCTGGGCCACAGCAGCTTTGTGTTTTTTCATCAGCTCATTTAGGTCCTCCTGGTCCTCCTCCATCCTGGACTGCAGGTCGTTCTTCTCTCTCTGAAGACGGCTCAGCTGTTCCTCCAGCTGAAGGACAGAAATAAACACAAACATTAGAGGAAAACAGGTCAAACCAACTGTTGTTGTGACACATATAATAAGACCAAAGATAGATTCTGCTTCTTTAAACAGTGGTCCACTGGTCAGCCATGCTTTGACTTGGCAGATGTAGAACCTGTGGATAGATGAGGATTTCCCCTGTGGCGAGCCCTGACTGGCTGCTACAGAGGCCACTGCTCCATTTAAACTCCTGTAATCACTAAAACATCCAATTAAACCCAGAAAGCTCCTTCCTAAAGGGAGGGGTCTAGTGGAAATGATACTTTTCTCCTGTAATGTGCACAAAGAGGGAGAGCGGTTGCTGGTGCAGGCTACTGAATTAATAAATGAATACTGTGTCTGAGTATGAGGCTAATAAATCCTTTAGCTCACAGAGAAGATCAAAGGGGTCCTCACCGGGTCCGAGTCTGATCTTTAAACTGAATCAGCTTCAATAATAATAAGAAATATACCAAGAAGGTAGAAGATTGAACAAATGGACCTGAAGACTCCATGTGAAGTGGTTTTGTTGTGCAGAATGTGTGCAGTCATGTTTATTATGATACTATGCTTATTGCTAATAAAAGCTTTGAGTGCAGCAGGAAAAACTCAATCTGATGGATTCTTGAAGCAACAAACAAACCTACAAGATGAGTTTTGAATACAGTCTGATGTATCATAACCCATGCAGCGATTTGATGTGTCTCAGGGGCGGACTGGGAAAATAATTCAGGCTGGGAGTTTGATACCAACCCAGCGCAGACTAGAAAGTTGCTGAGAGTCACCTCAAACGGGACAACATGGATTAGTTTAAGAGTCCAGAAAATAAGTGGAAACATGAAGGTAAACATACTGTCTGCTTAGCTTTGGAGATGTCCTCCATCTGAACGTGCAGGTCTTCGATCTCCACCTCCATAGACTTTCGAGCTTTCACAGCTGCTGCACAGGTGAACTCAGACTCCTCCAGCTGCAAAAATAAATGTATGTTTCTCTTTACTTATAATAAAAACAACATTGGGATAAACATTTTTTGGATGCTGAGGCCACCTTTAGACGATGTGGGTAGTTGAATCTGAGACAAGCAGCATTACAGAACTTCAGTTTATGTCTATGTTGTTTGTGACATCTATGATATCAATGATGCCAATGATGTTTATGACATCAATGATCTCTACGATGTTTATGTCTATGATGTTTATGATGTCTTTGACATCTATGATGTATATGATGTTTATGTGTATGATCTCTATGATGTTTAGGTCTATGATGTATATAATGTTAAAGTCTATGATGTTTATGATTTCTATCACATCTATGATGTCTATAATTAGTTTCTTTCTTTAATATCTATGATGTTTATGTTGTCTATGATGTTTATGTCTTTGATGTCTATGATGTCTTTCATGTTTATGATATCTATGTTGATTATGATGTCTACGATGTTTATGTCTGTACTGTTTTATGTCGTCTATGACGTCTAGGATGTTTATTATGTCTATGTTGTTTATGACATCTATAATATCAGTGATGTTTATGATATTTATGATGTCTATGATCTCTACGATGTTTATCAATCAATCAATCAAACTTTATTTATTAAGCGCTTTTCATACAAAAATGTAACACAAAGTGCTTTACAGATTAAAAAGACCCCACATATCCCACAAATTGACAATTAAAACCCCCCTCAACCCAACCCAGTGGCACACACGCACGTACAAACACAAACACATACCCACATGCACACACAACACACTTGATGTGTGAGATGTCTATGACGTCTATGATGTCAATTTTGCTCATGTTGATGATGTTTATGACATCTATGAAGTTTATTATGTCTATGTTGTTTATGTCTATGATGTCTGTGATGTTCATGATCTCTATGATGCCGCTGATGTTTATATCTACGATGTTTATGAAGTATATGATGTCAATGATGTTTATGATGTAAATGATATTCATGATGTGTATGATGTTTATTGTCTATGATGTTCATGATGTTTATATCTATGATGTTTATGATCTCTATAATGTCTATTATATCTAAGACGTATATGACTTCTATGATGTATATGTCGTTGAAGCCTATGATGTTTATGATGTCTATGTTTATTTTGTTTCTCTTATCTATGTTTATGATGTCTATAATGTCTATGATGCTTTTGATGTTTATGATGCTATGTTGATTTTGATGTCTGACATTTATGATGTCTGTAATGTTTTATGATGTCTATGATGTCTATGATTTTTATTATGTCAATGATATTTATGACGTCTATGATCTCTATGATGTTTATGATGTTGATGTTTATGATGTTGATGATGTTTATGATGTCTATAATATCTATCATGTTTATACCTATGATGTTTATGATGTCTTTCACATATATGATGTCTGTGATATTTATTTTGTTTCTTTCTTATCTATGGTTTTGATGTCTATAACGTACATATTTATGATGTCTATGTTGATTATGATGTCTATGACGTTTATGATGTCTATGTTTTATGTCTAGGATTTGTATTATGTCTATGTTGTTTATGACATCTATGATGTCGATTTTTATATTTACGATGTCTATGATCTCTACGATGTTTATGTGTTAGATGTCTATTATGTCAATTATGTGTATGACATCTATGTTTATTATGTCTATGTTGTTTATGACATCTATGATGTCGATTTTTATATTTACGATGTCTATGATCTCTACGATGTTTATGTGTTAGATGTCTATTATGTCAATTATGTGTATGACATCTATGTTTATTATGTCTATGTTGTTTATGACATCTATGATATCTGTGATCTTTATGACGTCTATGTTTATTATGTCTATGATTTTTATGATGTCTCACATCCATGACGTCGATAATGTCTATGATCTATTGTGTCTGTGATGTTTATTTTGTTTCTTTAAAGAGTTTGGGGTTCCTGCAGTCCTGACTGATTGTACAGCCTGGATGGTGTTACCTGGTTCTTTAGCTGAGCGATCTCCCTCTTACTAGGTGCGTTGTTCTTGATGTGGTCCAACATGATCTGGGCATCAGCCAGTAGAGCCTTTGTCCTCTTCAGGTCTTTCCTCAGGCGTTTCTCAGCCTCTACATCACCACTTCTCTCCTGGGAGACAGGAACACACAGGTCATCTGACTCAGCACAATCGGTAGGAATGTTCATCAACTCACTTCTACTCTCTAAAGGAAGATTTATTGTTTTGTATTAAAAGTGCTCATTTCTGGTCAGATGGACTATTTAGGTCAGCTACAAAGACAGATTATATTTTATATTTAAACACACCTTTGTGTCAGCATAAGGATTGGGGACAGATGTTTTTAAACTACAGATGTTGCTGCTTTGACTCCATTAAAGGTAAGGATGTGACACAATTCCTTGGAAAACTTAGTTTGACACATCTCAGAGTTGTTCTGAACAAGCTGCAGACAATCCAAGAAAGTTCTTTTTGGTTAAGAACTGGCATAATCAAGCTGTAGCTTCATGTTTCTTATGTAATAAGAATAAACATGAGCCAGAGTTTTGACATGAAATATGAATATGTAGTCAAAGGCTACAAGATTCCTGACCAGATTTGATGAAACTGGAAATTTGATCCAGATTTTCCACTTTCTTTGGCACCAGTCTGTCAGCAGCACAGGCAAGGATTTTAGCTTTCCTCTTCATTAGGAGAAAGTTCTCAACCATCAGGTGTACCAGCAGCCCATCAGTCTCAGAGGTCACTCTGAGATTCTGGTTGGCCATCAGGGCTGCTGGCAAAGAGTCAAACACTAAAAGAAACAAAACATTTACAAGTGGAAACTCTCTTCCTCTGAGGCGGAGATTTGTGGACCTCGTGGTCTTTTTACTAAAAATGTCTGTTTTGATTAGCTTTGTTACTAATGTTTGTTTTTCTAATCGTTTAACTTTCTTTCTTGAGTGACTTTAAAACAATTAATATTTCCTTGCTGGTGGATGTTTTAATAGAAAAACAAAAATGTGTACACATCACTCTGCTGCTTTTAATATCTATTCTAGAATTAATTACAAATGTATCAGCTGCTGGGATTCAGCTGTGGACCAACAAACATCACCATGGAGATAACTAAACAAACACAAACAGGTAGATTTACTCAGGAGGACAGCACACACACACGGGAAACACAAAGGACCAGTCTATGGGATAGCTTCAGAAACTGGTGTAATCAGCACAAAATAAACAAGCAGATTTACCTTACTGGGTGGGAAAACTGAAAAAACATGGAAAAGGAATTTCAAACTAATTCAGAAGGTCAACTTTTAAAAAGATCAAATCCATTTAGCTGGATAAGACACAATTTTACGAGAAATAGAGGAAACAAGTCAGAGGTAAATCATAAGACAAAAACAATCAGAAACATGGAGAAAAAAAGTTAAAAATGTTATCAACCACCCACGTCACATAGAGAAAATGATTCTGAGCTCTCCTGACCCACAAATGAAACTCATGAAATAAATGTCATCACATCATTTACTCTTTCAGGGAAATAAAACAAATCTAACCAGAAACCTCTCCTAAACAGCTGATTAATCACAGTCAGAGGCCAAAAAGTCAACACAGGGTTTTTAATCATTATGCAGTTTCCTCTGCACACGGCAGCAAAGAGCTACAAAAACACACTAGTAGAGGTTACTAGCTTCTTCTCACACCCAAACAAGAAAGTAATCAGATAAGGTAAAGAAACCAGGGCTCTCTGATGACTTCTCCTTTGAGGACAACGAATCTGGAAGAACATTTTAGAAAGCACTGTTCTAGAAAAATTCAAATCTGGAAAGACTTACTTCCCCCTCAGCTTCTACTGAGACTGAATTTTAGTGTGTGTGTGTGCGTGCGTGCGTGTGTGTGTGTGTGTGTGTGGGTGGGGGTACCTGATTCTGAGCCGACAGGAGCTTCGATTCCAGCTCTCTCTTTTCCTTCAGCACCTTCTGCTTTTCATCGTAATCTTCTTCAAGCTGGCCCTCCATTTGCTTCAGCTGCTCTCACACACACGCACACACGAACGCACGCACGCACACACGCACACACACAATCAATAATAAAGTAAATTTTGCACTTGTAACTGGCTACACTAGCTGTTAGCTTGTCAGTCCAGTCAGAGCTAATCTCTGTTTCCCTAGACTGAGGTTGTTCAGAGACTACCACAGAGGAGATGGTGATCGTTCATAGTCTACAAGGACACCAGAGACCAAAGGTATCAGTCTTTGTAAACACTTATGGTCATGTCATTTTGCAGTTTTTTCCCTTAATGATTTCGCAAAAATCTGAAAGCAAAAAAACCGTTTCCACATCATCACTGTGGGGTGTTGTCAGTAATTTAATCTATTTTGGCATAAGGTGGTAATTAACGAGGAAAAAGTAGTGCTTCCTCTCAGGTGTGCTTTTATTTGATGCCAATGGTTTTTACTTGCTCGTGGCTAACCTGTCTCAGTTCAGAAAAAACAAATGCTCCTTCTGCTTTTCTCCATCATGGAACAACATCTTTGCAATGATCCCACTGACCTTTTTGCTGTAGGACTGTCTGATCTCCTCCACCTCATCATCTTTACTTTCAATTTCCTTAGAATGGGTCTGACGCAAACGTTCCATCTCCATCTCCAGGCGCAGCTTGGCCTGAAACACACACACACCACACGTTACACACACCCCACTCACCTCTGAAGGCGTGTGCCTCTGTCAGTGTGCCCCAGGGTGTGCACACAGTGTAGATTATCACCATCAGTGATAAGCCACTGAGAAATGTTAGAAAGATGCACTGGAGAGTTTGTTTTTGCAGTAAGAAGAATGTTGCCGTGTTCTAAATAATCATCTAGCCATATATGCAGCCAGTACCGTAGTGTGGGGTTTAGGCATTATGTTACCTTTCTCGTGTTAGCTAGTTCTGTGCTTCAAGACGTGAATGATGAACCCACACTAGAAGAAACAGGCCTGATATGACGTAGAGGGACAGAATGCATTTTCTCTTCCTTTTGGGGAAAGATGTACGCTCTAACCACCATACCTGTGATCTTTTTATTAAGTCTTAAAGAGATTGTATAGTTTCCTGGTGATATGGGGCAGTACATACATTTCTGGGTAGTTTTACACCATATCACTGTGATTGTCTCTAGTTTAAAAAAAAACATTACGGTAAATGTTACCCGTCGGGCAGAAAGCATGCGACCTCGGCGTGACTCCTCAGACTTTGATAGTCCTTCAGTTAATTCCATCAAGAGAATGCAACGTTGATGCTAGTTTTCTGGTGGCGTAGGTTCCGAATTGGCTTGGGGTCTGCCGATGACGTAAAACTATGACAATACCACTTGGCCAAAATATAGTGCATCTCTTTTTCGATTCTGTTCTTTCACATAGGTTTTGGAAAGAGTTTAACAGTTTTGTTATTAAATTCATGTTTCTTACCGCCTAAATATTTTTGAACATGGTAACGTAACTTCCCTAAGTCGTACGTCCAGCCAATCATCTAGTGTGATGTCATCAGCAGGCGCAGGACCCTGAGCCGGCTCATGTAGAAGGAAACATGGCGTCTAATATGGCGTCCCCCAGAGACTATAGACCTGCGCCCTATGTATTTAGACCTGATTTTTATGGTTATATGTTACGAAGACGCCAATATTTTTTAACGACTGAACATCATTTTATTCATTTTCAACAACATTCTGATGGATGTTTCCAGAGATTAATGGTAAAAACCACACATTGTCACTTTAAACTTTATTCTTCCATCAAAGTCATTTTATACTCATGGTTGTTCCTAAACTGAGTTTCCACTCTGAGTGCCCTGACCAAGCTTTCCATGGAGGACAACTCCAGGGGTAGAACACAGAGACAGCTGTAAGGAAAACACTGTAAGTGCTGAAAGACAGGCTGGACCAAATCAGAACCTTCACTCAGAACCATTGTGCTCAGACCAGAGAGGCCTTAACAAGATGAATCAATAAGCCCAATCATTCTATCCCTCTCCATCGCCGTCTGATCAGTAGCTGTGAGGTAACCGATATCTCTCTAGGAACCAGCGTTAGAACTTCTCTGTCCAGCTGCAGAATTACTACCTGCTCCAACATCTGGATGGTCCCAGCCTGCTCATCCAGCTCCTCCTCCTGATCTTTGACCTTAGCCTCCAGATCACGAAGCTGCTTCTTCATCTGAAGCAACACACACAAACCGGTACACACACACAGGTTAAACACAGGAAACTAATTTAATGATTCAATACGTGTGTGCGTGTGTGCGTTGGGGTGGAGCAGACCTTTGCCTGCGATGCCTCGTCCTTGGATTCCTGAGAGTTAACATCTTGCAGCTCCACCTCCAGCTGCTCGAGCTTCATGTTAATGGCACACAAATCAACGTCTTTCTCCTGAAAGACAGATGTTTAGAGTCAGCACGCAGCAGCAGGAAGTGACAGTGGCAATATGGGATGAACACCTTGTCTGCTTTTAAGACTAGACTTAAAACTTTTTTATTTGCTAGAGCTTATGGTTAAAATCTGAGTGATGTTAGCCCAGGTGTGGACGAGTGGGGAGCAGAGGGAGGTGGAGTGTACAGAGGGGACTACAGTCGGTAAAGACTTTTCTCCCTGGCCCTGCCTCACACATGCCTCCATCTAAAAGGCTAGGTTATCCTGAGTTATCTCTGTAGTTATGCTGCTATAGGCTTAGACTGCTGGAGGACATACTGACCACTTTCCACACTCTGCTACTTTCTTCGACCACTACTCTCTAATTACATTATTTCCTGTTATTTCAGCTGTTAACTTTCTCTACGTGTTTTTCTCCCACCCTAAAAACAATGCTGAACACAAAACCTGCTGTGCATAAACATTAATGCTCGTGCACATCTGTGTGTACAGGTCCTTGATCTAAGAGTTTCACAGCCCGAGTTTCTTTGGACCTGTGGAACCTGCAGGACTTATATGAAGGACTCAGATAAAGGACAACTACGAATAAACAATTATGAGATGTAGTTTTTGTCACTGAAAAGTCTTAACAAACATGACATGAAAGACTAAAGACTGAGTTAGTATACGAAAACTCTGTTTTTGTAGCCTGAAACCTCTAAAGACACATTGATACACACCTCCAGCTGCTGGCGGAGGCTGAAGACCTCAGCACTCAGTATGTCTTTCTCACGAGCCAGTTTCTCCCTCAGGTTCCTCTCCCTCTGCACCTCCTCCTGAGCTGTACTCTGCTCACAGTCAAACCTGCACAGAAACAAAATAACACACAAATGTAGAACAGAAATAAACGGTGATCAACTCAAAAACCTTACATCTGTGTTTCTGAGTCCAGATTGGGGGGCAGAGCTAAGCTAACAGGCTCTGCTTCTGCTGACAGCCTCTCTGCTTAGAGATCTTACTTTTGTCACAGCTTAAGGAAGAAATGTGCAAATTTAAGATGTAACTGAAGGTCATGTAAAACCTTGCATGAAAAATCTGGTCGTTTTTAGGACAATTTAACATCTGAAATAAAACTAAAGGTAACATTTTATGTTCCAGTGGAAACTGATGAATTTAATTAAATTCTTGACTAATATTGATTTTACATATTGTTTTATATTTTTATTTGTCATGAGATTTTTATTTGTTTTTAACCTTTTATATTGTATCCTTTAACCTGTGGCCTGTTATATCAGGGGCAGCAGTAGCTCAGGAAGTAGAGCGGGTTGTCCAGTAATTGCAAGGTTGTAGGTTCAACCCCCCTTTAGAATGCTTCTGTTGTGTCTTTGGGCAAGACACTTAACCAACCTTGCCTGTTGGTGGTGGCTGGAGTCTCGCCTCTGTCCGTGCGCCCCAGGGCAGCTGTGGCTACATTGTAGCTCACCAGCATGTGAATGTGTGGATGACTGATTGTGTTGTAAAGCGCCTTGAGGGGTTGTAGAACCCTAAGAAGGCGCTATACAAATACAGGCCATTTACCATCTCTAAGTTGTACCATATGTTGACTTGACTTTTAAACCATTGAATTAATATTATTTACAGATGGTTCATCATGTAAACAACAAACAAATAGAGTAACAAACAAAACGTGATGTGATGATGAAACAAATTCCTTTTTTCTTTCATTGATCCAGTTTTCACTGTAGCTCCAAGTCAACCGCTACCCTAGCACTGTTGGTGTGAGTTTTGTATGTATGGACAGAAGAACATGGTTTTGTGTGTGTGTGTGTGTGTGTGCGGGCGTGTACTGACTTCCTCTGCTTCTTCTCCAAGTCGTGGTTGCGGCTCTGCTGACCCTCTAGATGAAGTTTGGTGTCCTGTAATTCAGACGTCAGCTTCTGGGTCTTTTTCTTTAACTGCTGGATGGTTCTCTGAGACTCGTCGTTATCTGCTTGTAGGTCGCTGATCTACACACACACACACACACACACACACAGAAGAATCAATGTGAGTTTTGCACATAACTGAAGGAGCTTAACCTTCTTTGTAACATAACTGATGTGATTTTCAGTCAATAGTTGAACTTTACAATGGATGTGACTAATAACCCAACAGAGTTTTGAAGCTTAAAATCATTCTGTTTTAGATGCAGAACGCTCATCGGATAAGAAGCAAAACACTTAAAAACCAGAGAAGGTTTTCTTTGAATCGGATTGTTAGGATAGAGAAATATGCACTGGGGCATTTACAAAACCTACAAAGAAAAAGATGCTACTTTTACAACAAATTCCAGAAGAGATTTCACCAAAAGACAGATGGAGGGAAATGGTGATGCTCCCAGCACTGCTGGAGATGGAGCTTTTGCGTTTGTTGATGAAAGCAGAAGATAACACACATAACCAGGCCAGCCCCCTGCAGGGAAAACAGGATCATCTGGAAAGTGCATGTATGGTTAATTTCTAGAATACAGAAATTATTCACAGCGCATCACTTTGTCATTCAGAAATGGATTAAATTAGGCCGCGATTTCATCAGAGCGACTCAAATCATGTTGGTTTGGCTGGACGGTATTTCCACCAGTATCGGGTACCAGGTTGTCGGCCCTTTTTCAGTACCTGCTTTGATGTGGTTCCAATGGGATGAACTAATTCCCTGCAGAGTTTTCATTAAACTTAAAAGGCTGAAAATATCTAAAAAAAAATCAAATTATTAATAAAAACCTGCAGTATTTGAATGAAAATTACAGTCCATCATTCTCACTGAATGCTTTAGCTGAGACATCAGACACCCACGATGCCACCACTACCTTTTTGTTCTAATAAACCCTTATTTCAATCCCCTTTCATGGTAATGCCAGCCCTGACCAAGGAGGAAGTGTACCAGAACACCTCTGAAGGTAACGTTGTCTCCAGTCTGCCATGAGACCATGTATTTATCTCTACTCAGTGTGATCTGATAAGTTTCACCCTGTGCCCTCTTCAGCTAAAGGACTTTGTGTACACAACAGATGTATGGAGAGTGATATCTTAGCGAGGTGTGATGCTGTGCCCACTCACCCTCCTCTCCAGCTGCCGTTTGTTCTGCTGTTCAACCTCCAGCTTGTCATCAAACTCCTGCTGCAGCCTCTTCTTGGTGAACTCGATCTCCCTGATGGCTCGTTCATATTTCAGCCTCCACTCTCCTCCTGTTCCAGCAGCACAGTCACATTACAACATTTACACATACCCTCCTATATAACATGTGGTTAAGGCTGAAAACTGACAGGTTAGTAATCACCCCCTGATGTTTAAAGAAAGTTAAAACGACATGGATTCAAAAGTCTTACTGAAACAGCAAACTTTAGCCTAGTTTAGGATTAAATGTGAGCAGCAGGTGTATAAACCCAACAAGTCAAAATGTGTTATCACCACAAACCTCTCTATAAGATAATTTATAGAAAATATAATTCAACTACTTTCATTTCATCAATATCTCCATAATGCTAAAGAGAACAAATACAGTGATTTCTTCTGAGATGAAGATTTATGATAAAAAAAATAAGACTCTGAACAGGTATGGGTAAAAACAGAACTCATAAAATAAAGTTGTATTTATTTAATCCACTACCTGACCTGTTTTAACTCTGTCCCTGCACCAACACCTCGGAGGCCTAACACTTGTCTTTTTTAATCATTAAAAGACAAAATCTGATACCTGCGGCGTGTGTTTACTGAAGTCTGAGCAGCTAAAAGCATTTTAATATTATAAAACAAGGCTGTGAGCAGTAGAATATAAGTAGGTGTTCCATCTGTATGTGATGACACACAGCAGTTGTACATAAACTGGTTGGACTGTCACACCTGATCCATGCACACCCACACACTCCTGAGGAAACAACAAACCAGCTGTGAGGGTGTAGCAGACGTCAGCTCCCCCTTACCAATCACAACTCTCAGAACTGTTGTTTTGTCAGTAATACAGCATGAATTTCTCATCAGATTGAGTTCCTGTTGTGCAGAGAGAGCAGTCGTTCCACTGACAGGTCTGAGCGTAGGAGTTACCGACCTGTGTCATCATCGTCCATCTCTCCGTTCAGCTCAGAAGCCCTGATGAGTCGAGCCTCCATCACCTCCATCTCCATGGACTCCATCTGTTTCTTCATGCTGTCAAACTTGGCCTGATTGACAAGACAGAACGAGCGGTTTCTATGACAACAAGAACATGTTCTGCAGGTTGGAGCCTAAACAGAACTACCACACAGGGCTCAGGAGACGGTGGAGATGGGATTGCTTAAGGCAGTGGTGGCCAAACTTTTCAAGAAGGCAAAAATCATCAAGGTAACAGTCACAAAACATTTAATGGTCTTTTTTTATTTGTACTCCTCAAAACAAGATCCAAAATAGCCTTATCAATAAATATCTGAACATAAAAATGTAGGAAAGTGTTAATCTACATCAACAGCCTGCTTGAGAGAGAAAATTCATCACTCTAGAAGTGGGGGCCGAAGAAAATCACTCCAAAGGCCACTAACAGCCCGTGGGCCGCACTTTGGACACACCTGGCTCAAGACAATAATAACACATCCTCTTCTAACCACGTGGAGTTCTGCTGATTATTTATTCTGTTAAATTAGGTGTTGGAGCAGGCTGCTGTAGCCACACCTCCTCTTTTCTCTTCAGTGATTTTTATCAGAATAAAACCAGTGAAACTCATTTAATGTTAAAATTCCAGACAGATCATGTTACGTCTTAACATAACATCTTATTCCTGGTGGGCGGAGCTAAAGCAAGACACACCGATAGGTTTGATTGCTCTTCACCTGCTTCACCTTCACTGCTGCTTTTCAGTTATTAGATATAAACTAAGTTTTAGTTTTAGTAAACCTACCTAGCCAGACGCAGGACACCTGGTCACCCTAAATCTGGATTTCTTCACTCTTGTAATGATTTGTTTCATGTTGGCTTCAGCCTAATGAAAAATAAACTAAACTTAAAAATGTGACCAAATATAGTTGAGATGTTTGAGAGCTCCTCATTTCTTAAAAAACAGTCAATAAAGCCTCTAAATAAAAAAACTTTGACCTTATTTTATCTAGGAAAAAGAACAAAAAATGACTTCAAAAGAGGAAAAATCCTACATATGAATATACATATGATGACCGTAACATCTATGATCGTTTCCACTCAGGTTTCCGTAGAGCTCATTCTACTGAAACAGCTCTTCTCAGGGTCTCTAATTTATTTATTCTTTATTTTACCAGGAAGGTCCCATTGAGATTAAAAACCTCATTTTCAAGGGAGTCCTGGCCAAGAGGCAGCAAAAGTTAGTTACAACATATATATATATATATATATATATATATATATATATATATATTTCCAGTACACAGACATGTTATGTACAGAATTACAGAAGGCAATTACAACACAGGGAATCTGTCTCAAGGGCTCTCAGTCTGGTTTTAAAAGTATTCAAGGAGATAAGCTCGGTTAGTTTCCAGTTTTCCTGCAGCCTGTTCCATGCAGAAGGAGCAGAGTGAGCGAAAGCTCTTTTGCGAGCAAACGGAACACAGAGTAACAACTGATCGTTTGCACGCACTGACCATTTTATTTTTATTTAACCAGGAATGGTCCCATTGAGATTAAAAACCTCTTTTCCAAGGGTGTCCTGGCCAAGAGGCAGCAAAACGGTTACAATAGTAAAAATTCAATTTCAATACACATCATGAAAAACAATTAAAATGTGAAGAGATAGACTAGAAAAATCTCAATCTGGACTTAATCTGGACCTTCTGACTCACAGTGATGCAGGGGACTGTTCTGTTCTGGTTCTGCTGGACCTGACTGCAGCCTTTGACACTGTTGACCATCACCTGTTACTGGATAGGCTGAGAGACTGGGTAGGCCTTTCAGGAACTGCTCTGGAGTGGTTCTCTTCTTATCTGTCTGAGCGTCCCTTCTCTTTGGCCGTTTCCAAGTTATAGGTCCTCCACCACCTTCCTCACCCATGGTGTCCCACAAGGTTCTGTGTTGGGCCCTCTACTTTTCCTCCTTTATCTGCTTCCTCTTCAGCACATGCTGAGCTCTTTTAAAGGAATCTCCTACCATCTTTACACAGATGACATTCAACTGTACATCTCCTTACACGCCTGCTTAGACTCTAAATCTGGATGGCTGGGAACTTTCTACAGCTGAATGACAGCAAGACTGAGATCCTCATCTGTGTCCCAGACAAGCTGGTTCCCAAAGTCAGAGACTCTCTTGTTCAGCTTGCTTCTCACACCAAACCCTCTGTCAGGAATCTTGGAGTGACCTTTGGCCCAGCTCTCACCCTGGATTTTCATGTCAGTTCTCTGGTTTGCTCCTCCTCCTTCCATCTCAGGAACATTGCTAAGCTGAGTCCCATTCTGTCCCACTCTGAACTTGAGATTGTTCTCCACACCTTCATCTCCTTATGCTTAGACTACTGCAACTGGCTTTTCACTTGTCTGAGCAGAACCTCCCTGAACCGTTTACAGGTGGTCCAGAATGCCTGTGCTAGGCTGCTGACCAAGTCCTCCAAACACACCCACGTCACCCTGCTCCTCTTCCAGCTTCACTGGCTGCCGGTTAACTTCAGGGTTCATTTCAAGATCCTGTTTCTGGTTTTTAGGGCCTTACATGGACAAACGCCATCATACATTGGTGATCTTCTCAGTCCCTACACCCCCAGCAGGTCCCTGAGGTCCAGTGATCAAAGCCTACTGGTTGTGCAGCGCACCAGGCTAAAGACCAAAGGTGACAGATCATTTGCTGCTGTGGCCCCCAGACTCTGGAACTCTCTCCCCCTGAGCCTGAGATCAGTGGACTCAGTGGTCTCCTTTAAAAAGCAGCTGAAAACTCACCTGTTCAGGCTGGCTTTGGTGTGACCTTCGGTTGATTCTTCCTCACTAGCTTCTCTTCATTCTGCTTTTTCTACCAATTTCTGCCTTTCACTGAATACCCTTTTCTTATTCACTTTCTTTTTCCTTTTCCTCACATTTTCTAATCACAATTTTTACTTTTCCCAATTTTTTAAATTTTTTTTATTTCTTTACTTTTGTTTTGTTCTTGTGAAGCACATCATGATTTTTATCTTGAGAGGCGCTATATAAAAGTTCGTTTCTGCTTTCGTCTTCTACAGTAATGTCAACAAATGCTGCATGAAGCTACACATCCAGCTACAAACCAGGGACTTGTTGTACCTGCAGGTCCTTCATGTCCTTCTCCAGACGGACTCGCTCAGACGTCTCAGCCTCCAGCAGCTGGGAGGCTGACTCCCCAGTGTTTCGCTCATCAGTCAGCTCTGATGACAGCTCAGAGATCTGAAAACACACACACACACACACACACACACACACACACACACACACACACACACACACACACACACACACACACACACACACAGGTGGTCAGTAAAGAAGCCTGCATTCAGACAGAACTTTGAATGAGAACGCTGTGGTTCACTCTGGTGAATTCTATTAATTAGAAATAATGCAGATAACTGTTTAGAGGATATTACAGCCATGATGAAAAGGCCCGCTGAAACACAACAAACCCTACAAATAAAAAAAACATTCAAAACTAAAAGAAAAGTTTGGGCCGAACATTTTTACTAATGTAGAACACACAGTGGCATGTGTCAGACAGTTAATGCACCAATAAATGCAAATTCTATTAAACTTAAGTCATACAAAGGAAGATGAGAGTCACCGGACCCAACATGACCTGAAGTAACCCAGGCTTCCATCACATCTCAGCAGTAGCCCAGGCTGATGGGTTAGAAAAACCAAGTGTTGTTTCTGTTTAAAATATCTTTTTTTTATTCATCTTGTGTAATCATTTTCTGAGACAATAATATTTGTGTTTTCTTATTTGTAGCCATAATAATCACAATTACAAGAAATAACAGCTTGAATTATTTCACTCTGTGTGTCATGAATCTATGTAGGATAAAGGTTTTCAGACATGAAAACGGGTCATGTGTCCAAAAGGTGAGAATCACCCCCCCCCCCCCCCCCACTATATCAAGTTGAGATTCTTATTCTGACACAGAGTAGCAAAGCCTTTGTTTGTCCTCCTGAGAAAGGACAAGGCTGGGACATGTCCTGCCTCAGCTCTGAGGAAGGCAACAGACAGAGAGAGGATGTGTGTTTGTGTGCGTGTGTGCGTGCATGTGTGCATGAGTGTGTGCGTGCATGTGTGTGCGTGTGTGTGTGTGTGTGCGTGCATTTGTGTGTGTGTGTGCATGCGTGCGTGTATGTGCGTGCATGTTTGTGTGTGTGCGCGTGCGTGCGTGAATGTGTGTGTGTGCGTGCGTGCGTTTACCCGGTTCTCAAGGTGGTCAGTGTTGAGTCTCAGCTCATTCCTCTCCTTCTCCACCTTTTCCAACTTCTGCTTCAGCTGCTGAATCTCCTCCTGACAGAGGACACACACACACACACACACACACACACACACACACACACACACACACACACACACACACACACACACACACACACACACACACACACACAAGGTCAATAATAACAAATAAAATCTGAATGTTCTCAATGATAAACACACCCTGTGTGACTGGAGTGTGTGTAAACTCACATCTTTGCCACGTATCTGCTCCTCGGTGAGCTGAACTTCTATCAGAGGTCTGACCGTGGTGAAGACCTTCCACCATGGCCAGTCTTTGACACCATGATTCTTCTTAATGTTCTTCTGAATGCAACGAATGGCAAGATCTTGGATCTGTCCGACAGTAAAAATGCAGATTGTGTTTGATGTCTTTAAAGAGCAACACATTTCTTACTGAAACCAAAGAAGCCTCTGAGAATGCTGGAAGCTAAAGCTACACAGTAAAAACTACAAATCTAAAGGAAGAAATCATCTGTTTTATCAGGAATAAAGGCCATGAAACAGGAACTTTGCACATATCTAGTCAACAGTTTGACTTTAGGAGTATTTTAGCTGCATGCAGACAAGAGTAAAACCATGCTACTGTCTAGATGCAGCTGTCCTACCTTCCTCTTCTTGAACGCCTGTCTGGCCAGATATCCTCTACAGGAAGCCTGGAACAGAGAGATGTTCCTCCTGGTCTGGACATCACGCTGCTCCTCCAGCCTGGACAGAGTCCCTGCTCTGAAGAACACCTGCAGGACGACACAGAGCAGACTCCAGCTTAGTGACTCACACCTAAAGTCAGAATCATCCTCATCACCAGAGTATTTTGTTTCATCACAAAAGAAGAAATTAAACCAGATTAAAAAGCTCTTTGATGTTGTTTGTAAACCTTGTAGAAGCAGAAAAAGAGGTGGAATTCCACTGAGAAACCATCCTTCAAAAGACCAAAGACTCAAACACATAGGCTTCCCATCAGAGCTGCAGCCATGTTGACGGTGACAGTAGTTCTTTGTTTCTCAACACAAATCATTCATGGTGAGGAAAGTAAAGGTCTTCTAAGGACTCTGTTGTTCTCTACAGCTGATCAGACATTGAAAGCTTCTCCCCATAAGTCTCTGTAGGCTGTCATCAGCAGCTGCTTCATGCCTGATGGCTCTAATCCTAATTAGGATGTTTTCCTTTAATGAACACATTTATATGAAATCTCAGCTTGTCATTTGACCTGGAATTTGTTTTTATTAAATTTTAAAAGCAAAACTGTCTGGAGATCCAGGAGTTGGGTTCTTTTTAAAGATGAAGTATGGAAGTTATACAGGTCCTTCTCAAAAAATTAGCATATTGTGATAAAGTTCATTATTTTCTGTAATGTACTGATAAACATTAGACTTTCATATATTTTAGATTCCTTACACACAACTGAAGTAGTTCAAGCCGTTTATTGTTTTAATATTGATGATTTTGGCATACAGCTCATGAAAACCCAAAATTCCTATCTCAAACAATTTGCATATTCCAACTGACCAATAAAAGAAAAGTGTTTTTAATACAAAAAAGGTCAACCTTCAAATAATTATGTTCAGTTATGCACTCAATACTTGGTCGGGAATCCTTTTGCAGAAATGACTGCTTCAATGCGGCGTGGCATGGAGGCAATCAGCCTGTGGCACTGCTGAGGTGTTATGGAGGCCCAGCATGCTTCGATAGCGGCCTTAAGCTCATCCAGAGTGTTGGGTCTTGCGTCTCTCAACTTTCTCTTCACAATATCCCACAGATTCTCTATGGGGTTCAGGAGAGTTGGCAGGCCAATTGAGCACAGTAATACCATGGTCAGTAAACCATTTACCAGTGGTTTTGCCACTGTGAGCAGGTGCCAGGTCGTGCTGAAAAATGAAATCATCTCCATAAAGCTTTTCAGCAGATGGAAGCATGAAGTGCTCCAAAATCTCCTGATAGCTAGCTGCATTGACCCTGCCCTTGATAAAACACAGTGGACCAACACCAGCAGCTGACATGGCANTCCATCCATCCATCCATTTTCTGCCGCTTATCCGGAGTCGGGTCGCGGGGGCAGCATCCTAAGGAGGGAAGCCCAGACCTCCCTCTCCCCAGCCACTTGGGCCAGCTCCTCCGGGGGGATCCCAAGGCGTTCCCAGGCCAGCCGAGAGACATAATCTCTCCAGCGTGTCCTGGGTCTTCCTTTGGGTCTCCTCCCGGTTGGACGTGCCCGGAAAACCTCACCAGGGAGGCGTCCAGGAGGCATCCTAATCAGATGCCCGAGCCACCTCAACTGGCTCCTCTCGATGTGGAGGAGCAGCGGGTCTACTCCGAGCCCCTCCCGGATGGCCGAGCTTCTCACCCTATCTCTAAGGGAGAGTCCAGCCACCCTGCGAAGAAAACTCATTTCGGCCGCTTGTATCCGCGATCTCGTTCTTTCGGTCACTACCCAAAGCTCGTGACCATAGGTGAGGGTAGGAACGTAGATCGACCGGTAAATTGAGAGCTTCGCCTTTCGGCTCAGCTCTCTCTTCACCACGACAGACCGGTACAACGCCCGCATCACTGCAGACGCAGCACCAATCCGCCTATCGATCTCACGCTCCACCCTTCCCTCACTCGTGAACAAGACCCCGAGATACTTAAACTCCTCCACTTGGGGCAGGACCTCGTCCCTGACCTGGAGAAGGCATTCTACCCTTTTCCGACTCAAGACCATGGTCTCGGATTTAGAGGAGCTGATTCTCATCCCAGCTGCTTCACACCCGGCTGCGAACTGCTCCAGCGAAAGCCGGAGATCACGTTCTGACGAAGCCAACAGGACCACATCATCTGCAAAAAGCAGAGACCTGATCCTTAGGCCACCAAAACGGATCCCCTCACCACCTTGGCTGCACCTAGAAATCCTGTCCATAAAAGTTATGAACAGAATCGGTGACAAAGGGCAGTCTTGGCGGAGTCCAACTCTCACCGGAAACGAGCCCGACTTACTGCCGGCAATGCGGACCAAGCTCTGACACTGGTCGTACAGGGACCTAACAGCCCGTATCAAGGGGCCTTGTACCCCATACTCCCAGAGTACCCCCCACAGGGCCCCCCGAGGGACGCGGTCGAACGCCTTCTCCAAATCCACAAAACACATGTAGATTGGTTGGGCGAACTCCCACGCACCCTCCAGGACTCCCCCAAGGGTATAGAGCTGGTCCAGTGTTCCACGGCCAGGACGGAACCATTCCTGATCATTTTATTTAACACATTCCATAACCCTATAATGTTATTTTTGTTGTTATCTAATAAATTATCATAATAACCTTTCTTACAATTTCTCATAATATTAACTATTTTATTTTTATATACTTTGTATTTCTTTTCAGCTTCCTTTGTCCTATATTTTATAAAATCCCTGTATAGTGTATTCTTTTTTTTACATGCATTTTGTAAACCTTTAGTCATCCATGGTTTCACTCTACATTTATGCTGTTCTTTATATTGTATAATTGGACAGTATTTATTATACACTGATTTGAAGATGAGCAGAAAAGCTTCATATGCTGTGTTGGTGTCAGTTTCGTTTAACACTTCTTTCCAGTTTTGAGTTGTTAATTCTGCTCTCACTTTTTCTATGGCTTCGTCTGATCTGACTCTCTTATATCTAATTAGAGAATCCTTCGTATATTTAACCCTTCCACAGTCATACATTGTAAATATTGGTAAATGGTCACTGATGTCATTTACTATCAACCCACTCGATATGATATTGTCTAAGCTGTTTGTGAATATGTTATCTATTAATGTGGCACTCTGAGCTGTAATTCTAGTTGGTTTGGTGATTAATGGATATAAACTCATGCTGAAAATTAAATCAATGAATTCTTCTATTACTCTAGTTTTATTAGGATTCAACAGATCTAAATTCAAATCCCCACATATAAACAAGACTTTATCATGTATTGTGGAGAATAGTTTCTCCAGATTTTTAATAAATATTTCTTCATTTGAGGAAGGTGCTCTGTATATACAGCTTACTACTACGTTTTTCCTTCTTTCCATCACATCATCTATGGCAGTTGTCATTTTTTCTACTAGTTTGTACTTTAGTCTTTTATCAACATACAGAGCAACTCCCCCACCTTTTTTATTTACCCTGTTTATGTAGTTCATTTCATACCCACTTATTTGAAAATCCTCCTGTTTTTCCACATTATACGCCATGTCTCTGATATGGCTATTATGCTGAATTGTTTGTTTAGTTGAGTCAGAAATTCATTGATACTGTTAAAGTTAGCAGATAAACTTCTACTGTTGAAATGAATTATTGAAATCCCATTCTCGAATTTAATACTTTTGTTGAACTGTTCTTCAGAGTAGTAACAGCAGGTAGTGTTTAAATTATTTAAAAGATTATTTTCTGGATCAAGGTTTTGCTCAAAATCACATGATCTATGATCAGTGAATCTGAATGTTTTAAAGTTCAGGTCACTGTAGTCATTGTTATCCGTCTCATTGATACAGAATAAATTGTCCATAGGAGAGTCCATGATGATTTAGTGAAGATTACATCCAGGATGCTCATATCTTAGTGATGTTTTTACTTCAGAGTTAGGTGTATCTGTCTAGCTCATCTTCCTGCCTAATGTACAGCACCTTAGCCTCCTCTGGTGACCCGTTCAATTTGATGAACACCTTGCAGTTTGCTGTCCAGGTAGACTGGATCTTCTTCTGTTTCCTTAAGAAACGTGCTTTTTTTGCAATATCTGCATTTTTCTTTGTCAGGTGCTCATTTAGGTAGATGTTGGTTCCTTTGAGCTTTCTTCCTTGTTTCAACAGTTCATTTTTGTACCTTCTGTTTGCAAAACGAATTATTATGGCTGGTTTCTCTGCNACACACACACACACACACACACACACACACACACACACACACACACACACACAAGGTCAATAATAACAAATAAAATCTGAATGTTCTCAATGATAAACACACCCTGTGTGACTGGAGTGTGTGTAAACTCACATCTTTGCCACGTATCTGCTCCTCGGTGAGCTGAACTTCTATCAGAGGTCTGACCGTGGTGAAGACCTTCCACCATGGCCAGTCTTTGACACCATGATTCTTCTTAATGTTCTTCTGAATGCAACGAATGGCAAGATCTTGGATCTGTCCGACAGTAAAAATGCAGATTGTGTTTGATGTCTTTAAAGAGCAACACATTTCTTACTGAAACCAAAGAAGCCTCTGAGAATGCTGGAAGCTAAAGCTACACAGTAAAAACTACAAATCTAAAGGAAGAAATCATCTGTTTTATCAGGAATAAAGGCCATGAAACAGGAACTTTGCACATATCTAGTCAACAGTTTGACTTTAGGAGTATTTTAGCTGCATGCAGACAAGAGTAAAACCATGCTACTGTCTAGATGCAGCTGTCCTACCTTCCTCTTCTTGAACGCCTGTCTGGCCAGATATCCTCTACAGGAAGCCTGGAACAGAGAGATGTTCCTCCTGGTCTGGACATCACGCTGCTCCTCCAGCCTGGACAGAGTCCCTGCTCTGAAGAACACCTGCAGGACGACACAGAGCAGACTCCAGCTTAGTGACTCACACCTAAAGTCAGAATCATCCTCATCACCAGAGTATTTTGTTTCATCACAAAAGAAGAAATTAAACCAGATTAAAAAGCTCTTTGATGTTGTTTGTAAACCTTGTAGAAGCAGAAAAAGAGGTGGAATTCCACTGAGAAACCATCCTTCAAAAGACCAAAGACTCAAACACATAGGCTTCCCATCAGAGCTGCAGCCATGTTGACGGTGACAGTAGTTCTTTGTTTCTCAACACAAATCATTCATGGTGAGGAAAGTAAAGGTCTTCTAAGGACTCTGTTGTTCTCTACAGCTGATCAGACATTGAAAGCTTCTCCCCATAAGTCTCTGTAGGCTGTCATCAGCAGCTGCTTCATGCCTGATGGCTCTAATCCTAATTAGGATGTTTTCCTTTAATGAACACATTTATATGAAATCTCAGCTTGTCATTTGACCTGGAATTTGTTTTTATTAAATTTTAAAAGCAAAACTGTCTGGAGATCCAGGAGTTGGGTTCTTTTTAAAGATGAAGTATGGAAGTTATACAGGTCCTTCTCAAAAAATTAGCATATTGTGATAAAGTTCATTATTTTCTGTAATGTACTGATAAACATTAGACTTTCATATATTTTAGATTCCTTACACACAACTGAAGTAGTTCAAGCCGTTTATTGTTTTAATATTGATGATTTTGGCATACAGCTCATGAAAACCCAAAATTCCTATCTCAAACAATTTGCATATTCCAACTGACCAATAAAAGAAAAGTGTTTTTAATACAAAAAAGGTCAACCTTCAAATAATTATGTTCAGTTATGCACTCAATACTTGGTCGGGAATCCTTTTGCAGAAATGACTGCTTCAATGCGGCGTGGCATGGAGGCAATCAGCCTGTGGCACTGCTGAGGTGTTATGGAGGCCCAGCATGCTTCGATAGCGGCCTTAAGCTCATCCAGAGTGTTGGGTCTTGCGTCTCTCAACTTTCTCTTCACAATATCTCACAGATTCTCTATGGGGTTCAGGAGAGTTGGCAGGCCAATTGAGCACAGTAATACCATGGTCAGTAAACCATTTACCAGTGGTTTTGCCACTGTGAGCAGGTGCCAGGTCGTGCTGAAAAATGAAATCATCTCCATAAAGCTTTTCAGCAGATGGAAGCATGAAGTGCTCCAAAATCTCCTGATAGCTAGCTGCATTGACCCTGCCCTTGATAAAACACAGTGGACCAACACCAGCAGCTGACATGGCACCCCAGACCATCACAGACTGTGGGTACTTGACACTGGACTTCAGGCATTTTGGCATTTCCCTCTGCCCAGCCTTCCTCCAGACTCTGGCACCTTGATTTCCGAATGACTTGCAAAATTTGCTTTCATCCAAAAAAAGTACTTTGGACCACAGAGCAACAGGCCAGTGCTGCTTCACTGTAGCCCAGGTCAGGCGCTTCTGCCGCTGTTTCTGGTTCAAAAGTGGCTTGACCTGGGGAATGCAGCACCTGTAGCCCATTTCCTAAACACGCCTGTACACGGTGGCTCTGGATGTTTTCACTCCGGACTCAGTCCACTGCTTCCGCAGGTCCCCCAAGGTCTGAAATCGGTCCTTCTCCACAATCTTCCTCAGGGTCCGGTCACCTCTTCTCGTTGTGCAGCGTTTTCTGCCACACCTTTTCCTTCCCACAGACTTCCCACTGAGGTGCCTTGATACAGCACTCTGGGAACAGCATATTCGTTCAGAAATTTCTTTCTTTAGAGTTAATTAGTTGATTCAGATGATTAGGTTAATAGCTCGTTTAGAGAACCTTTTCATGATATGCTAATTTTTTGAGATAGGAAGTTTGGGTTTTCATGAGCTGTATGCCAAAATCATCAATATTAAGACCAATAAACGGCTTGAACTACTTCAGTTGTGTGTAATGAATCTAAAATATATGAAAGTTTAATGTTTATCAGTACATTACAGAAAATAATTAACTTTATCACAATATGCTAATTTTTTGAGAAGGACCTGTACAATTAAAAAGATGTCAACAGTAAAAAAGTGTTTCTTGTTCCCATCAGCCCCACAGATTAAACCTGTGTCTGTAGTTACAGTGGTTATGTGGTGAAACGGGCTGTAATGTGAGAGGAGATCTGATAAATGTGATCTGCTGAGCTGCTCAGGAAGCCATTTGTCAGGGTGGGAACAGTTTAATGAAATAAGGCAGAGCCACAGACAGTTAGATCATCTGGCAGCCTGGACAAAATGTCCACACCTGCACAGTTCAGAGCTCCCATCTACAGGATCACAGGGCAGGTGGCTGGGACAATGATAAAACATTTATTTATAGACACAGCTGATGTGGTTTTGACACAATACCATGAGCTTTTGTATGAACTCCTCTTCTTGCTTACCAGCTTCTTTTCATGCTAATGCTTCTATCATTTCTATATAACTTCAGACATCCTTGTTTTGTTTTTTTTTATTCTTTAATCTTAATTTCTAATTTTATCTTTTAGACATTTTTATTGTAACTCAAATGCTTTATGGTCACTAGAAATCCCTCAGCCAGAGCTGGTCTATTCTGGACAAAAGTGAAACACGATATAGAAGCTTAGTGAGAAAAGTTATGACAACAGGAAATGATAATAACAGCAAAGAGCATCAACAGTAAATGTGCAGCAGTCTAAAGCTAACACTTAAGTTACACAAGTTAATGAAAAGAGCCTTAATTATGAGCAGGTGGTAAAAGTGAATAAGCACATCCAGGACATACTCACCCTGCTCAGCCCCATGTGGTAGTTACTCTTCTCCAGCTCCAGGGACTCCAGCAGCTCCTCCACCGCCTGAGGATCAGCAGAAACAGACAGGAACAGAAAAATACAACGGAGAACGCTCGTCTGATTCATAGAAACAAAACTAACCAGCCTGCTATCACAAACACACACCTCACCCATGATGCCTCAGGGGACAAGAGAGGCACAGGAAAGTCTCACTGGGAGATGAGCCAGTAGCTGGTACAACGTAGAAGACCCAGAATTACAATGTGAGCCCTGGTTTCAAACCTGTGTGTGTGTGTGCGTGCGTGTATGTGTGTGTGCATGCGTGTATGTGTGTGTGTGCGTGCGTGCATGTGTGTGTGTGCGTGCGTGTGCGTGCGTGTATGTGTGTGTGCATGCGTGTGTGCATGCGTGTATGTGTGTGTGCATGCGTGTGTGTGTGCGTGCGTGTGTGTGTGCGTGTGTGTGTGTGTGTGTGTGTGTGTGTGTGTGTGTGTGTGTGTGTGTGTGTGTGTACGGGCTGAGCGTCAGCTGCAGGGAACTGAGGGAGTTGTTTGGAGATTTGATGATTCTCCTTGTCAGCATTCATCAGTAAACAGCTGCTGGATGAAAACATCTGGCTGCTGACACGGTGGATATGTTTGCTTTATTAGGAGGAAATGATGGAACTGGGCGATTGGCAACAGAAAAAAACTGTTGACAATAAAATTAATTGTTTTTCAACAGGCTCAGTGAAACAGTCTTTTCTTCTGCTTAATTTTTGCTTCTCTGGGTTTCATATGGTTTCCTTTCATACATCTTCTCCTGACTGAAAACTGGGACTCATCAGTTCTTTGTGAGTGGTCCATCCTTTCTAAGCTCATCTCCAGAAAACCCAACAGCTCTGCCAGAGTGTTGGTGTGCACAGAGAAGCACTGGATTTCACTCAAGTGCTTAATTATTCACTTAAACGTTTATTAAAAGTGAATTCTCTCTTACGTCTCCTGCAATTAAACTACTATGGGGCAACTAGTCAAACAGATTATTTAAGAAAGTGTTTTTTTCCTGTCTGAAGCAGAACGCTAAGCTCCCTGGGTACAGAGAAATCTAATGAGTGTTTTCTGCCAAGATCTCCTAACTACTAATTGGGCCTCTGTGCACAGCTGCAGTATCCTGCCTGAACACAATCTGAGACACGAATCGTACGCTTCAGAATCTTCCTGGACTGTTCTGCCTTCTACATAAAAGAAATGGAGAGATAATGAGACAAGAAAATAAGTGGAAAGAGATGAGGGAATGGGAGGAGAGCAGCTCTTCTCCCGCCAGTAATTATTCAGTACAGTAGCCGTATGCTGTCAGCCGGCACAATCATAATTAATTACACACAAGAGTGCTCCTGGAGCAGAGAGAGGAGAAACCAGGAGGAGAGGAGGAGTAAAGGAAATTATATCATAAAGAGCTTTTCTCAAGTCTACCATTTATTCTATTGAGCACAAAGGAGGGACTAAAATACTCTTTTAATCTGGTGAGGGAAAAAGATTTTCCTGATTTTTAAGTCGGTATAAACTACTGCACTGCTATTAAACATGCAGATGTTCTTTAGAGGGCCTTTTGTTATTTTGAGAACAAAAAGATGAAACTGGTGTGGATTCTACGGCTCTGAGCATCGTTAGCATGCGATCTCCAAGTAGACCCATGCTGTAAAACACCAATTAACAAAAAATCACTAAACAGCTAAACACTGTTGGGAAATGCTGGCACCAACTCTGAAACAACGCTCGTGGAGGCAAAAGACACAAACAAGTCATTTCTGCAGGTTTCAGTAGATTAAATCTAAGATTTGGATTTAAATTTAAACTCTAGAATTATAAATGATTTTTCACAAAGTTTGTAATGTTTTTTTTATTCAAAAAAGGATCAGACTAAATCAAATAGTTTCTAAATTGAATGACTACCTGTCTGGACAATTGTTAAACTAGACTCATTAACTCATTCACTGCCAGCCGTTTTCTGATCAGAAAGCCCCGGACTGCCAGCGTTTTTGAGCGTTTTACTGTTTTTTGAAGAGTCACAGAACATTGTGCTCTATGATCATGTAAACGCCAAAACTACCAAAAGAAAGAGTAGACTCACTTCTTACATCAGGAAGAATCGCCGTATTTCTACCGTTATCCGTTCGCCGCTGCAGCGCATTGTTTTTTTTCACAGCAGCGGCCCAAAACAAACTCGTAATCCATTGATTTTCCGCTTCCTGATCACGTGATGTGTGACATACACAGATGAAGATCCGCTTTAGACACGTGATGTTTGTTCTCACGGTGCGGGGGCATGTTCCGACACCCCCCCCTTAAAAAAAAGGCAAATGACAACTAAAGTCGTCATGGGCAGTGAATGAGTTAATACATTTTTATTGGATCCTGAAATCTGTATTTTGTCTTAGATATTATTAACTTCTTGGGCAATTATTTAATTATTATTGCACTTATTTTACCTAAATGTTTTTTTATATGTTTGTTTTATTGCCAAATATAAAAGTTTGTACTCATAACCAATCATTATTTTTAAAATTCTGTTTACAAGCTTTATATGAAGCTACACCAGGAAAATCTGTATTAGGACAGTCTGAAACAAACAACTAGATAATGGAGTCACTGGTTAAATGTTTAAACTTTTACACCAAAACCACAAACCTGTTCATTTTATTTTACATTATTATCTATATCCTCTTTCACTATAATCATGGGTGAGTTCCTGAAACACAGCAGCCTCCCACAGGAAGGCAGACTCACCCTTTTCTCATCTGTGACTACGTAGTTGCGGCCGTGCTTTTTGGCCAGATGTGGCGCCAGGACGTCGAAGCGCCTACGGAACTCAGAGAACACCATGTGGTCCGGGTACCCTAAACACAACACAGATGGAACAAGTTCAAAATGGAGCCAAAAGAATTTTCATGGCCAACTTGGATTTTCTGCCAAAAGTAGAAACAAAGGATAAAAGGTTCTCTTCAGCTTCAATTAAAACAATCTTAAATAAACGCTATGAAATAAGAATAAGATTCTATATTAAGGAAATATTTAAGTAGATTCAGGTCTGAGGTTTGCTACCATGCACTCAAACAAACACCAAGACTTCTTTTTGAACATTTACAAAGTGGACATGTTTGCCCACAATGCACAGCAGGTGTGCAGAATTTCTCTTACCTTGTCTGTAGATGCGCAGAGCGTCTAGCAGTTTTGATCCTCGAAGCTGTGCTCTCAGAAGGCCCACATCCAAAGTCATGAGACCTGAGTCAGGACTCTCACCATGCGGTACGCGTGGCTCACCCCCACCAAGAGCCTCCGCTTTAGGCAGTAGGCAGTGGACGAAATGAACTTTAGACCTACGTACCATGTCAATCAAAGCATCCTAAAAACACAAAGGGACAGTCAATACAACACACCCCTTCTTGCTGTACGATGTGATGGTTCTGTGTAGGGTAAGCTTGAGTCTGATAAAGTCTGACTGGGCAGGCGTTACAAACAAACAAAATAATACATTCTTTATTCTGAGTAAGAAAAACTAATGAAAGAAAATGTTTGCTGTAAAAAACGTCAGTTCAGGATTGTTGAGAAGAAAGTCCAGCCGTTTTTCAGACTGAAGATGTAGTTCCCTCACTCACCACTTGGAGTTTGATCTGGATACAAAGGCTCTTCTTCTTGACTGCAGCTACGCCTGTGGTGAAGGTCTTCCTCATGCTGGTGGCTCGCCGCAGAGCAAGCTGGGAGCTTCCCTCCAAACCAGCAATAGAACCTGACAACACTGTCGCTCCACTGGCTCGACCCAAGAACAGCCCACTGATGTTCTTCCTGTGGTGACAACAATCATGGCTGTCTCACTAACCATACATACTTTCAGTTTTGTTCTTTACTCATCTTTATCAGCCTATAACCACAACAGGGGCTGTATTTATACGATTATGGTTTTAGGATCTAATTTTATGTGCACAGGATTATCTATTTTATATTAGAGATCTTCTTGTGCCAGATGTTTCCAGCCCTTGGTTCTGAGACTGCAGGTTTGGTTCCTATAGTTTCTAAAAGTAGAATAGGAGACAGAGCTCCTCAGGCTCCTCTCTGATGGAATCTGCTTCCAGTTTCAATCCATGAGGCAGACACCATGTCTACTTAGGCTTCAGACTTTCCATTTAGGAATAGAACCAGTTACTTCAGGACTAAAGATGCTGAAACAGTTCATATTTGGCTTTGCAACAATAAGGACCTAAATTATTACAAATTTGCACAACTTCTGCACAGGAACATGAGAGGAGTGACGTGAGAGTCCGTACTTCTGAGAGTCCTGCAGCAGGGTGGCAGCATTCTGGGCTGTAGGGTTGTTCTTAGCATGGCTCAGCCAGCCCTGAACATTGTACTCCACCCAATCTGTTCCATGGCTGTGTCCCAGCAGGAAAAGATGTGGCTTTTCTCCTCGCAGCAGCAGACCGGCTCCTGTAACAACAAACAAGTATTTCTCTCCCATGATGCATCAGTGGTATTACCTGGGCTATTGGGTGGTTTTTATTACAAGGTAGTGAATTGAAGCTCACCTTTTTTGTTTTCACCTTGGCTGGAGCTGTAGTAACTGAAGAGTCTCTCCAGCATGGTCTCCTCTGAACCCCCTGGCTGAACAGCCTCCTCCTCCATCAGCCACAGAAGGCCCCGGGCCTCCTCTGTCCGGGCCAAACTACGAACCTGTGATCAACACAAACAGAAGGTAAATAAAATCTTCTTTTATTATTTAAGATCAAGGCAGGTGAAGCTTCCCTTGGGGGGTACCAGGGGACCAACAGGACTACAGCTGAAAACTGCTATCAATATGCACTGTCATGGTAATTAATAAATACTACTACTACTAGCTGGTGCTGAGCAGCTGAATAACAAAAGAAGTTCTCACGCATCAATATTGAACTGGTGTTAAAATGGCAGGAGGAAAAACATCCATGAAAAAAGAATGGTACCTAAACATCCTCCCAGAGGAACTCCTAATCATCAGTTCAACAGTTTGGTGATGAACAATGTTTTTTAGCATGATGGAGCACCAGGGCAGAAAGATAAAGTCAGAATTAAGTGGATCAGGAAGAAAACATCAACATGTTGGGTCCAGCTCCAGGAAACTCCCCAGATCTAAATCCCACAGAGAACTTCTGGTCAATCCTCAAAAGCCAGATGGACAAACAAAAATCCAAACATTCTGACAGATTCCAAACATTGATGATGAAGAATGAGCTCCATCAGTCAGGATCTGGACCAGAATTTATGTAATGTAAATGTAGGCCTGGGCAATAAATTGAAAATTTATCATTATCAAAATTTCTGACTCTAACCGATATCATTTTTCCCATGTCAATAAATTCGGTAATAAAAAAAATGAAAAGATGTGTGTAGGTTGGCGACGTTCATGTCTCTAAGAAGCTGTACCACCTCGAGTCACATGACAACGTAACTCAACTTAATACATGTGACAGCCCCATCTAACTTGCATACATGTAATTATCGTCAATTTGTCATTATCGAGATGAACTCTTCAATTTACCGTGACATTGATTCTGGGCCATATCACCCAGCCCTATAAATGTCAACAGAAGCCTGTTAAAGGGGTCAGCACCTATAATACCGTGGATATCTACATCCTATTATAGTCTTTTAGACCATTAAACTAAATTGTATTGAAAAAATAAATAAAAAATGTGATTGTTTAATCCTTTATTGTGAAGGGCATATTGTCTCGCGAGATCACACGTGATATTTCAGCTGTCTCGGACGCGCGCGGGACTGAGGAGCGCATTCATTGGTGGAAGGAAGCAGGAAGCAGGACGCGGCTTCAGCGTCTCGCTCCAAAACAACAAAAGTTATAACTAAACCCGACCTGGCAGTGACCTACGGGATCTAACCGTGTATTTACGAGCCCGGGCCTCGCCTCGTGTGTAATGGCGTCCTCCTTTGTTGTTGAGTTGGGAGAGAAGCAAGCTCATCCAGGCAACGGCTCTTATGCTGTTGTGAAGCTGGAATACACACACCGATCGGAGTTTTGTCTCCCGTAACACGGATTATAACATGAGTCGTCAACGGTAAGACATAATTTGTGCGTTTCACGTTATGAAATGAGCTTTGTTGTGCTTGTTGTGGTTCATATTTGTTTATATTAGGCCGTTGTGTCGACATATAGGCCAGAACTCAAGTTCTCGTGTTGGAGTGCGCGTGCTCGTGGGGTGCATGTGAGCTGGTTGAAGAAGGCAAGATTAAACAAACGCGTCAATGTTAAATATCGGCTTCTCAGCCAGTGAAACATCATTAGGAAGCATTATAGACATTTTTTTAAGTGGAAAAGTGAAGATTTCAGGTGATGACCCCTTTAAACACATGACACTAGAATACTTCAGTAAAACACATAAAAACATTTGGCAGAAAGATCTAAAAACCCTGAAGAGCTCAACTTTGTTAAACTTGCATCAGAACTTTGGACCTTGGCCATAGGTCAAATGATTTTGTTGAAAAGTGAAAAAACTTTATTAAAACCGTAAAAGCAGTGCATTAATAGAAGCTGCTGATTAACTCCCACCAGCAGGGATGACCCACACCACTTACTGCTTCATGTTCGTTTGGATTCACATTCTTATTAACAACAAATAAAACTCAAGGCCATGAATGACTATTCACACAAAAACATGCGAACATCACAGCCATCATTTCTCATGACAGGTTTCATTTAAGAGCAGCAGAGGAGTGACATTTACTTACCAGAGCTTGGGCTGAGGCTTGATCAATAGCTGCTACAGACAAGGAGGTAGTGGACTCTATGTCATCTAAAACAAGATCTATGTTTTCCTACACGCAGGAGGGATAAAGGCTTCGGTTAGTCAGCTACAGGACATTTACTAGCAGAAGACAAGAGCATCAAGAAACGGTCACTACTCAGCTTTCGGATGACATTACTGGTTTCAGATTTGGTTGTGAGTTTGAACAGTTTCTGAAACTACCGTGCTTCAGCAGAGAAACACTTCTTAGTTTCACATGAGTTTACCTCCAGTTAAGGAACAAACACAAGGGAAACACTTGGATTTCTGTGTCTGAGCAGCAGACTGACATCACTATTAATGTAAACATTCAATTATTTTACAAAATGAAACAGTCTTTCACTTTTCCCGAACTTTTTCCTGATGTAATCATCCTCTTTGAAGTGTGCACTGCACAAACGAAAGGTTTTGACTCGTTCCAGCCGAGTATCCTTGGAGTAGCCAATTGCTAAAAGCCACTGATGCCTTAGAGAAACGTCCTTAGCAGGAAAAGTGTCAAACCGAAAAGGTGATCCTGTAACATCCTTATTGTTACAACCCGGGAACCTGCAGGTATGCACCATGGCTCGATATATTTAAGAAAAACTACTTTGAAGTGAATTTAGAAGTTGTTGTTTCACTCATACAGCCAGGATTAGCAGCCAGACGCGAGTCACGTGACGCCGTTCTAGCTGCTGCGGTGACCGGCGCAGGGATACGAATGACAAAAACTAGTCCCGTTGTAATGTGACGTTGTAAATTTTTTCTCTTTGTTTGTGAGATGCAAATTAGCCATGCTTTCAGAGGCTAATCCTTTTGTGAGGCTAAACGGCGCAGATAAAGCGCCCCCGAAACTAGCCAGAACTACCTTTCTGAATCACTTCTCCCCTGAAAATCTCTGAGCAGGGGTGTGTGTGTGAAATGGGTCAAAGTTTACAGAGCACTGGGTGGGTGAAGGAACACATAAAACTTAATGTCTAAAAAAGCGAACTTTTCCTTTAAGAACAGTTTCTAAGGAGCTGCATTCATTTGTACTACTTCAGCTAATCACACCTGAGAGAAATCTTCAGTGTCATTTATGAAAAGCGCCAGATAATCTCTGTCTCTACAGTATGTCTTCATAAATCTGATACTGGACTACGGTGTTCCTGAATCATCTGAAGGTGTATGTGAGCCCAGCTGCACCTCCTTGTATCTCTCCAGCTCCTGGACGAAGGTGTGTTCATGGAACAGCGTCTGCAGCCTCTCCTGGGTGTAGTTGTGGCACAGCTCCTCAAAAGTAGCTCCACGCTGCTGCTGGGCCAGGCGCGGGTTCTGGAAACCCGGCGTGTCCACGATCAGCAGCGAGCACAGAGAGTGCTGACTGGACTTCAGAGCCCTGAAGAAAAAACAAATCCATCATAATAATCTGGTGACAAACGGAGAACCGAGACAGAGAAGTCCTCACGTCTGATGCTTTCATCAGGAGTTTTCCTGATTCACTCATTTTACTTTTGCAAAAAGCTGAAGATTTTTTATTTTAAAGTGACTGTGTGTATTTTCCCTGGCCATAGGGGGCAGTACATACCTAAATCACTGCAAGCAAGCAGAATTTTTGTGTTCAAGTAAGAGCTTAGCAACGGATGGCCATTAGGGTTAAAAATCCCTGAAAGAGCAACTTCCATCAAAATGACAAGACCATCAGAGTCCCTTTCATCACTGGCAGCAAGTGAAGAGGTAAATGTGTAAAACAACAACGTTTATGAATGGCTAAAGATTTGTAACTGCGTGTTTTCAATCAGTAAATGTGTTTCGTCTTCACGGGCTCCCGTAGAAGGAAACATGGCATCCAATATGGCATTGCCCAGAGACTTTGGCCCAATCCCAATACTCGCACTGCGCCCTTCTGTGAAGTGCAGTAAGGTTGCGAGTGCGTAGTACACAAGTGTGCTGAATTGGGACAGGGATCGACCGTGATGCATGCTGGGATGCTAATCGTTGTTTGTGCTACTTTTTTAAAAACCTTTATTAACAACTTTCAAACAAACAAAAGTTAAATTCATTACTGTCCACATTAAATCTTAGTCTAAAACATTCAGAGCATGAATAAATATCATTAATCATCTTAAATGAACATCTTTCATTTAAAAATACATGTTTTCAGAAAAGGCAGTTGAGTCATTGCTCCGCCTTCTTCTTAAACTTCCCATGCAGCAATGGATTG
>SSNS01000192.1:830316-915954 GCA_006937985.1 Aphyosemion australe | reverse complement strand
TGGGTAATACCCTTACCTGAAGTCCACATCGATGCGGACTTGGGCGAAGTGCAGATTAACTCATTAACTGCCAGCCATTTTCTGATCAGAAAGCCCCTGACTGCCAGCGTTTTTGAGCGTTTTTACTGTTTTTTGAAGAATCACAGAACATTGTGCTGTATGATCATGTAAACGCCAAAACTACCAAAAGAAAGAGTAGACTCACTTCTTACATCAGGAAGAATCGCCGTATTTCTAGCGTTATCCGTTCGTTCACAATCTGGTGCCCAACCGTCGCTCCAGAAGCATTTCCGGTTCGGCGCATCGTTTTTTTCACAGCAGCGGCCCAAAACAAACTCGTAACCCATTGATTTTCTGCCTCCTGATCACGTGATGTGTGACATAAATGGGTGAAGATCCGCTTTAGACACGTGATGTTTGTTTTCAGAGTGCGGGGGCTCGTTCCAACGCCCGCCCCGTAAAAAAAGGGAAATGACGACTAAAGTCGTCAATGGCAGTGAATGAGTTAAGGGTGCAAAATGGGCGTGGTCAACTTCCACACTTAAGAATTGGAACACCACTCGCACCCCTGGCCGGAACGCGCAATCGAAGGGTGCAAGTGCGAGTATTGGGATTGGGCCTTAGAACCACACTGATGTATTTTAGACCCGATTTTAATGGTTATAAGTTATGAAGCCGCCAATATTTTTCAACAATTGGGCATCAATTAATTCATTTTCAACAACATTTCGATGGATATTTACAGAGATTAATGGTAAAAACTACACACTGTCTCTTTAAATGTTTGTAAAGTTGCTGTAGTTTACTGCTGATACATTTAAAAACAGCAACAACTGAGAGGTCAAATCTTAAACTTGTCCAAGACTCTTTTTTTACCTCTAGATTTGTACATTTAAAAGTGTAGCTGTAAGAAATCTCCGAGAAACATTTAAGAATGTTTTATTTAGTGATTATACTCATCATTATTCATTTAAACAAAAAGAGAATAGAATAATTTAATCTGTTTTGACTTTAACAGCAATTAACTCATTTTGAATCGTCTCCTTTCTGATAGAATTTCTCTTGCAAACAATTTCAAATGTTTGTATTTTACAGATTTGTATGTCAACTTATTTTTAACTGAAACAGTAAAGCAGGACATCAAATAAAATTCTAGAGCATGAACTAACAGGAGCTGATTGAACACAAAGATGAAGAAGAAAGAGGAAAAGACAAGGAGCGGGCGTGCCGTCCAGCTGGAGGCAGGTTGGTTCTGTGGTGTTGGACATGTGGGACACGTTACCTGTTAATGAGGGAGATGACCACAGAGAAAAGCTCTGAGTACAGTCCTGACGCCATGGCCTCCAGACAGTCCAGAGCTGTGAATTTAGAGCCTGCGTACAGACAGATCACCAGACCGACACTTAGAGCCAAAAACAGCAGCAGAACAGCAGGTACCAGGTCACTGCAGCTGATTTATGAAGGATAAAGAAAGAAGTCAGGTTTAAAGATGGTCCAGGTGGGTTCTTACCCGAGTTGTCACTGTGGCCAGCATCCTCCGTCCCCCCTCTAAATGAGGTGGAGGGCTGCAGTCCTTTGACCTGATGCTTAAAGATTGACGAAGACAGTTCCTCCAGGCTGCAGCCCAGCAGGTAGGCTGCCTTCTGGGCCCATTCATGACGGGCAAACTGCCGACGTCCCGCTGGAACGACGAGAGAGCGTGTTCAAAAAGTAAAACAAGAGGAAAAAAGAGAAACAGAAATACAGAGTAAAGGAAAAATGGAATGACGAACAGATGAGAAGTGAAGATTTTCTCTAACAGATTTAAACCTTAACTGAACTCTAAAGAATGTCAGCATCACCTTTTTATCTTTGACACACAGATACTGAATAAACATAAACCAAACATTAGCTCGTGTCCTGCTTCATGCTGGATGTTTACCCTGAAACCACCTGCATCAGCCTTTCATCCTGCTAAACTGTCCATGACCTGCATGACCAGTTACAACAGAACATAATCATAACATATTTAAAGAAAATCTCCATCTCTCCTGTGGCTTGTTCCACATCCCTGAGCCGCTCTCCTGCTCTCTCAACAGAACATCAAAGTCAGCAGAACATTTCTGCAAAGACCCTCCCACCTGAGTCCATAATCCCACCATGGCAGGGCTCCGATCTGTCACAACTCTCTCAGACTGAGTCAGAAAGCAGCTATTCACAAGAACACAACACAAGCACGAAGCTGGTGGGGTCACAGCCGATCACTGCTCTGCTCTAAAAGTAGATGAATGTGTTTTTTCTTTTATTGTTAGTAGACTGACTCCACAGGAAGAGAGTAAAGAAATAAATGATCTAAATCACTTTAAACAACCATGGTTCATTCAACGGGCACACGGGAGGCTGGAGGTTCTGGTCCATGCTGACATGACAGCATCAGCTCCATCCATGATGAGAACCCCGTTCCACCACATTCCAATGGTTCTGGACTGGACTGAGATCTGGTTACTGTGGAGGCCGCTGGAGTCCAGTGAACTCATGGTCCTGTTCTAGAAACCAGTTAGAGATGATCTCAGCTTTGTGACATGGTGTATGATCCTGCTGGAAGAAGCATCAGAAGATGGGTCCATGTGGTCATTAAGGGATGGACATGTTCAGCAACAATACTCAGGTAGGCTGTGGGGTTTAAACCAGGCTCAGGTGGGACTAAAGGGTCCAGAGTGGGACAAGAACACCATGCCCATCACCACCAGCAGCAGCAGCCTGAAGCACTGACACAAGGCAGGATGGATCCATGCTTTCATGTTGGTGACACCAAATTCTGACACGACCATCTAAATGCTGCAGCTGAAATCCAGACTCATCAGACCAGGAAAGGTTTTCCAGTCACTTCTGGTCAAGTCTGGTGATCCTGTGTGAGTTGTAGCCTCAGGTTCCTGTTCTTAGCTGACAGGAGAGACACCAGGGGCCTCATTTATCAAACGTTCGTAGAAACGTTCCTATATTCCCTCCTACGGATGAAATTTAGAATGTGTGTACGAACAGTCAATGTCCTGATTTATGAAACATGCGGTGGCCTCTCGTACGCACGTTCCTCCGCAATCGTCTGATGATAAATCCCACCTGTGCGCTTACAGGAGCTTGTGCCCGTTTAACGTCATTTACATACAGAAACGCCCTCAATTAACTATATTTGGTCACACTACGTTCTCAGGTCGGGAGGGGATTCCCTGGGTTCTTCCCGGAAAAAAAAGACAAACTTTATTGACAGCGAGATCGAAACACTGGACACTTGACAACGCGTGTATGATCGGGGAGCAGAGGAGGTTCTGGAGGTTGTTTTATTTGTAAAATAGAATGTGGACTGGAATCGGATCAGTGCACTGTGCTCACGGAAGAGCCGTTCCCTCCGGAGTGCACTCTGCTCTGCTAAATCCTCCAATAATAAGAATAATAATAATAAACGATCTTATATAGCGAATCTCAAGAAAAGCCACGGGGCGCTTCCCAAGGTCAAAATAATTAAATTAAATTAAAACATAATAGATAAATAAATTCAAAATGATTTAAAACATCATAAAAATGGGAAGAGTAAACATTGTGATTACAAAATAACACAAAATCAATCAGCCATTCTACAATGTCAGACTCCCGTGGGTCACGGGTGTTTTAGCACCAATAACTTGACACAGCTGTTTTTCCACCAAAATAATTATTTATTGGGTAGAATAATTAGTGGATGAGGAACACGCGTGGATCACTGAGACCGTCAGAATTGTGGTTCCCTCGTTCTGCCACTAGATGCTGTTCCTACGCACGGTCAGAGCTGTACTTATATTTAGGAACGTTTTCACGCACAAGTACAAATTGGTAAATACCACACAATGCGCAAAATCGTTCCCACGCACGAAATACGCACAGATCTGTACATAAGTACGGTTGATAAATGAGGCCCCTGGTGTGGTCTTCTGCTGCTGGAGTCCATCTGGAGCAGCTTCTGCAGACCTTGGTAGGAACCAGAGCTGATCTGAGCTGCTGTTGACTCTATCATCTAGAACCAGACTGCCCAGCCTCTGTAGACCCTAAGATGGTTGTGGGTAAACACCCCAGTGGTTTCTCAACTAATCAGACCAACCACCAGGCCACGTTCAAAGTTCAGATTCTCAGTTGGAACTTTTTCTACAGCCTACAGCCTCACTTTTGTATCGTTCTAGACCATCAGCAGCAAAACCTTCACAAATGCCAACAGGGTCATCCCGCAGCACATTATTAAAGCATCAAGTCCCACAGAGAACTAACAACAATGGAAGGAACAGCTTTCATTCTATATTCAGCTGTTATTTTGGGTCTCAAATGGAGTGGAAGATCTAGTTCGGAGGTTTTTAAAGTCAAAACAAAAAAAAGGTCAGAAAACAAACCCAAAAACTCATGAATCTGTGTTAAAAACATGTTTGAGTGAGGAGAGCAGCTCTGTTGGAAAATCTAAATTCATCAACAGAAACTAAAAGCAGACAGAACACTGGAGAAGCTCATACATGTTCTGAGGTTCAGAGTCAAGATGGAAATAAAACAGGAGCTTTACTTTACAGCAGTATGACAAGAGCTAAGGAGTTAGATGAGGGTGACAGGGGAAGCTACTGCAATCCCTGCGATTTTCATCTTCCACAACAAAAAAGGTAAGGGAGGGGGGCTGTCACAGAGTAAACACAAAAACAGAAGAGATGATGATGAAGAGAGGAGGCAGAGGAGAAGCAAAACAATAAAAATGCTAATGACTAGAAGGGAAGATAAAGAAAAACTAACGGAAAAGCTCTGAAATAAAGTTTTCTAAGAGAAAAAGAGTCAACAACGTGTGTGTTGTTTTTCCATTACCTTTGTCTGTGTCTGCGTTTGATAGGCGCAGCATGCAAACATGCAAGTAAAGAACAGAGGTTAGACATCACACACTTTCTGGATGCATCAGTTCCTCAAAGACACAAGAAGAACAAACATCAGCCGTGAATAACGACAAAAACACATCAGGAGGAAATATCAGACTTGTGTTTCACACCAGTGGGATGGAACTGACACACAGGGTCAGGATCCAGGAACTTTACCACGGACCATAAAAACGTCCAGTTCCTTTGACCTCCGAATGGTTCAGGGTTTAACGACGACAACTCAAAGTCAAGTTAGTTATTAGTTTTGACAAAGCAAAACGTTAAATCCATACTTTTGGTAACTACTGGATGTTTCTGTCATGAAACAGCTGGTATTAGTAAGTTAGGATGTGACACATTTCATACAGCCAGAGTGAGAGCTGACCTTTAGTGGCTCCTGCAGCTCCTAGGTGATAAATGGCCCCCAGAATAAGCCAGAGAGCTTTCTGTTCCTCCCCAGAGATGCCCAGCACCTTCATGGCTGCCTGCAGCTTAGTGAACTGCTGGGAGGCACGCTGCTTGTCTTCAGGCTTCAAATGATGTTGAATCAGACATAAAAGACAACTTAGGCCAAGTGGTTCACAAACATTTCAGCTTCAAACTCAATAAGTAACTGTCAGAGACGTAAAACAACATTTAAAAACCAACAGTTATTCTTTCATTTCATTCCCAACCTCTACTTTAGGAAGCAGTGCCTTAGCTACAATACAACCTACACGTCAAATATGGTAAAACTAAATAACCAGACAGATTTGGGGTTTTGATGCCCAGCAAGGTTACCTTGGTGTGTGGATGGATTCCAAATGTGTTGTTTTCAGCAAACTGGTTTAGGTGCAGCTCAGTCCTGGAAGAAAAGCCAGCGTAAGTTTAATCATCTGGAATGTCAAATACTATAGATTCAGTTTAATTCAAAAGTACTTTATTGATCCCAAAAGGAATTTAGATGTTCAAGCAACTCATTATTATTATATAAGTTTCTTTAATGTGCCCTTTATTACTGCCGTATGATCTTAGGGGTTAATTGGTTATCCATTAGTTTTAGCTGGCCTGAGTAACATTTTCTGTTAACCCATGTCTATTACATGCCCATATATGGGGATGATGAATCTGACTCTAAGATGCTCTACTGTTGCCATGTCAACACAAAGGAAACAGGAACATATTCTGACATGTGTTAGCCTTTGTCTATTTGGACTCACATCTCCATACAAAAACATTCGTTTGCCCCACATCCTTTGTCTTCAGGGATAAAATCTGTTGCAGCATAAATTGTTTTCACATCTTTTAAGCAGTCTGTGTGCACTCATGATGGCTGTAAATGGTCCAAAGAGATGATCTAAACTGTAAAAACAACCCTGATATTTAGTCACTTTTTAACTGACACAAACGTCTCTTTCTAGTTACTTACATTTCTATAAAATGAAAGATCACAGGTATAATAAAATAATAAAATTCACCATGAAAAATGATGAAGACTACAAACACCTATCACTTCTCAACTGTCTATGAAAAAACAACTTTAATTTATACCAACTATAATGTATACTAGAGGTGCCTGAAAAAATCGATTCGCATTCGAATCGTGATTCTTACTTATAAAGATTCAGAATCGATTCATAAAGTTTCGGAATCGATTCTGTCTGAAAGCCTTTATGTAAACTGCTGTATTTCCGAGCGTCCCTGAACGCATCATCGCTGGCGCACCGGCGCTAGCTGTAGCCGCTCGTTCTGTGTGCTCCTACGCTGCAATCTGCTGAAATACGACAGACTTACCTTTATTATTATCCTGTGTGCGTTTTATGAGTCAAGAAGTAAGTTACATTATGTTTTATAATGTTTAAATGGTGTTGTCCTGTTTAGTTTGACTGTTGTTTCATGCCGAGAGCACCGTGCTTGTTAAGACTAATTAGTTCCTGTTAGTCTTCATAATGTTAAACTCTGTTGCCACACATACTTGAAAAGTATTTGACTGCATTACTTTCAAAGCTACTATTAGGTAACTGTAAAGATTTGTTCAATTTTACAAGGTAAGAAAAAATAAATGTTGCCTTTTCATCAAAAGATTGCCTCTGTTTACAGTTTTAGAATCACTTTATTTTACCTTGTAACTTTGCATTTTCTTGAACATAACCAGTTTTCTTTAAAATAAAATAACAATTTCCCATAGTTTTTTTCTAACTTGCAGAAGAAAGTAGTTAATCCTGGAACTGACACTCTTTGATAATATTGATTGTGAATCGATTTGAATCGAGAATCGAAAATCGATTCTGAATCGAATCGGCACCCCGAGAATCGGAATTGAATCAAATCGTGAGTTGTTGTAAGATTCACATCACTAATGTATACCATAGAGCCAATGACCTGATGAATACCAGAGAAGTGTAAATGTTAAAAGCGTGACCAAACAGCACTTGGCAGTTTCAGGTTGGTTATTTATAATTCATGCACCAAGATGTTTCCTGTAAAACCTTCATAGAACTCACACTGTCCCGTCTAATCTGATCTAAGCTCAGTTTCCTTTGTTTACGTTGGGTTGTGAGAAGGTTCTTTCATCCAAAACGACTAAAAAAGACAAAAAATCAACTTGACCCAATTAGAGCAAACAGACGCTTTCATCGGGAGCTGGAGCAGACACCAGCAGACCAACAACCAATAAAACTTTATTTTAAAACTTGGTTTGGCTTTGAGGTTGTTTGAGTTAAGACAAAACAACATAAAAAACTTTCAACATTAAGACGTGTGTTTGCAGGAATAATGAGATAAATCATCTGATCTGTGTGGATGAACTTTCTCCCTACACTGTGATCCTCTATAGAAACCCAGAATACAGCAGAGAGGATCAAGCATCTATTAGAAGAGACATGATGAGGAGGAACTCTGGCTGTAGAAATCAAACCAGTTCTGAACTATGTGTGGGTAGAACCAGTTAAAACCTAGCTTTGAAAACAGAAGGTGTCTTTTTTTAGAAAATCTCAGCAACACGTCTCCCGTTCCTGGTTGAGAAAACATAATAATAAATAATCCAACAGTGCCATCTGCTGGTATGAATCTAAACTGTACCTTTAGATATATTTAAAGTTGTAGAAAGTTGAGGTTTGATCTAATTCAGAATCAGTGTTACAGAAAACATAGAGAAGGATGACGATGATGATGATGATGATGATGACAGAGACCAGTGACATATTTATCCTGAATGGTGACAGAGGAACTGGTGGATGAGGATGAAGTAAAGCAAACTCTTGACCACATCACTAACAGGGATGTTTTATTGGTAAAGTACAGAATTCTAGCACTAAAATGGATTTTTACATGTCACTAAGGATTGTGACTTTTTAAAGAAGGAAGACGAATGAGACACAGCCACAGATTTCACCGGAAATATAATAAAAAAAGAAGCTTCTTGTCCAAATATGCAGAATAGTGTGATGATGCAGATCGTATCTGGAGAACCAGATGTTGTAGGATCTATCGCAGCAGAAAAAAACCTTCAGGGACAACTAGGGTGACCAGATCCCAACTCGCTAAATGTGGGACAGAGACTACTCAATGTGAGACAACGTAAAATTCGAATGCAATGAGATAAAGTTGAAAAAAAAAGTCTGTTTTCACTGTTAAATATACATAAAATTACTATAATTATTATTATCATCATATATGTCATGTACTATATATTCGAATTAAACTTGAACAAGCAAAAAGCAAAAGCTTTTGTTTAGTACTTCACAGTTCCTCTCCAGAGTAACTTTAGCTAAATTGATTTGAAACCCATTAATTCATTTTAAAAATATAGACAGGTCCACAATAAAAAAAATGCAGATGTAAGCAGCTTTTCAGAGTTTTCATTGAATACTTTCCTCAACAGAATGGCCATAAAAGTACCAGTAATATTTTTAGATCTATTTGTTTGTTTTTAATAAATTTTCCAATAAAATCAATAAATATCCATACTTGTTGTTTGCTACGTTTTCTTCTTAATTCAGAAACAAAAAAGGTGTTTTTTCAAAAATGACAACAAATCTTTTTTAGTAAATATTTAGGGGGGAGAAAAAACATCACTAACTTTAATCTGAAGTTATTAATAGAGTTCCTTAGAATGACTTTTTTCCTCCAAATTCTGAGAAAAAGTAATGAAGGCTTCCATTTAATTCTCTCAGCATTTGTTTAATGTGCTATAAAAGAGTTTAGCTTGTATCTGAAACAAAACAACTCCAGCACCTTGTGTGTGTTAGAAACTCATTTGGGACCTGTCTAAATGAGAAACCTGCTTCTGACCAGCATTTTTTTGTGACTCTCGGATTCTCAGCTCCGTTTCATATCGGACTCCACGCTGTGACACAAAAAATGGCTCCTAAAACACAAAGACTCTGACAGAGTCTCTCTGAACACTTTTAACCCACTAGTTTATTCTAACAGCATTTTCTCCACCGCGCTCATCTGTCCTCCGTGCTCGCTGACGCTTCTGCTTTGGTGGTTCGGGTGCGCTCCACGCGCTCCGGACCTGCGTAAAGTCCCGCCTCCTGGTTCGATTGACACCAACAGGCAGCTTTCTCCAGTCCACACAGTTTATGCATGTTGAAACTCGAAACGGGAGACTGTCAATAATGCGGGACATGAGTCTCAATTTGTGGGACGTGTGAAAAGTGATGAAAATGCGGGACTGTCCTGCACAAAGCGGGACATCTGGTCACCCTAGGGACAACTGGTGCAGAGCCAGTATAAAGCTGATAATCGTAACCGAAAAAGGAGGATGCACTACAACTGCACTCTGCACTTGGACTCATGAATGACAACCCTAGGACTGCCCACTCCAGTCACCTGACCCTGTGTTCTGTTTGCACCTGACTGTTTCGCTCTGAGGGATGAGGTCCTGCTCCAAGTGGAGGAGTTCAAGTATCTTGGGGTCTTCTTCACGAGTGAGAGAAGGGTGGAGCGTGAGATCGACAGGCGGATTGGTGCTGCGTCTGCAGTGATGCGGGCATTGTATCGGTCTGTCGTGGTGAAGAGAGAGCTGAGCCGAAAGGCGAAGCTCTCAATTTACCGGTCGATCTACGTTCCTACCCTCACAAGCGGCCGAAATGAGTTTTCTCCGCAGGGTGGCTGGACTCTCCCTTAGAGATAGGGTGAGAAGCTCAGTCATCCAGGAGGGGCTCGGAGTAGACCCGCTGCTCCTCCACATCGAAAGGAGCCAGTTGAGGTGGCTCAGGCATCTAGTTAGGATGCCTTCTGGACGCCTCCCTGGTGAGGTTTTCCGGGCACGTCCAACCGGGAGGAGACCCAAAGGAAGACCCAGGAAACACTGGAGGGACTATGTCTCTCTGCTGGCCAGGGAACGCCTTGGGATTCCCCCGGAGGAGCTGGCCCAAGTGGCTGGGGAGAGGGAAGTCTGGGCCTCCCTCCTTAAGCTGCTGCCCCCGTGACCCGACTCCGGATAAGCGGAAGAAAATGGATGGATGGATGGATGTTTCGCTCTGACCAGTACCTACACTGTCTTGTAGCCGTTTCTCTAATTATTGCTCCTCTATATTATTATTTTATTGTGCTTATTTCTTATTTCTGCTTATCTCTTGTTTTATTGCACTAAGTACCACAGAAATTTCCTTATGTTGAGATTTCTGACACATAAGGCAATAAAGCCCTCCTGATTCTGATGAACTAAATTAGATTCCGACTACTCATCAGGAATATGTCAGATCAGCATGGGGACAACCCCTGATGTCTACTGGAGTTACAGGACAGCCATGAAGAAAGAACACAATGATCACCTCAGGCTGCTGTCAGCTCCGGCCATCATGTAGTAGAAGACATTGAAGGTGGACTCTGCTTCAGGTCTTCTGATCACCCTCAGTTTCTCCAGCAACATCGTCTAAGTGAGAAGACCCAACACAGTTTCTAAACGCTGTAATTCAGCTGCAAATGTTCAGGATTGATGGACAGGACAGGTGTTACCTGGATGGAGGCCGAGGCCACCTGACCCGCCTGGTCAAGGTCCAGAGACACAACATGAGAGAAGCGGCTGGCGTTTGTGTTCATAGCAGTGGAGCTGTTCCCAAAAGCCTCCAAGATGGTGTAGACAGCCTGCCACTTCTCAGCTGTTTCACAAAAATCACATTAGCCACTCTGATGAGTGAAGATTAGATAAAAAAATAAGTTTTCATAAGGAGTAGAAGGAAGGGCCATGGAGACGTGCAGCAAATATAAATGTTCATTTTTACTTTGCTTAATTTAGAACAAATGTTTCTTCTGCTAAGTGAATAAAAAGCTCATCGTCTCTGATTTTCCTGCAGTTTGTCAAAGTTTGTCAAGCGTTAGAGCAGGTCTGTAAGTACTTTAACGTTTCTCCTAGGTGACGGCTTACCAGAGAAGATCTTGCCTGTGCTCCCAGCGATGGAGACAAGGTACTGGACCAGGTGCTGGCAGTTGGTGGTTTTGCCACTGCCAGACTTGCCCAGTAGAACAATGGACTGGTTCTGCCGGGTAGTGAGCAGGTTACGGTAGGCTGACTGGGCCACAGAGTAGATGTGAGGAGCCGTGTCTTCCCGCCGGCAGCCTTTGAACATGTGCATCACCTGTTGGTGCGGGAAAAGGTAACCATGGAAACACAAAGAACAGGTTAAAGAGCACAAAGGAGGTGGACTAACAGGAGATCCAACCTAATCCTGAACGTTTGTGACACCAACATCAGCACACTGACCAGATTGATGAGCTAACAGCTAGTCTGAGTGTGGAATCAAGATAGATTGCTGCCATCTTAAATAATAACAAAGCCCATTTGTATAGCACTTCTCTAAGTCAGGAACTCTAGGCACTTACTAGTGCATCCATTCACACACACTCACACACACACACACACACACACACACACACACACACACACACACACACACACACACACACACACACACATTCACACATGGGTGGTGATGAGCTACAATGTAGCCACAGTTACCCTGGGGGGCACTGACGGACGCGGAGCTGCCATAAACAGGCACCACTGGCCCCTCCAACCACCACCAGCAGGCAAAGAAAGTGAAGCGTCTTGCCCAAAGACAGGACTGATACCTGAGTCTAGGTTTGAACCAGCAACCCACTGATTACAGGGTGAACTCCTAAGCCCTGAGCCAATATCGCCCACTAAGTAAATTACTCACATCTCAAAAAATAAACATTATTTCAACCTTTCATTTCACATTTTATGGTTAATCTGACAAATTTATTCAGACATTCCTGCCCTAGCTGCTAATAAATGCTTGAGACTGGAGCTGTTGTCATTCCTTCAGTCACAGCAGGATTCAGTTTTTCATCTCTAGTGTGGAGGATGTACACCAGCGGTCCAACATTCTCTGACCTTTCAAAAGAAAAATCAATCTCATTTACTCCTATATAAAAAAGGAGGTTCAGAACAGTTCAAAGGGATTATTTCAAGTCTTCACAAGGTAACTTGTGAGATTTTGAGCTAAACGCAAAGCTAGCAGCATCAACACTGTGTATCTCCACAGCCGCAGACTCAGCCGGTCCTGTCCCACTCACCTTCTCAGAGTACATGGAGGGCGTGCTGAGAGGGTTGATCACCACCACGTTGGGTCCAGCGTACGAATGGATGAGGTTTCCTCCGTAGCGTTGCCTCAGGCAGTGCATCACACTGGATTCATTCAGATAGAGCAGAGAAGCCAGGTCTTCTGATCGGTCATATGATGGAGGATTAGCCTGCACATAAACACAAACATGTCAAAAACAACACAGGCTGCAGTGGCTGAATAATTAGCTGACTGGACACAAACTTAACTCCATTCTAACCGTAGAGCTCACATTCACTCATTTTTCTATGAATCTGCTGTGCTCTCCAGTATGAATGCCTACAGTGTCGTTTTCTGTGGGGGAAAAAAGCTGTAGCGCTCCTGTTGCATGGGGACAAAGTTTATTGGAGGAGTAGGGGGTGGAAAACGGCAGGAATTCGAGTTTGATTCATTAATATGGATGACATGCAAACATCTCACCTCTGATTGGCTAACAGCAACGCAACTCTTCCACTGCCTCTGTTTGCTCTTCCTTCACAAAAAGCACAAGCCTGAAGGAGTTCCACCATGTTTTGGAGCTGCTAATGCTAACGGTTAGCTTCTACTAGCAGAGACATGCTCTGCTCTCTCATGGCCACTAAATCAATACAGCCATCCCCGGTGCGAGTCAAGGTGGGTGGGGCCATGCTAATTTTCTCTGTGACATAGAAGAGACTGGCTTTTTCTGACTAAATCTTTCCCTGCCTATTTACTTTCCGCAGATAATGTTTAACTTTGTTCAACAGTTGTGCTTAATCAATTAATAGGTCTAGGACTGTTGTCTCTTAGTAATGAGGCTGAAGGTTCAAATCCTTGCTGTGGCCCTTCTGCTTGGAGTTAGCATGTTCCCCCATGCATGTGTGTGTTTTCTCTGGGTAATACTGGGTTAATTGGCAACTCTAAACTGTCGCTATAAGAAGAGTGTTTGTCCCTGTGATGGACTGGAGACGCGTCCAGGCTCTCACCATGAGCCTTAAAAGAAGAAGATAAATTAATGAAATCAATAGATCTGACTCAATAGCACCTTTTATTGTGTGATGCAGCCAGGACCTCTGAGTGAGGAGGATTAGAAGGGCAGCTGGTGGCAGTTTGCCTCCAGAAGGCTCAACAGCTACTGTTTAATAATGGAAAATGAGCTGACTATATAAAAATGAAAAAATCCTTATTAATGCCGCTTTTACAAATAACAAAACATAACAAAACAAAATCAGAGAAAATCTTTGGAAAACGAAATAGATAACCTGCAATCATGTCATAGTGTTTTAATCCAGTTAATGAACTATAGTTAATGAATGAGGACAGTGGTATTCCCACCTTTTCTATGTCATCTTCATCCACATCCAGTATTGTCCCATCATACTCCAGTTTGATTTTCACCTTTCCCTCTGGTAGTGAGCCAGACTCCTCCTTCATCACGGTGGCTGAAGACAGAAGATAAAGCCTTATTAACCAGCTGTAACAGGAAATAAACCCAATCAGAACACTGGCCGACTCTATGGGCCGAACCTGATTATGCAGAAATGTGACTAAATCTGTGAAAGGATAAAAACCTGCACCTCACATAAAACCATATAATTGTTTTGGTTTTTCCATCCTGATGATCACATTTTGTCTTTTAGTCTGAGTGGATTCAACTTTAAAGTCTATATGTGAGTCTCTAAGGATGAGCTAACTTTAGGTTAACCTGTGATTCTAGATTGGCCTAAGATAAGTGTGTGTGGAACCACCGAGCGCGGACAGACTGCTGTGAGGAGCACACAGCAGCCTCAAGCAGAGTATCAAAAGCAATAGAGGTCGACCGATATTGGTTATTCTATTGCCGATATGTAGAGGTCATGGTTAGCCGATGGCCAATATGTGCTGCCATTATTTTGGGACGATTTTTATGGCTGACATCTAAACGTTTTCCACCTTATATTCATGCATTAATATCACTAGTAAAGACAACTGATACACAAAACTTTTGAAGCTGAATCAGTTTTTGAACACTGAATTTAACCAATTGTTGAATCTTCAGTTTGTGAACTGCTCAGTGTTAAAATCAGACGTCTAACTAAAGTTATAATCAAATAAATCAAGTATTAAATATACTGGTATATAAATAGAAATTTTAGTTGAAAATCATTTTTAGAGCATTTATTACGCAGATGTTATTCAGGAACGTAAACATACATTTGAATTAAATTCTGCAGCAGCACTAGGCTGCCTGGGGATGTGCCTGACTTTAAATCGTCTTTACTAAGAAGGTATATCGGCCGATGCTGATGTATAAAAAATGTCAAATATCGGCCCGACATATCAGCCGACTGATATATCGGTCTACCCCTAGAAAGCAACACATCTCACGACAGTCTTTTGCCCCGCCCACATGCTCGGAGACACCCGCGTTCCTGAGAAGTCTGCATGAACCACAGACATCATGGTTTGAACAAAACCTGGCCGCGCGGGGGCGGGCCGACTCAACCAAGAACGGGCAGGGCCGGGCCAGATGTGAAAAAGCCAATGGTTCCAGCAGCCACCACTATGGTGGCCAAAGACGCTGTTGTGAGAGGAAGTAGAAATGGCTGTGATAACATCAGCTCATGCAGTGATACCAGTTTGTTCTTCTGGACGAAGCTAATCATGTTAGCTGAACAACACAGAACAGCAGCCTGAATAACTATCCTGCAGAGCAGAAAGAGCCAAGCAGAAACATCTCAGCTGCTCTATTCAGACTAAAGAAAAGTGCTGGTTTTGAGACTAAACCTGCTATCTGCATCATAACATTAAAACAACAACATAACCAGACAGCTCTCATCTGCAACAGGTTGTGATAAAATGACAGTAAATATTTATCAGGTCTGAGCTGTTTAGGCTGAACTAAATACAACATGTTTATTCTGTTCTTCCTGTCGGTTTTCATGAGGCTGATCTGATTCAACATTTTAGGTTTGCTTTAAAAACTTGATCGATGAGCTGAAAATGTCACAAACTTTGTATTTTAAAGTGTTTTTGTCATTTATATGAACCTACTTGCATGTGTTGTACACTTGTTTTACTAAAGAATCCACCCAGGTCAAACATGTACAGGTGAAACTGGAAACGTTGCAGGTGTTCTGGATTCATCAGCTGATTAGAGTGTGACACTTTGAGTCTAGAATATTGATCCTTTTCACAATATTCTGATTGTCTGAGATTCTGAATGTGGGGTTTTCATCAGCTGTAGCCATAACCATCACTATTATAACAAATAAAGGCTGATAATAAATTCTGATGTTAGCCCAGGTTTAGACGAGTGGGGAGCAGAGGGAGGTGGAGTGTACTGAGGGGACTACAGTCGTTAAAGACTTCTCCCTGGCCCTGCCTCCCACATGCCTCCATCTAAAAGGCTAGGTTATCTTGAGTTATCTCTGTAGTTATGCTGCTATAGGCTTAGACTGCTGGAGGACATACTGACCACTTTCCACACTCTGCTACTCTCTTCTACCACCACTCTCTAATTGCATTATTTCCTGTTGTTTCAGCTGTTAACTTTATTTTCTCTCTAAGTGTTTTTCTCCCCAGAAGAAGCTACACTGGTGTTCTGCTGAGCTGTGGTGGCCTCATGGAGGGGGCCATCGGCTGGCACACTGCTGCCAACCACCTAACATTCTCCCTCTCCTGATATTACATCTCACTTTCTTTAACATAGAATGTGCTACTATTAGTTCACCTATTGAATTAATTATAGATTCACTCAGATAAAGACAATAAAGTTTCTCTTACTAAATAGAACTTCTACTAAGAAATCACAGTGTAGCCATAGAAACACTACTTGATCTATATGGTGTGTGTGTGTGTGTGTGTGTGTGTGTGTGTGTGTGTGTGTGGTGTGTGTGTGTGTGTGTGTGTGTGTGTGTGTGTGTGTGTGTGTGTGTGTGTGTGTGTGTGTCTGTGGGTGTGTGTGTGTGTGGGTGTGTGTGTGTGTGTGTGTGTGGGTGTGTGTGTGTGTGTGTGTGTGTGTGTGTGTGTGTGTGTGTGTGTGTGGTGTGTGTGGGGGTGTGCGTGTGCCTGCTCTGTCTTCTCAACCCCCAGTGAGTCGTAGCGGATGGCTGCTCATACTGAGCCAGGATCCTCTGGAGGTTTCTTCCTGTTAAAAGGGAGTTTTCCTTCCCACTGTCGCTACATGCTTGCTTAGTATGAGGATTGTATCAACACACAGTCAGTGTCTTGATGCAATCTGCTGGGTTCCTTATATAGGAAACTTTTTTACTGATTGGCTTAATGAACTGAACTGTATTGGAATGTTTACTTTGTGAAGTGCCTTGAGACGACTCTTGTCGTGATTTGGTGCTATATAAATAAACTGAATTGAATTGAAACATCTGGATTTGGATGGAATGTTTTGCTTTTAAGTGGAATTAGTGACATAAATGAACTTTTACACCAGATTCTAGTTTTTCCAGTTTCACCTTTATGCACCAAAACAGATTATTATAAAATGATTACATTATAATATCTGGTAATATTTAGATCATGAAATAAAACCCAACAAACACTAACTTGAATTTGAAAATAAATGTAGCATTTGTGAAACTCTCTCACACTTGCTAGCATTGCTTACACTTAAAAAATACAAATTCTGTTTGTAATAATGAAATAGTAAAAAGGAGATAGTCTCTCACCCAGGGAGAAGCCATCTTTGTGAACAAGCCAAACTTTCTCTGATCCATACCACGCCTGCTCCGCTGCAATCTGCTCCTCAGACTTCACCTGAAAACACAAACACTCAAATTAAATCATGTTTGCCCCATGAGGGCATGCTGTATTCATTAGAAACCATACAGCACGCACTGTAGTGATGGAAAAAACAAGGTGTGTGTGTGAGTGTGTGTGTGTGTGTGTGTGTGTGTGTGTGTGTGTGTGTGTGTGTGTGTGTGTGTGAAAAGTAAAGAATAAAAAGAAAATAGATAGCATGCTAAAAACAATTAATAGGGATCTGAAAAATAAACAAACAAGGGACATCCTGATCAAGGAATTTTGCAGTATTGGTTTTATAGACATTCTTCTCCTGATCCTGACTAATGAAGAACTCTCTATGATTTTACATCAGCCATGATACGACTCTTCACTCAGAGGAAAGAACCACATCAAGCGCTGGAGGCGGGCTCAAGGAGACCAGCAACCAATGAGAATGTTGGTAGCGCCATCATTAACATCTCTACGCAAGTTTTACTCTGATTAATTTAAGGGCAAAATACTTAAATGACAGTAAAGAACATTTGCAGGAATAAGTTGAGCTTGTCTCTTTTCTTCATCCATTTATAAACACTGTTTATAAACTCCTTAAGATAATCACTGTGGTCACGTGTAACACCTGTGTAGACCCCTAACCCTAACCCCCCTACACGGTCATCCTCACATGCACTGACATTAACACCTACACTGTAATAACTAACAACCCCTGATCCTGAATGAATCAGATCAGTACTGGGGACAACATCATCTTGATCAGGACTTCCTAAAATTACTTTTTTAGACTGAGAACCTAAGAACAGGTTAAGTCACAACTACTGACCACTTAAGTGCAACTAAATTATTAATGATAATGTGCCCCAAAACACTAGTTTGAAAGCTAGGAGACAGAACAGAGCACAGCAAAGCACACCACAGTGGAGGGTGATCATGGTGGTGGATTAATGAGTCGGACACACAGCAGACCACACCTGGGGTTGCTTAGCAGCAACATGAGCGGCCTGGAAGTGGGCAAAAGACTCTTCTTCCACCGATCCCTGAAGGTTGTGCCAGCATTAAGAGGTCAAAGGGCACAGTTATATATGAGCAACACATTATAGAGTCACACAGAAATAAAAAACACAAATGTTGAGCATGAAGCATCGTCTGCATAAATGAAGCGTCTGCCTTCAAATAGTGCCTAGAAAAGTCAGATATGTTCCACCAGCACACGTCAAGGGAAACCACAGGTCAGTGCTGAGTCCGTGCTTTAGGATTAGTCTTGTTTAAGTCGTGTTTTGTTGCCTGACACGAACATCCAAATGTTTGGAATGTCAATTCCATTTTCATGCTGCTTTTCTTTGTATGTCAACAAGCTCCAACTTCTCTGAGGAGTACAACACTTCTCTTCTGCCACTAGTGGTTAACCTACCACAAAACAAGCTAGTTAGCATACTATTATAGCTATTATAGTAAACTCAACACCACAGACAGCCAAGTTAGCTACATAAAGCAGCATCATATAAATTGTGATGAGAGATAATTATGCCTATATGTGATGTTGGTTCGTTCTGATAAACTTTAGTTCACGGCATAAATGTTTACTATAAATCCCTGGAAATTAGTGCTCAGCAGTGACATGAAATACATGTTTACCTGACAGGTACTTCAAAGGTTCAAAGTCAGACAGCAAACTGCAGGGTGTTATTCACCCAGAAGGGGGCAGCAGTGTAACACAGAGATGAAGTAACTGAATATCCATGACAACACTGGGATGAGGAAGAAAAGTTGTATTTTGTACACTTTATTGTAAATTTGAACAGAACAGAAAAGTAACTGATACAGGTTTGTGTAGAAAACAACATGAGTATTTTAGGGTTACAGAGGGTCATGATATAGACTCATTTTGAGGGAGGCCAGATTCATCAGGTGCAAGGTCGCGGTTTCATTTTGGCTCGTGTCGGTTACCTGACATGTATGCCTCAGCGTGGATCAAAATGCCCTGCAGCCATGGGACATCTCAAGTTTCAGTATGTTGTTGATCTATCAACCAGCAACAAGTCACCTTTTATACCTGCTCACTGTTTAGAGAGCCTGGCACAAACACTACTAATGCTTAGAAATGACTTTATAGGGTTCCTTTCTTTAACTACATGTGACCTGTGTTAAGTTACAGGTAGATAATGTTCATCTCCTCACGTTTGATTAAAGGGACTATATGGACTTTGAAATTTTCATGCTCGCTATTGCCCCCTCAGGCCAAACGTGTAACTGCAGCTTCAATAGTAAGCTCGTGCACGAGGCATGCATGCTGTAAGTGCACACTCCTGAATGAAAACAACAGCTGAGTCAGTCCTGCTGCTGATGGCTCTTCTAAATTGTCTTTCAAATCTGCCTCCACACAAACAGCAATGTCCAATACATAATGTAATATAATATAATATAATATAATATAATATAATATAATATAATATAATAGAATAGAATAAAATAGCCTTTATTGATTTTGTACAGGGTACAGTGTAATTGGAGTGCCACTCCCTTTAGTGCAAAACGTAAAAGAATACAAAAAATAATGCAGAAATAATATAAATATAAAATCAACAATAATATGTGCAAATATACGCACAGAGTAGCAGCATTAGTTGGGTTCTGTGCAGGTCACTATTGTAAGCAGAATTTTAGCATATTGAGTGAAACTCAAATAGCACATATAATTGTTAGCCTATATAATATTTATAATTGTTATATAATAATTATAATTGTTATAATTGTCAGCTTCATCCAGGCCAATGCAAGGAAGTTGGTCGACCTTATCCTGTGATGCACTCCTATTGCACAAGAAAAATACATTTTATATAATCAGTGAATAGAAAGTGAGAGTGGGATGTTACTACGGTATTAAAAAAAACAATAATAAAACATACCTTATTGATATTGGATATACATAATCTGAATCATACGGGTCTAAAGCTCCTTCCTTCTCTTTCCAGCTCTAATCTGGAAGTAAAAACAGCAGCAAAACATGATTATATATACTGACATATAGCCATTGCATTTCTATGAGAATAATTTGTTACTTACACAATGTTTCCAAACTATTGGCTTGTTCCTCATCTAAAGAGTTCTTTCAGCTCCATCGATTTGATGCTACAAAAACAAACAGAAAACATCAATTACAAAAACATAGGTAATGAATCAAATGATAAAAGCCCTGCATGTTTCTGCATTTACCAAGACTTCTCATAAATGATAACCAGGACTGCTGTATAATTTATTCTCCACATCCAGACACAATTATCCTATCTTCTGTCTCATGAACAGAAGCTGGGATGTTTATGCCCACAAAGTTTTTCTTTTTTGCTCCAACAACACACTCCTCTGGTTATGACTTTTTATTTCTTTGTGCTTGCTCCTGATCTATTGCCTCTCCACCTGCATGTATCCACCTGTCTGTCGGCACATCTGACGCTGGTCAGATGCTGCGTGTTGTCAGTCATTGAGGGAACGTGCACGGTGTCGGATAACTCGTCTTTTTTCTCTCTCTCCTCTTGCCTGGGCTGACGGGAGCTGACGGAGCTGTACGCGCGGCGCACATCCTCTCCAAATGCGCAAAGGTGCATTTGGAGAGGATGCTTTGCTTTGCGCAAATTGTGTCCCTCTTGTAGCGTGTGTTCTGCCTATCGGGAGGGGCGGGTCAGCGGCGCTGGGGGGGAATGTGTTTACTTGGAGACGGACATATTTTTGCAGAAATCTCTGAGATTTCCACTAATAAATGAGCGGTAATGGTTGGTACCGGTACTCATCCTACCCTGGAAAAAAAAGTCCCAGTGCGCTGAGAATAAAAAATGGAATAAGACTAATATTAATATCCTGACCAGCACCGACTCTGATGGAGACACGCTAAACAAGCAGCCTAAAATGTTCCTACTATGATATAGGTAAGCCCCCGGTTTGCTTTGAAAGCACCCACAACCCTAACCCCACATGTATTTAGTAATAATGTCTTACCTGTCCAGCAACAATGATGCCAACTGTGGGTCTTTTGTCTCAGCATTTTCCACTACTAAAATGCCGGGCGGACCGATGTTTATCCTCGTTCTTTGTCTTCGGCGACCAGACTCGTGTTTTGCCCTTTTTGTCGCGCTGGAATAAACTCTTGGGTTCTTTGTCTTGTTTGGGGTCTGGGCTGGAGTTTCGCTGGTGTTTGAAGCAGCTCTCTTCCTGTTTTTGGCTGAATCAGCTACCAAACCCACCTCTCGCTCTACCGCTAAGCTACAGCTAGCAAACAAACGCTGCGGGCGCGTGAGCGCGCATGACGTCATCACGCATTACGCTGCCTCTGGAGGACAATGGGGAAGCCCTCTTGTTCGACCCGAACACAATCTTTTCTGTGAGTTTACAGGCCTACAGAGGCAATCACAGTAAAAATGCCAGGGCTCATTCTACAGGACCAGGGCATTGCAGGAGAATGTATGAGGAATAAATTTTAAATTTCTATACTTGTATTGGCTGTTAAACTTCCACATTGTCCCTTTAAAGTAAACCACAAGTGGACCTAAACAAATACACTGCTGTGCAAAAAGAAACGAAAAAGCACAACATAAAAATGGTTAGAGGTGTAAAACAATTAGAGCAACATAAAAAGGAATATTAATATAAATTAAAGGTACACAAACCAAGTAATGCTGGTGAAATGCTGTAAAAGGTGAGTAGAAATGTTACTGAAATGGTGATTTAAACAATGGTTTTCATGATGTGAGCCATCTGACTTCAGCGCTGTGTCATAAAAGTTCTAATTTAGCCAGAAGGTGGTCTCAGTTCAATGCTTTTGACAGTTATAGGGTATGTGTTACATCACAGAGCGTTAAGCCTGTGTCAAAGTTCAAACGCTGCTGACATCAGTGTGCACACACCGGTCAGAAAAAAGTACCACACAGAATAACCATGGCAGCAGCTGTAAATGGAATACTTCTACAATGGAAGAATCTATAATTATGTGGATGAGAAATACACACACGAGTCACCATTCATTAGATCTGCTATCCCATCAGAATCTAGATGCTGCCCAACTCAGAGCCCAGCTGAAGAAACTCATGCTGAGAAAATAAAACCTAAAACTGAGCAGAGCCCTCAGACTCACTTCATCTTCCTTCATGCTGCTGAGGCACAGAATAGGAACCCTGACTGTTTATCATACTTATGGTTGAAACCTGTCTTCCTCTCAGCGTACGTGTCTGACAGCTGAACAGATCAACAACCTAACAGACTAAACCAGTAACCAGTTTGTACCAAGGGTACTTGCAATAATAATAATGTATCTGTGTGTAAATGTGTGCATGAATGGGCAAATGACTGATTGTGTTGTAAAGTGCCTTTGGGGGTTCTATGACTCTGGAAGGCACTATATCAAAAACAGGCCATTTACCATTTATCTCCCAGAGTTTTCTCAGTACGTGCTTGACATATGCCATTACTGGTGCATCAAACAATCAAATGGAGACCATGGACAGCTTCTCCAGAGGTAGACTTAGACATCCCAGATGTAAAACTGAGCGCTATCGTAGATCTTTCATCCCCTCTGCAGTAAGAGTGTATAACTCCTCAGTTTAAGCTGTGCTGGTATTATCCTGGTACACAATAACACCAATGCAATATTCAGTATGTGTTCTATACTTGTGCAATACCGGATTCACATTGTTGTCTGTGTCTCTTACAGTATGCTGCATAGTGTTGGTACCAAGTTTGTTTTTATCTTTTACTTGTGGTTTTTTAGTGATCTAAGATTACAATACTAGATTACTGCCTATGTGTATATAGATGTATCCTTGTTTTTTTATCTTCTTCTAATTACCTTTTGAGTGATGGTGCTGCTGTGACAAGTGAATTTCCCCACTGTGGGATCAATAAAGTCTATTCTATTCTATTCTAAACACACTTTTTTGTGTTCTTTTGGTTTGTTGTAACATGCATTCCAAACAGCCATGCACCAGTGATGCACAACATGCTAGGTGAGGCTACTGTACCTCCTGTTGACTGGCAGCAGAAGGGAGTCCTGATGGAGAAGACTGTGGAACTTTACAGGGAGGGAAAAGAACAGCGCTGGTGCGACCTGTAGGTGCAGAGGCACTGCCATCTGGGCTGGAACCTGATAGTGGTAAGAGTGAAGACTTGGTGGCAGGTGGGTGAGCTGAAGGAGCTTTTGAAACAGCGAGTTTTGTGGGAGCAGCAGGTTTGGGTGCAGATTTGACACCAGGATGTAAAGTCAAGGGTGTAGACTTGGGAGGTGGAATAAAGCCCACAACCGTTGGAAGAGATAAAGGTCGGACGTTATTGAATCTGGAAGTTTGAGTGGAGTCTGATGAGACTGGATCTAAACTTGAGACACTTTCCTGGGATGGCTGAATGGTTTTAACCTCTTTTTGCTCCTTTTTGTTATCTTCCAAATGAACTTTTCTTTTGTCACCGTCTTGCTTCTCCTTCTCCACTTTTCCTGGTCGTTCAGCCTTGTGTATTTGAGGATATGGCTCTCGTGTCCTGCCCCTAACCATAAGGTTTGTGAATCCTTGCATTATGTCCTCTTTGTTTTCCGTTTTGAAATTATTATGCTTAAACGAGAATCCTGACACTGACTGGGCCTTGGACACCGGCGCTGTCGATGGAGCTGAAACGTCTCGGACCCGTTCAATGTTAAGCTTGCGTGTCTCTGGAGTTTTGGCTGATTTTTGCATTGCCACCGAGGCTTCTTCCTCTTCTGAGGGTAAGACCTTCCTGACAACACGACGAACCACCTTTACAACTTTCTTACAGGTGAGACCTTGTTCATCTATGGAATCCATTGAGTTGGTGTGAATGCTTGAAGGGTTCGCATCACCATTGAGCTGGCTTTTGCCAACTGTCCCATTTAGCTCTTGCCTGCGGCTGTAGACTGGACTCAGAGGTGCTTGTGAAGATTCAGGGTTCTTGAACTGAGCTGGCATCTTCAGCAAAGGTTCAGGACTTTTGAAGCGTTCTGGAACTTTATGAAGTGTCTTGGATTTTGGTGAAGGACTCCTGGCCCGGCCAGATGATTCTGCAGCGGGGACAGATGGGGGACTTTTTGCCCTGAATAACCCTCTGCCGGGATCTAGAGCTGGTACCGACATGGCTCGACTTGCCAACCCATCAATCTCTGGCTAATCACAAAAGAAAGACAGGAGGTATAAGGATAGATCAAATGTGTTTTCATGCTAGCAACAAATTAAAGATCTACTGATCCAATGTGGTCACTGAACAGCATGCTTTGGATACCAAATAAACCTGTCCCACAACAGGACATTGTTTATGAAGGAAAGACGTGTCCTATTTAGTTTAACTCCAGCTCTTATGCTGAATCAGACGGGTTTGGCCCACCAACTACCGCCACCCTTGAAATAAACAAAAAGAGGCCTCTTGCTGAGATTAGCTCACCACTCAAAGAGCCTTCTGTTGGAAGTCTTATTTGGCTGCTGACAGTGCTACCACTTCTCTAATAATGGAAATGACGCACAGCTGTCCCCTTCACATGCAGGCCTCATTTCAAATCCATCTCAAATATTTTAAACTGATAATGTCATATGGTGAAGAGATGAAGCAGTCAGCACGAATTGTGTCAAACTTTACAGCCGGAATGGTGATTTAATATCATCAATTACAAACAAACACATGTGTCTAAACACACATACAGACACGACGATAAGAAACTGAGGGACTCCAGTCAACTATACCTGGAAATATTTTGTGATTAAACCAAACAGCACCTAAAGTCAAAGACCAAACTACTCTGCTTACATGAACTCACACAAGCGAGAGCTTTATGAGAAGTTTGGATTTTTCAAATGTGAAACTTCAGCAGACAAAATTACCGAAAGAAGAAAGTCACAAAATGAAGTTTGATTTTGAAGTGTAAACTATTCTGATAAAGATTTTCCAAGTCAAATTGTGAACATCAGAACATTTCTACTTACACTTTTGCTGCCCACCTTGTTCTCTTCTTTGATCTAAAATCATCGACACAAAACATGAAACCAGATCAAAACCTTCCACCACATCAAACTGTTGATCACACCCCGAGTCAAACATGCAAGGTTTCTGCAAACTGTGGTAACATAACATAGCAAATCAAGAATAAAACTCCATTTGGTGCAAAGTTTCTTTCATCACTGTACGCTAACAATTCCCATACAACACACTAAATCACTCAAAGCATTGCTAGTATGATGGTTAAAGGTGGTAAAGTCACTTCAGCTGGGTGGAAATCATAACTGAAGGCTGGATGAAAATCCTTAATTTGTGCGTATGTTATAAGCAATGTGTTTGTGTCAAACAATGGCACACCATGCATGGTAAGAGTACTTCATGAAATGTCCAAATGAAACTTCCCTTTTGTTCCCAGAAGGAAAAGCGAGATGAGAATGCCATGTTGTTCTGCTGTCATGGGTTGTGATGGTCAAGATGAGGATAGGAGGAGAAAAAGGTGATGTAGAGCTAGAAGAGGATGAATGGAGAGAATATACAGAATGGAAGCGTGAGAAGATGTAGTCTTTCTCTCACAGCTGGCAGTAAAAATCTAAACCCAAACTAGTAATACTAGTTTGGTTATATGCAAAAAAAAAAACAGCAGCATCAACTCCTGCCTGAATTAAACACAACAAGCAGCTCACAGCTCTTTAGGTAGAACGACTTTAACATGTGCAGACATGGCCATAGGTTTTGAGAATTCCCACTGGCCCACCTAGACTTAGCTGGGACAAGGGAGCGCAACCTGTTATGGTTAACCTGCTTCATTAACCAGGAAAAGGAACAGGTTCTGTGTGCGGACAGGGAGAAGGGACTCGTGGCAGGGAGCAAAGATCATGTTGTTTTTTCTAGATTATTCACAGCAGGCCATGGATTGATGTGTGACATTTAAACAAACTGAGTCAGAGTTGAGAGGGAGAAGACTGGAGTGGAGGATTCGCTGCTCTTTCCTGTGACTTTGGAAATAAAGCAATATTATAGTATTTATAGAAGAGGTTAGAACTTCCTGACTGCTACTTCTCCCCTTATGAAAAGAGATGGATCATTCTGGCTCTTACCATGACGAAACAGATTTTGCTGAGACACCAGTGGAACCCCCCCCCCCCAAGATGAGGATAGGAGGAGAAAAAGGTGATGTAGAGCTGAGGGGAGACTGCCCCCATACCTCCTTTTTGCCGCCATCCCGTAATCTTTATAAAACTGACATGATTGCGCAACATTACCGCCACGGTCTGAGCTCTTATAAACGACCTTAGGCTCCCAGATGCCGCATCGGCGTTGCGGCAAATTGGCGGCATTGTTTTATAAAAGAGGCTTATAAGATGTATGGTTGCCTAGTGACTGAAACATCTGGAATGTCATTTAGATAGAGAAGACCAAAACATAGTTGCTGTTACCAGCACGGTAGTGGAAGGTAGGGCTGAACGATATGGCAAAAATTTCATATCCCGATATAGCTCGTTTTATATCCTGTAAACGATATAAATAACGATATAGCATTGTTTCTTTTAATTAAATTCATAGTTAATATAAAATTGCAAGTGTTTGCACCAACTCACAAAACCCACGTTTCTCGACCGTGTAGATTGGAACCATATCTTTGCAGATGTGCTTGGCAACTGCAGTAGTGATCTCCTTCCATCTGCGGGAGCTGTGGTTATATGGTGTGCCACGGCTAAACGCCTGTTGCAGCGTCTGTGTCTGGAGTTTGTTATGAGCGCTTACGCTACCACTCGACGCTGCTTTTACGGCTTTTGCTTGTTGACTCTCTCTGTATTCTTTATCGTGGTTTTTGTGCAGGTGCTAAAATACATTTGTAGTGTTGGAGTCTGTTGTTGGCACCGGGGGCCGGCAAAATTTACAAACAACTGCTTTCTGGTCCGCGTCGGCCTTCCTACACCCAAACCACATCCATACAACAGAAGTTTCCCCTCTTTTAGGTACAAGCTCCTCTGTTTGGGTTGGCAGGTCATCCTGTTGAAAATTACCCTGGTCTGAACTGCATCCGCTACCGTCCTCCTCCATGTTTGTTAATGCATGGCTAGCGTGGCGCGCGTGCATGGACATGCCGTAAGATGCATCATGACGTAAAATCCTGTCGTAAAACACTGAATCGTGGTGTAAACGATAGAGCTTCACATAAAACGACAGACATTTTCTATCGTACAGACGAAACATTTCGTCATATCGCCCAGCCCTAGTGGAAGGCTGATGATTTGATAACTTTCCAGCCATTCAGTCCACCTGTAAACTCTTCAGAATACCAGAGTATTCTAGAGTCCAATGTCAGTTCATTACAGCTGAAGTTTGGACAAAACTGCAGTGTTTCCCTTCCATAGGCTTTACCATGGCGCTGCGCACGGCTACAAACTGCTGTGCGCAGCAGAAACAGTAAATAAAGCATGCAGACAGTTGAAAGCTTGTGTGTGGTGTTTTCTGTGTGTGACACCCGAAGTAGCTGTCAGTACTACAGTGTCTTCCTCTCCCCCGCAACCATGTGAGCACTGAAACCATAGATATGTATATAAACACTAGATGGCGAAAGCAGGAGTCGAGGGCGTAAACTGTGGCCATCTTACTTCAGACAGCAGACGCTCCGCTCTCAATGGTAGCAGATGGAAGGTGAGTGAACAACTTAAACAAAAACACTCTTAACTCGATGAAATATTAACGGATTTACAAGCGGGTTGCATTATTACAAACCTTATAACACATAGGCTTGAGACGACATACTTGCACATTTTTAAATTAACGGGCAAAATCCGTCATATTTCATAGCCGCATCTCTGGCGTTTATAACAAATCAAATGGTTTGAAAATTGGTTGAAAATTGAGCAAGTTAGAGTTATTTAAATAGTACATGCACCATTGACACCAATGTTACGAAAGGGGGCAGCTGTCTGAAGTAAGATGGCCGCCACATTGCTACGTAGCACTCCATTGGTGAACAGCGCGGGTGAGCCACCTAGTGTTTATTTACATATGACTGAAACAATGACACAATGCCCTCCTGATGCAAGTGAGCTACTGTAGCTGCAATACCTACTCTGAACTGCGTGGCGCTAAGGAGTCAAATGTTTACATATTGGGGCTTTGAAAAGTTATCACAAACACAGGAAACGAGAGAATTGGTCAAAATAAAAACAAACATCAAAATATATGTTTAGTATCTAAAGCGCAGCAGGTTGTCAATGGCAGGCAGCACATCATTAACCTTTAGTTAATTTAGTATGATGATGGTTTTAAGAAAGAAACTTCCCATGAGTGTCTAGAGGTCCTGGAGCTCAAGACAACCAAATGATGTTTTTAATCATCCCAACATGTAGAACTGAAAAGAATAAAACCAGCTCTGCTGACTGTTGCTTCTCCTGTAGGCTGGAACTTTTTAAGTTTACAGAAAGTCTTGATAAATGCTTTGTTTTTTCCTCTCTACAAAAATAAAGAAAAAGATGATAACTGAGCTGGCACAGCAGACTCAGAGTGACAGATATGTGATGTGAAGCAGTGTTACAGCAGAGACCTGAGTCACTAATCACACTATTTTATAAAAGAGTGCGTTTCCACACACACACTGCCTCAAAAGCCTCAACAGATAAAACACTTCCCCAACCTACCATACTACATACTGCATTACTGCTCACCTCATTAGTTTTCCATCCACACACTAAAGAGCAGAAACTCTTTAATGACATTAAAGTCCAAGCATTTTTACCTAAACATGTTACACACGTGGCAACGATTAAATGCCTAAAGAAGGTAAAGTTTTATCCTCAAATATACCTTCTAAGCATAGCACAGCTGTGATATAAAATCAGAAGTAAAAGAAGCTTAAATGCGGTTTCATCTAGAAGCAGCCAAAGCCCATTTGTAATAAACTGGTAATGGGGGGGTGGTGGTTCGACTGAAAAAGGAAAAACAGCCATTTTTTATAGTTTTAGCACACATTAAAACCCTAATTAATCTGAATCAACTCACTGATGGGAACTAAACTCAAGTGCCAACCACCACCACTCAGAGGCCAACTCATGATGTTGCTTTAAGCTAGAAATCACTCACGCTGCTTCCTCAGCTAACACAGCCCTAAAAATAGTTACACCCACTCTGAAGCCCTGATCAATCAAGATTTTATTTCAAAACTTCTACCTGTAAGTGAAGCTTCTGTGTGGAGAAGAAAAGGTCCAGAGGAGGAACCAAAACAAATCAAAACTGTCTTAAATGGAGAGAATCCAAGTAAGATCCAATAGACCAGGAGCAGAAGGCAAAATGCAACGCTGAGAAAGGGGGGAGCGTTCTGATAGGCTGGCTATATATGACAGTGGACACACAAGAGATGTGGAGACAGCTGTTGTGATATGAGGGTGTTGGTGGAGGTAAAAATAGAAGAACCCTCCACCCTCCAACACGGTCTGACCCAGACTCACAACACCTCACCACATGGACCTCTGCAGTTGCCGTAACTTCAGCTGTTTTGTGTGTGCGCATGAGGGTTAGGGTTACCAACCCACCATGTGTAAATAAGTTTAACTTCCTGTTTTAAGGACGGTACTTCCTGTAAACTCTTCTGCTGCTGCTGTTCCTGTATTATTGTTCTCTGTAACACCAGCTGTAAAGGGAAGTGTAATGCAAATGAATGTAAACAGAAGCTCCACCATGTTTGATTGTATAACTCATTCTATCCATTACCAACATTTAATATTTTTGAAATAGCTGGATAAAAAGAGCTTTTATACATTAAGTTAGTCAAACCTACCTGCAAAAATTGCTGCTTTTTTCTATCATTAATTTGTTGTTTAATTTACATTTTCATTGTTCTCGGGATGTAATGAAAACCCTGAGGACCCGGAAAATCAGCCAAAACACAGGAGTAAACGTTATAGAAGGGTCTTTATTAATATGTGGGAGGATTAAGGAACCGCAGCGATAATGCTGTCGGGGAGGCAGGGGAAGGAGAACCCCTCGCTTCGGAAGCAGGGAGAGAGGGCGTGGCTGTGCAGGCTTTAGGAGCTCTTCTTCTGTCTGTGGATCTTACTTTTCTCCTCTCCTCAAATGACACAGACAATTATTTACAGCCAAAGCAAAAGTTCAAGAATCCAAAATCCAATATCAGTGTGAGGGACAGGCAAGGTCATAAACGGCAGGCAGAAGTCAGCAATACTTATCAGGAGGGGCGAGCAGAGATCAGTAGTCAGAGTGCAGAGCCAAGGTCGGGAATCCAGATGACAGATGAGCGAGGGAATCCGTGAAGGGAAAGGCGGGCAGAATCCGTGGACATAAACGTGGTCAAAAAGCCAGAAGGCTTGGTTGAAAAAAACGCTGGAGTCTCTACTGGCACAAGGCTGTCGATAATCTGGCAGGGAAACAGAGACTGAGCTGCACTTAAATGGGGAAGTGTACAGGTGAGGCTGGAGTCATCAGGCAGCACTCAGGTGAACTGGATGAAATCTGATTAGCAGGCAAAGAAAAACATGACAGGTATTGGCAGAACTGGGTGGAATCATGACACGGGATGATAAAATACTTGCCGAATCTAAAAAGTATGGTGGAAATATATTAGAAACTCTTAAAATGCTCTAATTTACCTGCAGGTATAAAACAAGGTTACGAGTGTTAAAAGGTGAATCCTAGCCAACCCTGGTGAGTACAGGTGCACATCAAGATGAAGGTGAGTAAAAGGACATTTGCAAGAAAGCAAATTCTGATATCATGAGTAAAAATGACAATTATAAGTGTTGAAATATATTATTGATGTTAATTATTGATGAGACAGATAATGAATAGACTTCTCTTAATACGTCTCTTTGTTCTTTTATCTTCTTAAAATGTGATTTCCTGTCACGAGTCTTTGTGATGCATTAAATAAAAAAAGACATGTAAAGTGACTAGAAAGTTATTTACATGCAGTGCTGATGTTCATTTGTGTGTGTGTGTGTGTGTGTGTGTGTATGTTTGGGAGTATTTCTTCTTGGCCAGATATAGATTCACAGGTTCTTCTCTCTAACTAGATCTGGCACAATTCAGTCTAAACATTTTCAAATTTGTATTCAATATGTAAAATTTCCAAACTTTATAAAGAGTTTTTTATATTTACATATATTTTCATTTCCCTGCCGACGCTGAATTTGGATATTTTTGAATCAGACTAATAAAGATGAACAGACTGATCAGTGGGGGTTGTTCTGATCATGTTTATTTATTTTAAAATATTTTTTCAACCGCTAAAGATGGCAACAAAAACAACATATGAATTAGATTTTATAAGATTGTGCCATTTTGATAAAATAATAAATGAACAGGTTGTGATTTTAACCTGACAGGTTTTCTCTGTTGCCATGGTGATCTACCTAAAGAGAACCTCGTTGGTGGTACTGCAAACTCTGACTTTCAGACCAGTGTAGTCGAATATGAAGGAAAGCTCGCTCTGATGTGAAGTCCCAGACTGAGATTGACTGAATTACAGGTCCTTCTCAAAAAATTAGCATATTGTGATAAAGTTCATTACTTTCTGTAATGTACTGATAAACATTAGACTTTCATATATTTTAGATTCCTTACACACAACTGAAGTAGTTCAAGCCGTTTATTGTTTTAATATTGATGATTTTGGCATACAGCTCATGAAAACCCAAAATTCCTATCTCAAACAATTTGCATATTCCAACTGACCAATAAAAGAAAAGTGTTTTTAATACAAAAAAGGTCAACCTTCAAATAATTATGTTCAGTTATGCACTCAATACTTGGTCGGGAATCCTTTTGCAGAAATGACTGCTTCAATGCGGCGTGGCATGGAGGCAATCAGCCTGTGGCACTGCTGAGGTGTTATGGAGGCCCAGGATGCTTCGATAGCGGCCTTAAGCTCATCCAGAGTGTTGGGTCATGCGTCTCAACTTTCTCTTCACAATATCTCACAGATTCTCTATGGGATTCAGGTCAGGAGAGTTGGCAGGCCAATTGAGCACAGTAATACCATGGTCAGTAAACCATTTACCAGTGGTTTTGCCACTGTGAGCAGGTGCCAGGTCATGCTGAAAAATGAAATCTTCATCTCCATAAAGCTTTTCAGCAGATGGAAGCATGAAGTGCTCCAAAATCTCCTGATAGCTAGCTGCATTGACCCTGCCCTTGATAAAACACAGTGGACCAACACCAGCAGCTGACATGGCACCCCAGACCATCACAGACTGTGGGTACTTGACACTGGACTTCAGGCATTTTGGCATTTCCCTCTGCCCAGCCTTCCTCCAGACTCTGGCACCTTGTTTTCCGAATGACATACAAAATTTGCTTTCATCCGAAAAAAGTGTCCTCAGGGTCCGGTCACCTCTTCTCGTTGTGCAGCGTTTTCTGCCACACCTTTTCCTTCCCACAGACTTCCCACTGAGGTGCCTTGATACAGCACTCTGGGAACAGCCTATTCATTCAGAAATTTCTTTCTGTGTCTTACCCTCTTGCTCGAGGGTGTCAATGATGGCCTTCTGGACAGCAGTCAGGTCGGCAGTCTTACCCATGATTGCGGTTTTGAGTAATAAACCAGGCTGGGAGTTTTTAAAAGCCTCAGGAATCGTTTGCAGGTGTTTAGAGTTAATTAGTTGATTCAGATGATTAGGTTAATAGCTCGTTTAGAGAACCTTTTCATGATATGCTAATTTTTTGAGATAGGATTTTTGCGTTTTCATGAGCTGTATGCCAAAATCATCAATATTAAAACCAATAAACGGCTTGAACTACTTCAGTTGTGTGTAATGAATCTAAAATATATGAAAGTCTAATGTTTATCAGTACATTACAGAAAATAATGAACTTTATCACAATATGCTAATTTTTTAGAAGGACCTGTATGTCTCTGGCTCAGTTAAAAATATTCTTGTCCTCAGCGCTGAGCCTCACCTCGATGTTCTGACATCACAATCAATTAGATGAATGCATGTTTGCACAGCATTCCCTCTCTCTGCAGTTCAATAGTTTAGAAGCCTACAGTAACAGAGCAACATGCATTAGCATGAGAGAACTCACACAGCTCCTCATTGGTACATGATTTGTTCTTCTGACAATGTACCCCATTGTTCCCTGCTGTTAGAAACTCTGTATTTATGTCAGAGTTCTGTGTGTAAATACAGATTACGCACATAGAAAGTCCTCCTTCTCTGCGGTTTGGAGAGGACAGCTGACACTAAGCCTGCTAGTGAAGGACACATTGATCCTGAACCGATCATTTCTCTGAATGACACACAGCTGATTCCAGCCACACAAGGCCTTTTGTTTCATCTGAGTGACCCTCTCATCTTAAACAAGCACAGGCTCCAACAGCGTGATTATTTGGTGGCCTGAATATTAGCACACACACCGTGACTGACACACATCCTACACACCTCTTGAGCCTATTTTCAGTGGCATGTCGATTCAAGAGGCTCCAGAAAATGAAACGTGAAAAGCCACAGGTAATCTTTTGGCAGGAGACACATCTGACTTCCTTAGAACATCAAAAATTAAAAAAACTTGGATTCCAAAATACCTATTACTCGTCTCATAAATCAGGCCGCAAAAGGGGAGTAGCCATACTGATCCCCAATACTGTTAACTTTGAATTCTGCTCAGAGATCAAGGATAAAGAAGGGAGGTTCATCTTGGTAAGGGGTAAATTAGAAGAAGAGGAAGTAACACTATTTAACGTATATGCCCCCCCAGGGAGCCCCAATTCTTTCTATAAGAAGCTATTCGAGTTGATAGTCTTGGAAACATGGGGAGTTCTTATTTTTGGTGGTGACCTTAATGTACAACTCCAACCAAAACTAGATACATCCAACCACCGGCAAAATAAAAGCTCAAATGCCATTATGGTTCAACATATGCTCACAGAACTGGGTTTGATTGATGTTTGGAGAGCCTCTCATCCTGGGGTAAAACAATTTACGTATTATTCTCCATGTCATTCAGTATATACCCGAACTGACTATTTTTTCATGTATAAATCGGACTGGCATAAGGTTGTGGACTGTAAAATAGGGGTCAGAGACTTATCTGACCACTCAGGTGTGTATCTAACTTTACGTCATACTAAACAACGGAAAAATTCACTTTGGAGACTCAACACCAGTATTTTGAATGAGAAATCAGTACAAACACAGATCCAACAGGAATTTGAAATATATTTACAAAATAATGACAATGGAGAGGTGTCCCCAAATACTCTATGGGATGCAGCAAAAGCAGTCAGAGGTAAAATTTTTGCCCTTACAGCTTATCGGGAAAAGGAAAAAAAGAAAAGACTTGTGGAGCTACAAGATGAATTGAAATTACTAGAAACTAGACACACTGAACAAAAAGATCCCCGGATACTATCAAGAATGAATAAAATTAAACAAAATATAAATGGCATATATGATGAGGAAATTGAAAAAAACCTTAAATTTACTAAACAGAAGTTCTATGAAACAGGACCTAGGACATTGAAGCTTCTTTCATGGAGGTTACGTAAACAACGGGAAAAGAATAGAATTCATAAAATCAAAAATCCTGAGTCACAAAGTATTAGTAGCAAATTGGAAGATATTCAACAGGCATTTGAACAATACTATAAAGACCTATATTCCCAGCCTACCACAGTAGATATTACAGAGATAGATACTTTTTTGAGTTCACTAGACCTACCATCTATAGGAGAATTACAAAATAAAAAACTCATGGCTAAGATAACGACAGAAGAACTGCATAAAGCTATTTCAAGATTAAAGATGAGTAAGGCTCCAGGCACAGACGGTTATCCGTCCGAATGGTACAAAGCATTTAGAACACAGATAACACCTGTACTGCTCAATTGCTTTAATCATACATTAAGAACAGGAATAGCCCCACAATCTTGGAAAGAAGCAGTCGTCTCAACTATCCCAAAAGAAGGGAAAGATAAAAAAGAATGCAGCTCATTCCTTTAACTTTTTGTTCTTTTTAAAACACAGATAGGAGATCTTATTTACCTTTTTATGCTGACGTTTCGGCCATCACTGTGGCCTTCTTCAGAGCTAAGCTGCTGAACGCAGCTTCACTTCCGCTTCCGTTTATGTGCGGGCAGCAGGGGACGACGATATCGCCCCCTGCTGCCCGCGCTGTCATCCTCGATGACACAGTCCCATGCGTGGTCTAACGTGTACACTCCGTCGTCCCTGTTCATGGTCCCATGTCCACGTCTCCTTATCTCGATAGCTTCCCTTATCCATCTCTTGTATTTATGTTGTTCGGTGTTGATAATCCTTGTGCTGTCCAAGTCCATGATGTGGTTTTCCCTGGTGCAATGGTCTGTGACTGCTGATTTCCTTATTGTGTTCTCTGCTTCTTGTCTTGCTGCTCTTGTGTGTGTTCTGCTTGTCTCTTTTTCACATTCTTTTCTGTGTTCTGCTGTTTGTGTGTCAAGTTGGCATCCTGTTTCTCCTATATATGTTTTATTGCATAATTTGCAAGGGATTTCGTAAATGACTCCGCATTTTTTTCCTGCTGGGATCTTGTCTTTGGGGTGTACCAGTCTTTTTCTAACTGTTGTGTATGGTTTGATTGGTGTGTTTATCTTGTGTTTTTTCATTGTTGCTACTATTTTTTCTGTCATAAACGGAAGCGGACGTGAAGCTGCGTTCAGCAGCTTAGCTCTGAAGAAGGCCACAGTGATGGCCGAAACGTCAGCATAAAAAGGTAAATAAGATCTCCTATCTGTGTTTTAAAAAGAACAAAAAGTTAAAGGAATAATCAGACAGACACAGGATGAACGTACCGAAGAGAATGCAGCTCATATAGGCCAATATCTGTCCTTAATGTGGACTATAAATTATTTGCTTCAATCTTATCTAAGAGACTGGAATCAATTATCCCAGAGCTGATAGACTTAGACCAGACAGGCTTTGTCTCAAACAGGCAGACCCAAGACAACCTAAGGAGAACATTACAAGTGATGAACCATATTACGTCTGAAAATATTGGTGCAATGTTAATTAGTTTAGATGCTGAAAAGGCATTTGATTCGGTGGGTTGGGAATATCTATTCAGGGTATTAACAAGATTTGGCTTCAAAGAGGCCTTCATTAAATGTATTAAAGCATTGTATCACTCCCCAACGGCCAGGATCAGGGTCAATGGACACCTTTCTCAAAATATATGTTTGAAGAGAGGGACACGCCAGGGCTGCCCCTTGAGCCCATCTCTGTTTGCCTTGTATATTGAACCTCTAGCTCAAGCTATTAGAGAGGAATCTGAGATAAAAGGAATCATGATCGGAGGAGTAGAACATAAGACTTGTATGTTTGCAGATGACGTCCTACTTTTTATCACGAATCCCGAACTAAGCTTGTTTAAATTAATGGCCTTACTGAAAACATTCAATCAATATTCTGGATATAAGCTAAATATCCAAAAAACACAATCCCTTACATTCAACTATACACCTCTTCCAGAAACAAAAAAGAAACTTAATTTCAAATGGGATTCTTCCACAATAAAATATTTAGGAATAAACTTAACAAAAGACATGTCTGACCTTTATGAAAAATTTATGGTCCCATTAATAAAGAAATCAAATCTGACATTTCTCGGTGGACTCTCCTCCCACTAGATATGAGTAATAGAATAGAAATAATTAAAATGAACGCGCTACCACGACTTCTTTACCTCTTTCAGTCACTGCCCCGGAGATATCCCAAAAACAGTTTGACGAATGGGACGGATGGATTTCACGATTCATTTGGAATGGAAAAAGACCATGGGTCCAGTATAAAACGTTGCAGTTGAAAAAAGAGAAGGGAGGGAGAGCCTTGCCGTGCCTGCAGGATTACTATTATGCTGCACAACTGAAACCCTTAGTAAATTGGTGCTCCCCAAACTATGAGGCGAAATGGAAAACCATGGAAATTACCCAATTAGACATTCCAATACAATCACTACTAGGAAATAAAAGCCAAGCCGAAAAACTTTATGACGGCTTGAATCAATTGACCCAGTTCTCACTGAAGCTATGGTTCAAGATAATGAGGAAATTAAAAATAGAAAAACAGGCTAAGACCCTGAATTGGATAGCTTATGACCCAGAATTTGTACCCGCTAGACTGGATGGGACCTTTAAACAGTGGACAGTAAGGGGAATCACCTCCTTCTGTTTGCTGATCACAAACGGAGGATTTCAGAGTTACAAAACTATCTCAGACACATTCGGACTGGAAAAGCATGACTTTTATAGGTATCTACAAGTTAGAGACTATTACAACAGGAAATTGCAATATAAAGAGGAAAATGAAAATAGCCTCATTTCAATATTTCATGATGCATACAAAAAAAGGACACTAAAAAGTTGATCTCAAAAATATATGGAAGTATACAAGCCTCAAAAAAACATTCTACAATATATATCAAACAAAAATGGGAGAAGGAGTCAGGAATACAAATATCAGAGGCAAACTGGATGGACATCTGTGAGTCTCAAGCTACCACTGCAAACTCAAGGTCTCTGAGAGAGTTTGGGTGGAAGAATGTAGTGAGATTTTTTGTTACCCCTACATTAACAGCTCGGTAAACAGGCTTGCAGAACCAGGGCCTATGTTGGAGAGAATGTGGTTCCTCTATGGCAAATCATTTCTATATCTTTTGGGCCTGCCCACAAATCCAACCATATTGGAGGGAGGTAGCCGTTGAGATAAATAAAATAATTGGGCTAGAACTGGACTACTCATTTGTGACCCTGTATCTTGGTAAGACCCTTAAGACACTTCCACATGAAGACAAATATTTACTGAAAATACTCTTAGCAAGCTGTAGGAAGTCCATAACCCAAAGATGGCTAAAGGTTGACCCTCCAACTCTGGCCCAGTGGCATGGGATACTACAGGACATTTTTGGAATGGAGAAGCTTACATTTGCCCTTAGACTTGAGTTGGAGAAATTCAAACTACTTTGGGGAAAATGGATTGATTTATACGGAATGAATATTAAATACTATGATGTGTGTGGAAATCCACATCTATACTGTGTGTAACTCCCATGCTGACCTACTGTTCTGTATTCTTATACTGTAAAAATTGAAATAAAAAGTATTTAAAAAAAAATTAAAAAAAAGAGGCTCCAGAATCAACCTGAGGTTTTTATCACCACCAGAGGGGACTGCACATTACAGAGGAGAACATTCTGGACTAAACATCCTATACTGTTCATTGATCTCATCATATTACATTACGGCGCAGAAGTTTGGGCCAATACTTATAAATGTTCGTTATCATTGTTATCGACATTGCAAAAAAGGGTTATAAGAATAATTCACACCACTGGTCAGAGATCACACAAACCAGTTGCTTTTAAAATGGCAAATACTAAAATATTGAAATTTTATATTGAAACATTAAAATATTCTGGTTTAATTCTTTTCAAACAGCAAAATTGTCCTCCTGACAACCGTTTTCTTCCTGAGGTATGAACCAAGAGAGGAGTTAAAACTCAAACACTCTGTTTGTACATTTAAAAAATTGTTTTATCTGTATTTGGAGTGAAACTTTGGAACAGACGGAGACAATATCCAAGCATGGCAAAGTTTAAAGGGGTCATCACCTGAAATCTTCACTTTTCCACTTAAAAACATGTCCATAATGGCTTCCTAATGATTTTTCACTGGCTGAGAAGCCGATATTTAACACTGACGCGTTTGTTTAATCTTGCCTTCTTCAACCAGCTCACATGCACCCCACGAGCACGCGCACTCCAACACGAGAACTTGAGTTCTGGCCTATATGTCGGCACAACGGCCTAATATAAACAAATATGAACCACAACAAACACAACAAAGCTCATTTCATAACGTGAAACGCATAAATTATGTCTTACCGTTGACGACTCGTGTTATAATCCGTGTTACGGGAGACAAAACTCCGATCGGTGTGTGTATTCCAGCTTCACAACAGCATAAGAGCCGATGCCTGGATGAGCTTGCTTCTCTCCCAACTCAACAACAAAGGAGGACGCCATTACACACGAGGCGAGGCCCGGGCTCGTAAATACACGGTTAGATCCCGTAGGTCACTGCCAGGTCGGGTTCAGTTATAACTTTTGTTGTTTTGGAGCGAGACGCTGAAGCCGCGTCCTGCTTCCTGCTTCCTTCCACCAATGAACGCGCTCCTCAGTCCCGCGCGCGTCCGAGACAGCCGAAATATCGCGTGTGATCTCGCGAGAAAATATGCCCTTCACAATAAAGGATTAAACAATCACATTTTTTATTTATTTTTCCAATACAATTTAGTTTAATGGTCTAAAAGACTATAATATGATGTAGATATCCACGGTATTATAGGTGCTGACCCCTTTAAAGGAGCAGTTTTAGCTTGCTTTTAGCACCCCCTAAAGTCCGTTCTAATTCACTGTCGTAAACTGTCGAAACTGAAACTCTCCTCGCTGTGCGTTCGTCTTTTTAACACCTTAATCTAACTGCTGAAATGTCTCCTCAGCCTTCATTAGTGTCTACAGGAGCGGTTCATCACTAAATCAGACAAATAAGGTGTGTTCATGATCTAAAACATGCAGGGAACATGCTGGAATCACACTCCAACGCTAGCATGTCGGCTAGCCATTTTATCATTGACTAACAAAGTTCCTGGTAAATAATATGACCAAGATCCTGAGAGGAGGGAAAGGCTGTAACGTGTCGCAAACCCAAACACGGATTCAGAGCGCTGGGTGATCACAGACAGGCAAGTTACTGTACAAGCTACGAGCGGCTAGCCAAAAGAATTGCGCCTGGGAGCCCCGGCCGGTGGCGCCAGCTGGCTGTCAGCGCTGCTCAGTGGCAGCCGGGGTCAGCGTGGCGCTTTTAGGATTCAATGGTGTGTGAGGATACAAGGACCTCGGATAGAGACGAGAAAGCATCAATGACTGAGCGTTTGCCAGGTAAGAAGACAGCTTATATGGGTCTTAGGGTGAGAGTATGATCTGTGATGGAATGGGACGTCATCACTATTTTATTCAGAAATAATCACAAACACCAGGAAAGTAAAAACATACACAAACAAAACATATTAAAGTTGTACTTACAAGTGCAATAGGATGATCATTACGTCTGCATCTAGTCTAATTCCTTATTTGTCTCTGAGCTCTCGTAATTCAGAAAACTCCTGATGTTGACTCTTGTTTGACTCGGATGTTCTTTTTATTTTTTAGGGAGCACCATGGGACCACCATGATAAACACATTACAATAAATGCTAACCAGGTATAGCTCGTCTGTCCTGAGGTGTAAACATGGATTGTCGTAAAGCATTACTGCTTCACACAAGATACGTGACTTCAGGGGAGTGGGCCGGACCCTCTGAAGGTGTGGTATTCTGGACACAAGGGGCGGTGGGGGATGAGTGATTTTTCATTAACCTTGTAAAGGGTCATTTTAGCACAAGAAAATTATTTAAAAATATGAAAAAGTTACATAGTTTCCCTTTAAAAGTGCTTCATCTGATTTTACAGGGTACAGGGATGAAGGGGGGGTTAAGTATGCTACACACTAATGGTGTGGGTTATGTAACTATGACAATGTTGTGAGAAAGATTGTTTGCTGGTTAAACTAAACAGGAAGTAAACTAATTATCAGTCAGTAATGTGGAAAAGGGGTGGAATTAAAAAGGCCTTCCTGCTCCTTTTGACCTAGAACTTCTAAAAGGTAATAAAGCAGTGTTTTTGGTTGGTTGGTTTTGTTTTTCTCATTTAATGTCTAGTGTTTTTTAATTATTATTCTACTATATGTTATACTCGTCAAATAAAAGCCTTCCATAAACTGGTAATCGACTGGTACTTGTATGGGTAACAGCTCTTGGGGGATGAAGTGGGGAAACAGTTTAACCATGGAATAGATTGACCAACATCTCTAGTGGCTCATAAACGTGACAATCATTAGGATGATGTTGGAGGAATAATTTAAACCCATTTTCAGTCTACTGCTCATCAGTGCAGCCCACAGGTGCCGAGTGAACAGCAACAACAGCTGAAGCGGAGTACTGTAGCTCTATCTGAGATAAAACACAGCAGTAAGACAAAACGAATGTGGCATTTTTGTTGTTTCATAATCAAGTCTTCACTTCCTGAGTAATTCCCATCTCTTTACATTATCAAATACTTAGCATCTTCAAGCTGTAGTTATAACTCAGAGACATCTGTGTCTATGTAAAACACTGGAATGTGTCCAAGCATGTTTGTGGCTGATGGGTGGTGCTATGCTCTGGAATGCCAATATACAACCTCTTCTGACGAGCTTTTAAATCAACCACCAAAGTTGGAATGCCATGAGAACATCCTATGAAATTCATAACAATCACAGACAATGTAAATACATAATACCTTATAAATCATGATGTTTTAGAATTAGGACAAAGATCAAGACCCCAAACACAAGAGAAAACCTAGAAAGAACCAAGAAAAGTGTCACAAATACATTTTAATCATTTATTTTCATTTTATCAATTAAGTAGATTTTTCTTTAACAAATAATATATAGTAGAAGAACTTATAAAAATATATTTTTCTGTAAAAATTGTTGCAGAGCAGAGGTTTATTCATTGTTACTTTTTCAGTAAGGTGTACATATAATTTTTCGTCTACCTTTAAAGGGGACATATTATGCAAAACTCAACATTTGCCTCCTTTTGTGCTGCCATGTGGGTCTCTGCTGACGCTATCAACACTCCAAAGGTGAAAAAAAAATCTGTGTATCTGTTTTCTGTCAGAGTATGGTGTCAGGAATTATGTGTCTAAAATGGGCCATTTCAAAAAGTCCCTTATTGTGATGTCACAATAAGGGAAATTAGCATAAAACCACCTCTCAGCTGTCAATGCTGGAGGGGCAGCGGGTCTACTCCAAGCCTCTCCAGGATATCGGAGCTTCTCAGCTTATTGACCATTTGCACCTACGTCACCTAATCACGTGGGTTCGCCACGTTGGTTGGCAAAAGCATGTAAACAGTCAGCGACACGAGTACTAAATAAAGGGGAAAGTAGCGCCTGAAATTGTTTTTTGTTGTTGTCATTGTTGTTTTTTGTGATGTTTAGCCTGGCTTCAATTAGTTCAAGCTCAGTTCACTTGTGGGAAGATTTAGCGCACCTAGGTGGGGCTCATAGAGAGCATATTTACAAAAGTTACGTGTTAGCTAGCTTACGAACATTAACTTACATTCTCCCTGCCGCTGTTCACCGATATAAACAAGTTGCTGAGTTTGCCAGAATTCACCTGGCTGGATTTATAACTTTCTCCGATAAACAGTGCTGGTGAGGGTTCTCAGTCATCCATGTCATGGTAATCCAAATTGAGTTCAAATAAAGGCAACTGGACTTCTTTGGACTTCTTTGGAAAGTCCAGTTGTCCACTTTTCTTTGGAAACACTGTTTCCGATAAACAGTGTTTCACTTTACACCAGAACTGATTAAGAAAAAACTAAAAAAGTCCGGATCCCTACCAGTTTTTGTCACTGGTGGGGTCGCCGGGTTCAGATGCTACTCTCACACTGGGATGGGACAAGACAAGATAGCTCATAACAGCAACGCTCATCATACTGAATAAATACCGCAATTTTAACACGCAATCCTATATTGAAACAGTGTTATTGTAAATAATTATCTCGTATTTCACTACAGTGGACGGTACCGCATGTTCTACATGGTGAAATATCCATCCATCCATTAGGATGATCTATAAGTATAAACACATCATATTTATCCCAGTCCCTGTCTTCCCCATGAAAAATATAAAGTTAATCTTACCCGGTAAGACATGTTCGCTGCAAATCCGAAAATACTGGAGGGCTGCTAGTCCGTTTGATCGGTCGCTGCGGTTCATCACCGTCCTCAGTCTCCATCAAATGTATTAAAAAAAAACGAATTGAGTTTACATTCTTGTCTGTTAGTGCAGCCAACCGCGCAGCAAATTATTACCATTACACTGTAAAATCAACTATATAAAGGCTACAAACTGGCTTGTCTTGACTAGCTTCACCACAGTTTCAATGTGTGTAAACAGTCTTTTTGCCAACCATCATGGCAAAGGGGGTGGTCCCATGAGCGTTGTGGCGTCACGTGCAAATGGACAATAGCAGCCTTTCATGGGATAAGTGGGCGTGGCCAGCAACAGCTTGTTTTCCCTAAAGTAACAGAAGAACCCCTAAACGGCTCATTCTGGAAGGTACTGAAAATGTCAAGAATAAAACCGTTGAAATCGCTTTATGCAAGCCAGATTTAGTGCAAATGACTTCATAAAGGTGGTTATGATAGATCATTGTTTCTCAAATGGGGGTACGCATACCCCTGGGGGTACGTGAAGGCACTCCAGGGGGTACGTAAGAAAATATACATATATTTAAAAAATAGCATCCATGCAAAAATGAACACTTGAATCACTACATATTAGTGATGATAAATATTTCCAATACATTTAGTTATGGATTATTAACATTTAAAATGTTTGAAATTGTTATTTTTTTCAAATGTTTGAATTTTGTACGTGTTTATCAGTTCCAAAGTTTAATAAGTTAGTCACTGATGGCACAGGGCTCTGTTTTAGGTCTTTTTTTTACAATCAAAAATGCTTTGCGCTAGTTAGGGGGTACTTGGCTGAAAAAATATTTCATGGGGGTACATCAATGAAATGTTCCCTCTAAACACTGGTACCATATTACATAATGTCTAACATAAACATACCATTTGTCCTGCCACAGGCTGAAGAGAAACTGGTCCCTCATCCCTAGTAGCAGCTCATGGAAGGTCTGATAATTACAGGCTGAGAGGAGGAATTTGATTATTGCTGAGAACGACACCCCATGTTTTAAAAGCATCTACAGGGAGGAAGGGAGTCCTATAGACATCAATCTCAACACACTCAGTGCTGACCTTGGCTTAGTGTTAAAAGAGTCAGCTGTTCAGACTGATGCAGTATTCTGTGACCATACTGCTGCGTCACTGGAGACAAAAGAAACATTACCACAGTCCTAAACAGCAGCCACATTAAAGTCCTTTACTCATTTCTACATGGATGTGTCTACCAGCTACTTGGTCCTTTCATATAGACACAAAATTAATCCACAGCAGGGCTCAGCTATCAATGCTCTAATCAAAGGAAAAGAGAAGATCTCTGAATGATTTTTGAATGAATTTGACACAGTTGCTGTGTTCTTGTGGTCTAACTTTTAGAGTAAATGCAATTCAACTTGTCACACCAAACAAAAATGTCTAACTCAGTCAGTTTAACAGATGTTGGGGTATAATTCATGGTGTAACTAGCTGAGTCATCACATACGCCGAGTCCAAATCATGCAAGAACTAGCTGCTGATGTTCACTGTTGATTTTTGTTGAGATGGTATTTAAAATTCTGTTATGGAAGGCATAAGGTGACAGCTAGGCCTTCAATTGTTGCTGTCAGCACACATGGTCTAGTTGCTCACAAAAACCCGGCCCACAGGTGCTCTTCTGTAGAAGGAACCAACAGAACATCGGGGAAATGGCACATTAGGACATTTGTCACACGAATGTTGTTGTTGAGCAGACAGCGTAGAATAACACCACTGGCCAGTGCCACAAGAGGTTACAACAAAATTAACACCTTCTACATTGAAAACATATCCACTTTGTACCTCAGCTGCACTTAAACTTGCAGAAAGAACTCCACAGTGTTGTTCTTTCTTGTTTCTATTATTTGAATCAACTTCCACCACTACAATGGGTCACCATGCAGAGCCTCAGGAAAGCTGGCAGCTTCAGTAAAGACCCACACACTCGTGTTACATACAAACACTAAACTAGACCAAAACCATTTTAGCAGCATCCTGATCCATATTCAACACACTGGGTAGCTGCATCAACACACGGCTAGTGGTTCTGTGTGTCTTCACACATGGATCTGCAACAAGCTCCAAGAAAACATCAGTTACTTTTACTTACTGAGGTATCGTATGCATGTTTCTCAACACCAGCATGCAACGTAATATGATGTACATTCACACCTCAGCCTGACAGATACCATAGGCTTCTGTGCGTGGAAATAACAACAACAAAAGTCCATGAACTGATCACTTCACATTGAGATATAAGGCTGTGGAGTTTTTTATGTCACTAGAGTCATGCTGAACCTGAGAAAAGTCCCTCTCTGCAGACGCCAAGTTGCTGAATATCAGAAATATTATAAAATAATACTTTCTATAAAACACATCTAGGCCTTTCCTCTCATCCAGTTCCTTCATCCTCAGATGTTCTTTCCACTTCCTTCACCAGAAAATGTCAGGGGGACGAGACAGGAAGTGGCCTATTTGCTCCAGAGCAGATTCCACAAATACCAGAATGAAACTCACTGGGAGAGCCCAGCTTCCTTTTGCCTCCACTCAGTCTGTACGGAGACATGAAGATGCCTTTTAAATATAAGCTTCTTTACCAAACGCTCCCGTTTTTATTCATTTTCCAGGTTTTACTCTTGCTTCAGATAGAGTGGGAGGCATATTTATCTAGTTTAGTGTCAATAAGAGCGAGAAAGAAGGACAACAACCTCATACAAGTGCTTTTATCACAAGAAGACATGTGGGAGTATAAAGTTTTACCAACCCAGGTAATGAATACATTAGTACCGACTCCGCACACCCCACACAGGAACTGACTAAAGTCTACACGGTTTGGGTGGTGTTCCATTACAACAGCGACGGTTGCTGACGTCGCGTTTTGGGCCTTACGTGGTACGCTTGGACCCTAAAGCCTGGGACACACAGGAGACAGATGCGCTGCGCCACGAAGAGCCGCGGTTTTGGGAAGTCAAATGGTCGCACAGGAAGCGACGCTGAATGCTTCTTGGAAACCCGCGTGATAGTCACAACATCACGATCAGACTTGCCGTCGTGTTTTGTGAGACTCTATCCATCCATCCATTTTCTTCCGCTTATCTGGAGTTGGGTCGCGGGGGCAGCAGCCTAAGCAGAGAGGCCCAGACCTCCCTCTCCCCAGCCACTTGGGCCAGCTCCTTCGGGAGAATCCCAAGGCGTTCCCTGGCCAGCCAAGAGTTATAGTCCCTCCAGCGTGTCCTGGGTCTTCCTTTGGGTCTCCTCCCAGTTGGACGTGCCCGGAAAACCTCACCAGGGAGGCGTCCAGGAGGCATCCTAATCAGATGCCCGAGCCACCTCAACTGGCTCCTCTCGATGTGGAGGAGCAGCGGATTTACTCCGAGCCCCTCCCGGATGAGGTACTTATGGAATCACAGCTTTATTTGAACTTATTGTCCTCCGAGACAGATTTCTCATTGACTTACTACTGATCTGACCACTGAGATCTGTTCAGAGAACCTACGAGTCATCTGAAGAGATCCTGACCAGTAGCTGAAATGAAAACATCAAACTAAAGATTTGTTTTCCATGTTTGATAGTTTAACCATGTTTTATTGGAGCAGCTGAGCATTAAGACATTATGTTGATATTCTCTTCTTGTTTGTTGTAACCTGATGACTTTTAAAATGAAGCCTTTGTCTTTTTATTATTATTTTTTGCATCCAGCCTCAACTAAAAATAAGCCTGTGATTGAAAAAGTCTCCTCTTCCCTTCAGACATCTCTGTGTTTTTTTAAGAACATCCTGTCCACACATCTCAGCTAAAAGAATGGGTACATCCTGTCTGTCTGCTTGTCTAACTTTTAATCTACTTGTGTTTGTGTGAACAAAAAACATCTGACTTCAGCTGCTGCAGTTTGCCAGGATCAGACAAGACAATAACGCTATAGGATTTTCCATTTAATTATAATCTAGACTACGTTCATTTAAAGCCTAAAAGGGATTTGCTGCCAATTAAACTGACAGGGGTTAAAGGTCATCCCAAACCATTTGGAGTCCATCTACAGAGAGGACGATCATCACAAGTGAAAAACATTTAAAATAACTTCTAACCTTCCCAGAAATGGGACCAGAGCATAGATGGTTTCCTAAAGCACGGTGAGAGGAACCATGCTTTTAATTATATGCCGCTTCCTGTTTGCTACACAGAAACGACTGGAGCAGGTCATCATATGAAAAACTAAACCTTTAATCCTGTTTTATAAATCTGTCGTGGCTAAGTTCTGATAGCAGAGACGTTAGCTACGTCACACAGAGCCACACACACCGGCAGCAGGAACCTGTCTGCTACATTTAACACGTTTAAAACTCTGTCTGAACACGGATGTTCACGGCCACCGCACACGTAGCAACAGCAGTTTGATGTTCTTCATCCTCCAGCAAAGGAGCTCTGATTCTGTGTCAGAACACCTTTGCTGGAGGACAGTCTCGTGAAAACCTTGTACCTTCTCTGTGAGAGGATGAAAGTCTCTCATTGGTCACGTTTAATAATACTGACAGTTTAGAACAACAGAAATCAGTGAAACAACCCAGCTTCAAAGACAGATAAGAATAAAGCTGCTTACACTTCTGGCCTCCCTGCGCTGGCCCTCGGTGTTCCTCAGCCAGCAGCGGCTCAGCTCGCTCAGCTCCAGGATGGGCTGCACTTTCAACCCAACGGTGTCTCCTGACTGACGGATCATCTCCACTATCTCGTCCCGGCTCTTGTTTTCCACGTTTCGTCCATTTATCTCCACCAGCCTATCACCAGGCACCAACCCCAGAGCCAGATCTTTGGTGCCAGCACCAGGTTCAGCAAAGTGGACCACGCGTCTGTACACGCCTCCATCAGGGCTACGATCGAGCATAGTAGTGCGACGCAAAGAAAATCCAAAATCACCAGTGTTGCGCCGCTGGAGTTCCAGCACACGGGTTTCTGGAGCGCTCGGTGCAACCACAGCTGGCAGCTGCATCTGTGCAGAGAATACCTTGTCAACCAGCTCAGGGATGCAGACTTTTCTGGTAGCTGCAGCTCCTGGTTGAACCTTCTGGCTGTGCTTGCGAAGCATGCTAAAAACTTTGTTCTCCACCTGTGGTGATGGAGCAGCAGAGTTTTGGCCTGAGGGAGTAGAACCCTCTGATGGGCTCTCCTCTTTGTTCCTCTGGGAGAATGAGAAGCGTTTCATCATTTGTGAGGAGTTCTGCTTGGCAAGAGAACCAAAGTGAGCGACCCGATCCCGTACGGAGCTGCGGTGGTCATCGTGTCCTCCCCCGCTCTCACCTTTCAGGTCATCAGTAGAGCTGGCAGCACTCAGCTGGTCATCCAGGACCACGCTGCTTCGGTTGCTGAAGCCGTCAGACTCAACATCAGTCAGTAGAAGCTCATTGCCGCTGGCCACTTTAATGGGAATTGGGCTGGAGATCTCCACTTTGTTCTTGCTGTCACGCTTGGCCTCCCTCTTCAGGTTAAAGAAACCACGCCGCATGCTCATCTCCTCCAGGCTGCGCAGCTCTGCTGCAGACATCCTCTCCTTCTTTTCTTTCTTTTCTTTTCTGCTCCCATCCTTTTCTTTGTCCTTTTTCATTAGATTAAACATGGTGGCTCTAGTCCCCCTACACAGGCTGGGTCAGCTCAGTCTGTGACGACCAAAAGGAACAGAACACCTGGAGGGAGGGAGAGGAAAAATAATCTGTGTGAGATTTAATAAACATTAAATATTTATGAACGGATATTCTGAAGCTGACCAACATTGACTCATAAGGGCTCAGGGTTAATGACGCTCTGTGATTGATTCTGAAGAAGCCTAGGTGGACGAGTGGAAGTGAGACATCTGTAAATGCAAGGGTAAGCACCCTACAAGATGTCTTAATATAAATGTATCTGTAGGTTGAACAAATCCCACAATAACCAGTCCTTGGTTTAATGTAATCCTCTACCAGTCAAAGACGTGGGAACACTGGTACAATAGTCTTTTTGTTTCAGAATTAATGATGTAGTTCACTGAAAAACCATTTTTTAACAATTATTTCCGATTATAATCGGTCACTCTGAACATGAAAATAGTCTCCTCCACCTATCTCCTGCATTAGCTTCTGATAGAAAATAGACGGTGAAACTCTAGGATTAGAAAATCCTGACAGATCTACGTCACACTGTCACTTAACATTCATGGACTCACCCATCTTGACTCACGACGGGGAAGGCTGTTGTTGGTTTAGCGTCCAGGAAACAGCAGAGAACGTCTGGGCTAGTAGAAGCTAACCATTAGCATTAGCAACTCCACCACACAGCAGAACTCCTCCAGGCTTGTGTTATTTGTGGAGATAAATCATAAACGGTAAATGGCCTGTATTTGTATAGCGCCTTCTTAGTGTTCTACAACCCCCCAAGGCGCTTCACAACACAATCAGTCATCCACCCATTCACACTCACATTCACACACTGGTGGGGATGAGCTACGATGTAGCTACAGCTGCCCTGGGGCGCACTGACAGAGGCGAGGCTGCCGAGCACTGGCGCCACCAGTCCCTCCGACCACCACCAGCAGGCAAGGCGGGTTAAGTGTCTTGCCCAAGGACACACAGCAGCATTCTCTGGCCGGAGCCGGGATCGAACCTGCAACCTTCCGATTACTGGACAACCCGCTCTACCTCCTGAGCTACAGCTGCCCTGGGGCGCACTGACAGAGGCGAGGCTGCCGAGCACTGGCGCCACCAGTCCCTCCGACCACCACCAGCAGGCAAGGCGGGTTAAGTGTCTTGCCCAAGGACACACAGCAGCATTCTCTGGCCGGAGCCGGGATCGAACCTGCAACCTTCCGATTACTGGACAACCCGCTCTACCTCCTGAGCTACTGCTGCCCATAAAGATAGATAGATAAAACATCAACGTTGCAGAGCAAACAGAGTCAGTGGTAGAGTCGTGTTGCTGTGCATTTCTGGGCTTTTTTTTTTCCCCCGAGTGTGGCTTGCAAGGCATTAATTCCTACCAGAGACCACTGCAAATGTATTGATTAAACGAGTGAACCACACCTTTAAATTGAAGCAGTAAGCACCACATTAAAGTGTTAACACTTTTTTAAAAACCACATCAGACTAAATATTTCCCCTTTTTTACATCAACTGTAAGGCAGCAAGAAGATGCTGATGACCAGATAAATCAGAGCCTCCCTCATCACGCCAACTTTCTGGATGGAAAGACTCGTCTTTAAAATGTTTCTCTCACCTCTAATCAAATTTAAAATCACATGACAAACTCAGTCTCTGTGGAGTTCTTCCTGTCATCGTTCTTAATAGTAGCTTTGCAGTGATGTGGTTTTACCTTTGACGTAAGAAGTATTGTTGCTGCTGTTAAGAACTGGACAGCATCAAAGATACTTCACATAGAGAGCAACAGATACCAGCGTTGGATCAGGGAGGACACTGATATCCTGAAACAAGCCCCAGGAATGAAGGAACGCTCACCCTCTCACACACCTGGGATTCAGCCCTCCACAGGACAACAGACAGCTGGAGCGGATCAGTTCCCAGCTGTCTGTCAAACCTCAGGAACAGCTGATGAGACACGTCATGAAAACATCACAAAGGCTAAAGTAAACAGCTGAAACACGTCAGGCCAACTTAACGGTAAAAACCCAATCCAACCTTATTTAGGGTCATTTAAATGTTGATATAAATGTGTATTAATGTACATAAATAAAAATTGTTATTATAATAAAAAGCCAGTACAACAGGTTTTACCAGCATATTAACTAAATCATCATATATTTGAGAAAAATAAGCAGTCCAGAAAAACTAACGACACTCTCAGCTCACTCAGGAATTATGAGTGTACGTGAAGATCAGCCAGGTGCTGCAGATCTGCTCTGGAACATACAGGTGAGTGTCAACACAGCGATGAGGAGGAAAGACTACAGCAGTGACCTTAGAGAAGCTCGATCAATCTGGGAAGGGTCAAAGGTCATTTTTTTATCTAGAGTCCATCATTTAATATAAAAGTTCCAAGTTCCCACTCAGGTCAAATCACGCAAAGTTTAGAAAAAACACTTTTTAGACTCACAAACCTCTTTGTAGTAGAACCAACTGACACATATAGATGGATCTGCTAAATGTGGCTCTATAAGCATGACTCTATTGATGTTTGACCTTTTTTTAAATAAAACACAACTCTGAAAACTCTCCAGCTTTTACCCAATCAGAAGAGCCCAAACCTCCTCCCGTCATCAGGGGTTTATTACCTGGACTGCTGCTGACACAACCAGACAGGTAGATTACAGTTTCCTGCTGACACAGAGGGAATTCCTGGACTGAATGTCTTAGGAAACTCTAGGCAGGGCTCTCATCTGTTCAGGTAAACCTGTTTATGTTCTTTTCCGGTCTCTCAGTGCGGTTGTAACAAGTTAGCAGAGCATCTGTAAACAGCCTGATTACACCGGTGTGAGGCTAAAGCCAGAAGGCACTGAGCTGGGATCTGGTTAATGGTTAGGCTAAACCAGTACCAACACTAGCACCAACACATACAGTAACTACAGTATATTAACTGGGACGTGAGAACGACAATACCTAAACAGATTCAGGCAACTTTACAAAGCTAAGCTAATGTTTGGTTTGCTGGTTTTTGGACCCTTAGTGAGAAATTAGAGTTGTTGTTGGGAGTCTACATGAAAAGGGAACCCACAGCAGACGCTGCAGCGACTCGCTGTGCTTTTGTTGGACTTTCTGACAAGCACCGTTAGCTAGCTAACTAGCTTAATTGGCCTCAGATCTTCCTAGCTTCATTTGTTGTGACGCGAATCCTGAATCAAACCACAAAGACCCTGTAAAAATGATTCCTTCTAGCCTGACTGAACGCATATCCGCCTCGACATCGCTGTTCTCAGACCATATGAGTACCCTGTCTGTAAGCACATGAGCCGTTAAAGGACCGAATACTCACTGTTCCCTGCACAGCAACCGGAGCCCTGCTGGTGCCTGGTTAATGGGTGTAGCTCGGCTTGTATGGAACACAAGCCGCAACCGCTGTAGAAGCCTGAGAGCTGCCAGCTCCTTGTTCTCCTCCAGACGTCACCGCATCTGCTTAAAGGCGAGCGGCTAGCGACACCTGCTGGCCATTTGGCAGAGCTACAGCTACTTCCGCATTGAAACGGAAGTGGGCGTGTTTCTTAGAATGAGGAACGTTTAAGCAGAAACTTGTCAGATTGTTGTGAGGCTCAAAGGCAGGCACAATGTCCACCGTTCTCCTTGTGGTCGCTGTGCTTATAGGAGCTTATATTTACCATCATGTTTTTGTGAAGGGGAAAAGATGCACGAGCAGAGCACAGCTGCATGGGAAAACTGTGATTGTTACTGGTAAATTATGCTTGTGCTTTAAAGTGAGAGTGGGTTGTTCAGGTCATTTGTTTCAGTTACTTTTCCCCTGCAGGCAGCAACACCGGCATTGGGAAGACTACGGCCATCGATCTGGCTAAAAGAGGAGCCAGAGTCATTCTGGCCTGTCGTTGTAAGCAGAGAGGGACGGCTGCTGTTCAGGAGATCAAGAGCGTGAGTATTCAGACATGACAGGAACAGTAGGCCGAGTCACCACACATGATGATTGTGACCAGATAAAAGAAGGTGTGTTGCAACTTGCAGGAGAGTGGCAGCAGTCAGGTGGTGTTCATGCAGCTGGATTTAGGGAGGGTTCAGTCTGTTCGCAGCTTTGCAGAGACCTTCCTGAAGTCTGAACCTAGACTGGACATCCTGGTCAACAATGCAGGTAAACCAGTTTATTTCACCATCAGACTTTTCACACAATGCTGTTTTCAGTGAGTTTTAGTTTTAGAAACAATTCTCAGTGAAGTAGGTGATTCGCTCATACCAGAAATGTAAGTTTATGAGTAAACACTAGATCTTAGACGATCTTCTAACTGAAAAAATGTACCACAACATTGTTTAATAAGTTTATATATGAAACTCACCTGTTTAAAGGGGACCTAGAATGTAAACCAACATTTTCCTTGTTGTTGTTGAATAAAGACAGCTTGGGTGGTCAACAGTAGCATGCCAAACAGTCAAAGCCGTGTGTGACCTACTTTTTATGTAAATTAGAAAGTTGAAAAAGGCGAGAGAAAACCTCCTGTTCTGAGAAAGCCTTCCTTAACACGTCATAAGTGGGAGCCACGCCTCCTCAAACCTGCATGTGTCTGAGGCCTTCTGGGGAAACCAACCAATCAGCATGTCCTGGCCGAGTGGGAGGGGTCAACAGCTCATTTCACTGAAGACCTGAGTAAGGGGGTTTAGAATGGCCTGTATCAGGGCTCCTGGGACAGATGAAAGCCAAAAAAAAAATGTTCTTATGCTTTTTGGAGGCTCAAAGCTCTGTTTTAGATTGTTGATTAATTGCATTCTAGGACACCTTTAAAGTTGTAAATGAAGGATGAAAGGAGTTTGACTTTGAGTCCTCCGTGTTTTATTTCAGGTGTTGTAATGCACGGTCGAACGGAGGACGGATTTGGGCTTATGTTTGGCGTTAACCATCTCGGTCATTTCCTGTTGACTAACCTGTTGCTGCAACGACTGAAGGAGTGCGGACCAAGCAGAGTCGTAAACGTTTCTTCTTTGGCACACCACTTTGGAAAAATAGATTTTTACTTTCTGAACACCCACAAAGCTCTGGGACTAGGGTCCTCTTCCTTGCAGGTCATCCAGACGTACGCCCATAGTAAACTGTGCAACGTTCTCTTCAATCATGAGCTGGCCAAGAGGCTGCAGGGAACTAATGTCACCTGCTACTCCCTCCACCCAGGTAAGCAAACAACTGGAGTAAAAAGATTTCTTGTGTATCTGACTGTTTTCATAATCGAACTAAGAATCTAAAACAAAAGAAAGATGCTTGACTGGTCTACAAACAGAAACGGTTATGCTTCTACCTGGAAGGAAGAAATTACGACCTCTTTCAGTCTCATAAGCTTTATTCATCTCAGGACCTTTTACCTAATTATGAGTTGTTTGACCTGTTTGTAAAACCTTGGCACTGAAAGATTTTCAACCCTGAGCAATAAACAGATCACATAATAACACGAGGATAAGGTGCATTTGGACCGTGCCACACCCATCTGTTTATAGATCATTTATAAGAAGCTTCCTGGAGAAATGGAGCAACAAGTAGCTGAAGTTTGGTTTGTAAAACAGAATCTAAGGAACCAAAAACTAAATGTACGTTCTACTCCTGCAGGAACCATCCGCACTGAGCTGGCAAGGAACACAAGCTCTGTTGGTAAAATACTCCTGATGCCCATACAAGCTTTTTTCTTCAAGAACCCCACCCAGGGGTGCCAGACGACCCTGCACTGTGCCCTCCAGGAGGGCATCGAGCCTCTCAGTGGACGTTATTTCTCCAACTGCACTGTTAGAGAAGTCTCTGCTAAAGCCAGTGATGATGCTGCTGCAAAGAAGCTGTGGGAGATCAGTGAGAGACTCTGTGGCCTCTGATGTGTTTCACTGAAAACATGAATAAGACTGCTGTGTAATGCTTTTTAGTAACCAGCAAATGGAGGGAAATCATAAATTACTTTTCTTCACTTTGACGTAAACTCTAAAATTAAAGGCACACTTGGCAGTTTTGCTTGCTTTTAGCACCCCCTAGTGTTCATTATTAATTCACTGTGGCTAAACCAAAAATGAAACTGATCTCCTCACTGTGTGTTCGTCTTTCTAATACCTTAATCTAACAGCTGAAATGTCTCCTCGGCCTTCATTAGTGTCTACAGGAGCGGTTCATCACTAAATTAAACAAATCAGCTGTGTTCATGATCTAAAACATGCAGGAAACATGCTGGAAGCAGACTGCAGCGCCAGGTACGCCAGCTCCTGTCCAGCAGAGACCAGCCCGCCACTCTGAAGTTGCAAGTGTGGTACTCTGGCCACAGAGGGCAGTGGGGGTCTGAGTGACATTTCATTAACCCTGTTGTAACTACGGTGGCCCTGAAGTGCAAACCACACCAACAGATCACTAAACACAACAACAAACTGAGAAACACAAACAAATTCAGAAACACAACAGCAAAATTAAGAATCACAAACACAAAAGTGAAATCACAAAAACAAATTACAAATCACAAACACAAAAGTGAAATCACAAAAACAAATTACGAATCACAAAAGCAAATTCAGAAGCACAATTACATTAACAAAACCGGAAAGGGTAGGTACCAGTCAGCAACAGGAGACCATCACTGATTGGACGATTGAGCTGTTTGTCTTTGGAACCGCCTGTAGCGCATTAGACTCTGCAAAGCAAGAATTTGGTCTAGTTCACTCGGCTAACAAAACATCCCATCGTTCTTCAAACGAAATGCGCTACAGGCAGAGTAACTTCCGGTTCCAAAGACAAACAGCTCAGTCGTCCAATCAGTGATGGTCTCCTGTTGCTGACTGGTATCTACCCTTTCCGGTTTTGTTAATGTAATTGTGCTTCTCAATTTGTTTTTGTGATTTGTAATTTGTTTTTGTGATTCGTAATTTGTTTTGTGATTTCACTTTTGTGTTTGTGATTCGTAATTTGTTTTTGATTTCACTTTTGTTTTTGTGATTCGTAATTTGTTTTTGTGATTTCACTTTTGTGTTCGTGATTCTTAATTTTGTTTTTGTGATTCTCAATTTTGCTGTTGTTTTTCTGAATTTGTGTTTCTCAATTTGTTGTTGTGTTTAGTGATTTGTTGGTGTGGTTTGCACTTCAGGGCCACTGTATGTAACGAACGTAAGGTCATTCCTGGCGACCTTTGGGTCAACTGTATGTCCAACCTCCTGTGAGACTTACAGACCAGAGTGTCTCCTCAGAATCTCCCAAAGAATAACATTTGCCTGTTTATGCCTCCTTTTCATCCAGACGAGGCGCAGCTGCATTGTAGCCACAGCAAAAAGCTACGGCTAGAAGAATAACGTGTTTTGTATTATCCTGTTTTTCTTTGATCATTAGTCTAATTCTAGTAATAAAATCATTTTAACTATTTTTGGGCTTTTGTGTTTCACTGATGAATAAACTTCACTAGCAATCAAAAGATCCTAATTTATTATATAAAGTCTAATAACTTTATATCCGTTATACTGTAAAGGGTCATTTTAGCACATACTGGCTCAAGAACATGATTTAGAAATGCGAAAAATTTGCATAGTATGGTCTCAAGACTGCAGGTCACAAATTAAAAAACTATCAAAGTACATAAGATTAGAGGCGAGTCTATAGCACTTTCCAAAGCCGAGGTCATTTTCATTCTCTTTATGATTTAGAACATTTACTTGAAAAAGAGTTTTAATTTCTTTTTGACGGTTAAATGAAGGTGAATAGATACCAACTTCAGAGGGAAACAGATCTGGAGATGATCTGCAAAGACAGGCTGATCCAAAATAGACCTGAGGGACCCTCTCATGTCAGAGAACCATGGCCTCAGATGTGGAGCTGTCTTCTGCGTCGTCACGATGGAGGGGATAACCTCACAACTCCAAAGGCTTAGTTTTCTGGGGCTGTACAGCCCATAATTTCATTCCAACATAAATCCACCACACCCAGACCGTTCCCATGAATCAGTGGTTTGTGCTGCGGCGCTTCTACCAAAGATGCTTCAGGCGTAGAGGATGAAGGGATGCTACAACCGAGGTTGGTTGCTACTTATCAGCTACTTTCAGTCCTTTTAATGAGTAACCAGAAGACAGAAAATGTGCAAGAGCTGATATTCTGAGAGCTAACTAAGCAGGGGTCCACTGCATCACATCTTCCTCACCTGCAACTCACTGGTGTGCTCTGCAAATAAGATGATCGTCGTTTACAAAAAAAACCCAAAAAACAAAGAAAAGAACTGAAATATGATGCACACGCAGACTAGTCAGTTAAAAATGTACTTTTATTAAACAAAAGTGGAACCGATCAGTTTCAGCACCTTGTAACATGAAAACATGCTCACTTTAGATGAAATGTACCATCGCCTGTCCCCAGGACCAAAAAGACTTACAAGGTGTCAACACAAAGTTAACAAGACTTCCTGTTTCACCGAGGAACACCGATGGACCACAGCAATAAAGTGACCACAATCAGCACAGTGTTCATTTTTATTAAAATATTTTACAGACAAAATACTTCTAATGGTGATGATTCCAGCATTTCTCTGCTATAATTGTAGGAAGTTATTTGGTAATAAATACATTTTACAGCTCCATCCTGTTATGGTATAAAGTGGCTAAGTGTGACTTACAAAGTCTTTAGATGTGTTGCTCACCAAACTTATGACCATTTCAAGTAGAAAACTGAGTCATTTGTGCTTTTAGGAATGTGAAGAACTAGTTTTAGAACATGTAAGACATGATGGGCAGCGTAAGAGCTTCCACAGAAACCGACATCGTGCTGTCCTTTGGTCAGCCGAACGGCCGGTAGCAGGCCTCCTTGTAGGAAGTTGCATTAACGATGCTGAACATGTCTCTTCTGACAAAATTCAGAAAGTTCTTCAGAGGACAGAGTGGTTGGCTGATGTGACGGTCCTGGGGAAGGCAGAAGGCAGTATGGAAGGTCACATCCTCCCCGTCGTACAGCACCCTGATGAACACACCCCTGCCTTTCAAACTGGAGTTCTGCCCTTTTCCTGCTTTCCTTTTCGCCTGACCTTTGATGACACTGGGACTCTTCCACAATTCAAAAACTATTCTTGCTGCGAATCGTGGAAACTTAGCATCTTCTAGTCCAAGGGCACTAAGCAACGGGGCCATAGTGACATCATGAGCTGAGGATAGGGTGAAGATCTCCTCGCCGCCTGCATGGGGCCATGTGCTCGTCTCGCTGGCCTTAGCAACCCGTTCCATCTTGACAGCAGTTCGATTGAGGTAGGGGTACATGGCTAGGATGGCATATTTACGGTAGAGCCCCACTCTTCTCCGATCCACCTCGTCATCAAGCTGCTGTTGACGAATGACAGCGAACTGTGCTACAGTCAGGCATCCGCCAGTGCCACCATTTCCAGAGGGAACACATGGGAAGGAAAGGCCATGACAGAAGTGGCACAACAGAGAGTCTATAGGGTTTGCAGCTCTGAGCTGACGGGTGGGAAGACCTAAAGTGCGTGCCATGTCAACGTAAGTCCTGTCTAGGTTGGTGTTGGCCACTCTGAGCTGGTACTGCCTCCTCTGTTCATCCTCTAGGTAGCTGTTCCTGGCCGGGCAGTCGCATGCCGAGCCACAAAACAACGTGCTCCACTGATGATGAAACGTCACCTTGGTCCAATCGAAGTCTGGCAGGAAGCCGTAGAGGAACGCCAGTCCACTCTGTAGAGTTCGGCTTTTCCCTGTAGTCTCCACCCAAACCTGCTGAGGCAACCAATCAGCGGGGAGGAGACTGTGCTGCTTGTAGGCATGGTGGAGGAGCTGCCCATTGCGAAGGTGCTGCACCACACCTGCAGAGAACAAAGCCCAGAGTTTTACTCGTAGTTTTAATGAATCGTAGATGGTGTGCTGAGTCATTAAAGACGTTCCTGAAATAAAACTACAACACTTGTTTCTGACCGACAGTAGTTTGGTTATGATACCTATCTGTGTGAGTTCTCCCATTTCACAGGCGCTATGATTGGGGAGACGAGAAACGGAACCCAACGGTGGTTCCCAGCGGCTGCGGCCCCCATGGCCCATGTGGTCAATGAAAGAGTTCAGCAGTGGGTGGGACGGTGGTCTGTGGATGGTGGGCAACAACCAGAGGAAGTGATTAAATGCGACTGAACATGTAAAAACATTACAGTTAATGTAACCATTCTCGTCTGTTGATTAAACACAGCCATATGATTTAAATCTAAGCTTGATATTTTGCTTTTGTAAAGTAAACAAGGTGATTATTCTACCTGGGGTTGATTATTGTCATTTTAAACATCTGACACAGACTGAATCCTGACAAGAAGAATTAGTTTAAAGAAACAGGAGAGTCAGACATATGAACATCTCCTCAATCTACCACTAGGGGTCTCTTTTCTCTTCTGTTCAATACATCTGGGTGGTACCAAACCAGCTTAAATGGGTGTGTCTCCCATAGGAAACATGAAAAGATGAGAAAGAATAGTGTGTGTGTGTGTGCGTGCGTCACTCACTCAAAGAAACAAAAAGCACAATCTACTAGATTAGGGAAGACTGAAGATTACAGTTTAATATAAAAGAATTTGTGAGAGCTTCAATTCAGATCAAGCAGATGAAAGGCGTGCGCGTGCACGCATGCACGCACGCACACACACAATAGCAGATAGAAACCCAGTTTCCTTTAGCATCACAATAGTTATTCCTACAACAGTGAAAAGTGTTGAAATGAACATATTACATCAACAGGGCTTCAGCCTGTTCATTCCTCGGCTAATCAGCCTCTTGCTAAGAGTTTAGAGCTCATTGAATTTAATTAGCAACACCGCTAGTGGTAACATAGATGATAACATAGATAACATAGAGGCAGAATGCCTCTGTTAAAGGTGTGGAACACTCATTCAATCGATACATTTCGTAGGTGAAAAGACAAAATCATTGACAAATACTGTCTTGGTGGGATGAGAGATAAATAAAAGAGAGTGAGAGGAGAGGCTCCTTGTTGCTGAAATCAGATCAGTTAATCACAGATGGAGACAGCAGGTCAGCAACCTGGCGCCAGGACACTATGTAAACACAACACAACACAACACAACACACACACACACACACACACACACACACACACACACACACACACACACACACACACACACACACATATATAGGTTTTTTCAATGCGTCATTGTGTCTGCTTCTGTGGGCAGGAAGGACCTTCTGTACTGCAGCAGACCTGAAGAAGCCTCTGACTGAAGACACTGTTGTTGAACTACTGTCTTGTGAAGGATCAGGGTTGTCAATCATGTTTTGAAGCATCTTTCTTTACCCAATCAGCTCTAGAGGCTGCAGAATCATCCCCAGAACAGAACCAGCCTTCTTTATCAGCTTGTTCAGTTTTTACAACCACTGGCTCTGATGCTGCTGCCCCAGCAGCTCACCGCAGATCAGGTACGACTCGCCACAAGATTTAGAGAAGATCTGGAGCATCTTGCTGCAAACTTTGAAGGATCTCAGCTTCCCCAGTGAGTCCAGTCTGCCCTGTCCCGTCTTGTCTTCTGTTTGTCTCATCTATACCACCACAAATGTATTAACTCTGGCTGATGAATCTACAAACATGTTCTGAAATTACAGCCTTCTGTACAACTTATTGCCACTGACATCTTAACCAACAGCCTGCTAACTCCCAGTAAGAAGGCTGCAGGTTCAACCCCCACCTACCTGGGACATTTCTGCACATAGTTAACATGTTTCTCTCTGTGCATACTTTGTTTTCTCTGATCAAAAACATAACTGTTGGTTTAATTGGTAACTGTAAATGGACTGCATGTACATGTGTGTCTGAATGTTTTCTATGTGTGTTCCTGTGATGGACTATGACATGTCCAGAACCCCCACCTCTCACCCAGTGAGAGGTGGGGGTTAGAGACCCAGAGGTTAGAGACCCAGAGCAGACTGGACAGATTAGATATCCTCCCTGGCCTGGGAGTTTAGCACCTCTCAGACTCGAGTGTCTCAGAGACACTCTAAGTGAAATATAAAGGAACCACATCCAACAGAGCAACATTAGAGACGGAGCCTGAAGTTCAAGGATATTTAAACCTGAGTGAAGTCTGGGAAGAAGTGAGTGAAAGCAGGTTCCTCATCAGCAGCAAGATACCAATCTGCAAATGTGTATATGCAGAGTCAGCTCCACAGATTAGAGTCAGCTTGTGCCCTGTCCAGATGTGCAAAGCTGATGGAGCTGCATGATTTGTGCAAAATTAAGTCACTGGATAAATCTGATTCCAGGTATCCAGCCTAAAAAAAGAGGATTTGTCACTGGCAGTTTAATGACCATATGGACTCATTTTCAGATTATCTTTTCTTTTAGGCCAGATTGTGTCCATGTGCAGGGTTTGCATGAACTGAAGTGAATGTATTTGCAGGGACGTTAAATATAGAAGTGCAGATTTCAAACCTCTCGAATAAATATGCATGTTGGCTTTAAAATGGCCTAAGTCACTTTTATTTAGCCCTGGTATAAAAAACAAAACACAAAAAGTTTCAGAACAAAGACAGAGAGGGTAAGCTAAAACTGAGTAAAACAAAAAGAGATAAAGGGTGTTTCATTTCATGCATGCATTTTTTCTATCAACGCCTTCTTAGAGGAAAGTTCCAGCAATGATGAATAAAACTAATATCTGCCCTGACTTTAAACAGTATGTGTATGAACACCTGAGTACATAGATTTGTTGTAGTGTTCAGGAACATCATATAAGTGGAGCCTCTGGTTTTTGTACCTGCTGGTAGACAGAGTGCAGTCGATGGCTGGCCGCTTGGTCTTCGGGATGGAGTAAAGAGGATAGCGGTCACCATGGCGAATCATCACCTGGGCAGACAGCAACCTGTAGTCGGCAGGACTGTGTCCTGTTAGCAGAGAACTGATTAATGTCCAGTCCTGGTCATCAAAGACTATTATCCAGCATATTTTAAATGTTTAGATGGTTCTGTGTTAGAGCTGGGCGATAAATCGAAAATTTATCGTTATCAAAATTTCTGACTCTAACCGATATCATTTTTACCCATGTCAATAAATTTGGTAATAAAAAAATTACAAGATGTGTGTAGGTTGCCAATGAGAAACTGTACCACCTCGAGATGACAGCATGACTCAACGTAAAACAGCCCCATCTAGTGGACAGCTTTTGTTTTTGCACATACATGTAGTTATCGTCCATTTATCGTTATCGAGATGAACTCCTCAATATCCCGTTATATTGATTTTAGGCCATATCGCCCAGCCCTATTCAGTGTAGAGGTTATAATTAGTCAGCATCTTCATCATACTCTATATAAACTGATATACACATAAATAAACTGGCCTGTACAACTGGTAAAATCAATGTAGGACATGTTCATATAAACCAGAGACTAAAGTCAGGGCTTCAAATGGCGGTTTTGCAATATTGATGCAATCAAGAGTTGACTAGAGTTGACAAGCACGATCCTCATCTCAGACACCACTGTCAGAATGTCTGACAGGATGGTCGTGTTGCCATCCTTGCAGGCTCTTTGTTCTGCACATCAAACTGTACAAAGTAGATGCATAAAGGGTCAGGTAAAGAAGCACAGCAGCCACTGTGTGGGTTGGGCCTGTAGTCTGTGATCATCTATATGCTAGTACTCACACAGGACCCAAGATGGCGTCTACCACACTAGACAGGACCCCAGATTAGTGTCTACAACACCAGACAAGATCCAAGATGGCATCTACCACACCAGCCAAGACCAAAAATGGTGTCTACCATATCAGACAGGACCCACGATGGTGGCAACTACACCGTTCAGGACCCAAGAAGACATCTACAACACCAGGCAAGACCCAAGATGGGGTCCAAAGTGAAAGTAGGAGGCTACACCAAGGGTGATGACAGAGTTTTACTGTAGAACAGTGATCTTCAACTCCGGTATCCAGCATGTATCCTGCTTCAACACATCTAATTTTAATCAGCAGGTGATTAACAGTCTTCTGCAGAGCTTGATGAGCTGCTGAACAGGTGAATCAAGTGTGTTGGATGATTAGGGAAACAGCTAAAACATTTTGGGTAACGGCCCTCGGGAAAGGGAGTTGGGGATCATTGCTGCTGGACCTCCATATCTAGACTGAAAACAAAAACAGGTGATGGTTAACCAACTGGACACTGTGGTGGTTGGCAAACTACAGAAGAAGGTAGTGGTCATAGATGTAGCTCTCTACAGATGTAAAGTCAAAGCCTCGGGGAGTTTTGGTGCGTGTGTGTGCGTGCATGCTCTCAACACACACACACACACACACACACTGGTGATAAGCTGCACTGTAGCCACAGCTACTGTATAATGATAGAAGCAAGGCTGCCACACAATCAGCACCACCGGTCCCCCAGACCACCCCCATCAGGGTGCAGCAAGGACACAACGACTGACACAAGCAGAGCCTACAGGTTCTAACCGGCAACCCTGTGGTTGACCTTCTCAAAATAAACTTCAAGGCCTGTTGAGAATGTTTAATCACCCATAGGAACAAAGGGTCAGAGTAGTGTACAGATACAAAATCTAAAAGGTTTAAGGCTGAACGCTGGCTGACTTGTAACAACTACAGTCTACCGACAAATATGAATACACTGTTCATCTAATATGGTTTTTGATTTTGGCAATAATTTAAAGAAATGGTTACAAATAAGTTCTTGTCTTTGAGTCAAACAGTAAATTGACTTTTTATTTAAAGGTGCTATGTGGGATATTCATAGAAATCATGGTAAAAATTGCGACTCTTTAGCGCCATGCAATTCAGAGTAAGTATTGCAGCTACGGTGGCCCACTCAAAAAGGCAACAACTCCAGCATTCACTCCAGCCAACTGGTTCGTTTTTTTATAAAAAGCATGAGATTGATTTATTTCCAATCTCTGTAGCCTAACCCACACAAAGCATATAACTACTCCACCAGTTAAAAAACATTTTTTAATGACTGTTCAGTCCTAATGCATAATGCCAGGCGTACCCCCCCCCCTCATCCCCCGACGAGACGACGCGCGCACCCAACCGCCACCCCCCCACCCACCCACCCCCCGCGACAAGGCTGCGCGATCCGCCACCCCCCTCAGTCAACATGCATCACGGCTGTAAACATTCCTAGGGGAAACACTGCTGTTAGCTGTTATATCAACCTACCAGTCCTGAAGGAAGCTAGCATAGCTTCCACCGATTCACACATGGAGGAGGGGTGGCATCAGCTGTGGCGTCCAGTGTCATGTGGATCAGAGCAGCGGAGTAAACAAGAGTCTGCCGGTTAGCCATCAGCTGATCGTGGCACACTGTGTGAGCCGCAGTGAAGAGCGAGATGGAGCTAACATCAACCACTGGCTGTTTAGCGATCGGATAGCCGATGAGGTTTGGCTGGAGCTGGGGACACGCTGTGGAAATAAAGCAACTAATGCTAACATAGCTACCGGCTAGCGGACGACCGCTGAAGCGTGTTGGGAGAGACACGGCAGGCTGCGGTAAGAGAGACTTTAATAGAAGGAACTTTCTTGAAGAAGGACTTTGGAACTGATACTTTGGGACCGGATTGGGAGCTTTATTATGAAGAAAAGAAATGATCAGCTTGAGGTGAGTCATGAACAACACTTGGATGCTGGTGTCTAGCTGTTGCGGGCAGGGTTCATATGTGGCTGCTGAGTGTTGGAAATCAATAAGACCTGACATATTTGATGTGTCTTTTGATTTCATTGTTTGTTATTCAAACTAACAAAGTACAGCAACGGTGTAGCAGCTCGTCTCGTCTCTTCTTAGTTGCATTGTCAGACGCCATGCTTCCACGGCGCACTGCTGCCCTCTGCTGTTTCTTTCAGGTTACAGTCATAGTGCAAACGCGTAACTCAGAGCTCGTATGTCCCTAAATAACTACCGTATTTCAAGATGGAGGATGACCATGGAGCGTCGACCACAATTTATGTATTAAAAATGTAAAATTTGAAGCTGAGAGGAATGTTTAGAATTGATGTTGGTGAGAAATATTAATGAAAAAGGACAAGTTTGTGCACTGAATGCACAGAATTTGGTAGTAAACAGGTCCAACTCTTTTATACCTTCTGTTATTGACATGTTAAACTTTGAAGGACGTGTGATTAAGAAACTTGGACCCTGGGTGTGAGCCCATTGCGATGGTTAATTACCACTAGAGATTCTACGCCTAAAGTAATGTTGGTGCTGACACACATTGCTTGACTGATTGTTTGATTGATTGCTTGTTTGTTTGTTTTGTATAATGCTGTTATGGTATGCTACAAATTAATTGCCCTTTGGGACCAATAAAGTTTTCTGAATCTGAAAAATATTACACACTGGGGCTTTAAATGTCTCACCTTCCCAAGCCTGTTCGGTCCGGTTGGGAATGTTGCAGTAACTGTAAGCCTCAGATATGGGATTGGGCGGCTGGGTGTGAGGCACTATAAACACTCGTTTTCTGCTCTTCCCCAAAACCGCAGAAGCACCTTCACCTGTGACCTGGAAGAGTTGTTGTTCCACCATAGGGGCGGTGGAGATCAGGTTCACTGTGGAGAGTCGAAAAATGTGAGAGAATATTAAACACAAAGTCAAAGTAAAACAAAAGCAGTTCAGGCTCTCAAAGGCTGAAGGTCACAAAAAGGAGAATACAATGCAGCTTGTAGAGTAATATTAGACTGAGGGCAAAAAGAGCCTTAATGCATAGAATGTGTGAGTAATGGTGGTATAATGGCACATGGTTCTGTTTAAACTCATTTTAATAACATTTAAGGAGGTATTCAAAAATATGCAGCCCTTAAAGGCTGTGTGGACATTTTTATTTCCACTGAGACACAAATGGGTTGACATTTTTATGACATTCAGCGTTTCCCTTCGATAGGCTTTACTGTGGCGCTGCGCCATGGCTGAAATTCCAGCGCCGGTGGCTAAAGTACGTGAACCCTTGGAACAACTGGTTGAACCTTCTTTGGCAGCGATAACTTCAACTAAACATTTCCTGTAGTAGCAGATCAGACCTGCACAACGGTCAGGAGGAATTCTTGACCATTCCTCTTTACAGAACTTTCAGTTCAGCATTATTCTTGGGATGTCTGGTGTGAATCGCTTGTTCAGGTCATGCTACAGCATCTCAATGGGGTTGAGATCAGGACTCTGACTGGGCCACTCCAGAAGGCATTTTTTCTTCTGCTGAAGCCATTCTGTTGTTGATTTCTTTCTATGCTTTGGGTTGTTGTCCTGTTCACCCATCTTCTGTTGAGCTCCAGCTGGTGGACAGATGGCCTTAAGTTCTCCAGCAAAATGCCTTGATAAAATTGGGTATTAATTTTTCCTTCCATGATAGCAATCCGTCAAGGCCCTGACGCAGCAAAGCAGCCCCTATACCATAATGCCCCCACCACCATACTTCACAGTTGGGATGAGGTTTTGATGTTGGCGTGCTGTGCCTCTTCTTCTGATTGGAAGAACTGTGTGGTTCTTCCAAACAACTCAACTTTGGTTTCATCTGTCCACAGAATATTTTACCAGTACTGCTGTGGAACATCCAGGTGCTCTTTTGCAAACTTTAAATATGCAGCAATGTTTTTTTGGACAGCGGTGGCACATGCTAAAGGATATATGATCAAAATGTAACACACTGGGCTGAGTTCAGATGAGCTAGACCATCTAAGTTAGGAAACGCCATCAAGGGAGCCATCTGCCCCGACAGCAGCAGATCCACATCAGCAGCCGAGGCGCTAACACAAAGCGCCCAGGGGAGGGAGGAGGGAAAACCCCCACTTCCACCCAGGCCGCCACAGCAGACCACCACCCCCAGGGCAGAGGGCTCCCACAGAGGAAACACTGGAAGAGGATAAAATAAGGTTAAAATATAAGATAGTAAAATTCTGATAAAACAAATAAAATAAGTAAAAGGAATAAATCAGTAATAAAAAATAATGAGATAAAAGCTAAGCTAAAAAGGTGAATCTCTAAATGATGGTAAAACTTTGATTGAATAAAACATATAGGATAAAATAAATGATAAAAATCATCAGTTAAAAAGCTAAGCTAAAAAGGTGGGTCTAGAGCCTGTTCTTAAAAACATGAACGTTCTCTGCAGCCCTGAGGTCCTCCGGCAGCCTGTTCCAGAGGCGAGGGCCGTAATACTGACAAGACGCCTCACCGTGGGTGTGTGTCCTGACTTTAGGGATAACAAGGAGACGGCTGCCAGAGGAGCGCAGAGACCGCGAGGGTTTGTACGGTAAAAGCAGTTCTGAGAGATAAGAAGGCCCAAGACCATTAAGACACTTAAAAACCATTAAGAGAACCTTAAAATCGATTCTGAAGCATACGGGGAGCCAATGCAGTGATACTAAAACCGGAGTAATGTGCTCCCGCTTCCTGGTCCTCATCAGGACTCGTGCTGCTGAGTTTTGTAAAAGTTGTAAGCCTGAAGTTCTCTTTTTAGGAAGACCAGAAAGCAGGGCATTGCAGTAATCAATTCTGCTGGTGATAAAAGCATGCATTAGCGTCTCCATATTGGCCCGAGAGAGAATGGGGCGGACTCTGGCGATGTTCTTTAGATGATAAAAACCTATTTTTGTGATATTTTTAATGTGTGGGATAAAAGTCAGCTCAGAGTCAAAGATGACGCCCAGGTTCTTCACTTGTGAAGAAGGATTAAAAGACATTGATTGTAGTTTTGGTAAAAGTTTCTCTCTCTGAGCCTCAGAACCAATGACTAAAATCTCAGTTTTGTCCTGGTTGCGCTGGAGAAAGTTTTCTGCCATCCAGGATTCAATGTCTAAAATACAGTTAAAAAGTGCATCCATTGGCTGTGTGTCATCAGGAGATGTACAACTGTGTATCATCAGCATAACTGTGAAAATTCACCCCATGTCTCCTGATGACACCGCCAAGAGGGAGCATATAGATGTTAAAAAGCACAGGGCCTGAAATTGATCCCTGGGGCACACCACATGTGATGCTGTGGACCCCAGAGGAACAGGTATCCAGACTCACCATAAAAGTCCTGTCTGTGAGATAAGATGTGAACCATCTGTGAACAGCACCAGAGAGGCCGATCCGTTTTAACCGCGTTAAAAGAATAGTGTGGTCTACTGTGTCAAAGGCAGCGCTTAGATCCAGTAGAACCAACACTGTCACCTTCCGTTTATCATAATTTAATCTAAAATCATTTAAAATCTTCAGAAGGGCTGTCTCGGTGCTGTGGTTCACCCTAAAACCAGACTGAAATTTCTCTAGGACATCATGAGTGTTTATAAACTCATTTAGTTGAATAAAAACAAGTTTTCATGAGAGGCATGATGCAGGTTGAAGAAGACAAAAAGAAGGTAAAACAGGCAGCAGTCGAGCTCCAATAAAAATAAAAAAAAATAAAAAAGTTATTAAGCAATGTTAGCATGTGCCAGAGATTTTTGTGTTTAGCTGACACTCTAGGATTCTTCTTCACCTCATTGAGCATTCTGTGCTGTGCTCTTGCAGTCATCTTTACAGGACGGCCACTCCTAGGGAGAGTAGCAACAGGGCTGAACTTCCTCCATTTATAGACAGTTTGTCTTACCGTGGACTGATGAACATCAAAGCTTTTGGAGATACTTTTATAACCCTTTCCAGCTTTATGCAAGTCAACAGCCCTTTTGATAAGACACACCATGCTGGCAAAGAGGTGTAATATTACTGCAACGGTGTGTCTTATGAACGCACCGTGGCGGCATGATGTTGCAGGAATTTTGTGGCATTCGTGCCACCAAGCTTGGTAGTAATATTACCGCAACGCCGGACTTGTGAATGCACATTACGCCTTGGCGCAAAAGAGGGAGGTGTCACGAGCTCCGGCCGGCAACTATATTGAAAATGAAAGTAAACACGGGCATAAGTTTAGCTTTTGTAAACAGAATCAGCTGAGATGGTAAACTGGAGTGATGCAGAGCTCCAGGAGCTTCTCTCCATTAGAGCTGGAGCTCAGATAGGCTGCACAGGGACTGTGGAGGACAGACACATGTAGGAGCTGCTTGTCAAAAAAACTTAATGATCGCGGCTTCAATCACAATAAAAAGTAAGTTATGTCCAAGATACACGGAGGTCCGCGGGAGCGCAGAGACAGCCCCCATACCCCCTTTATACCACCATTGCGTAATCTTTTGCGAAAAGGACACGATTGCACCACATTACCGCCACAGTCTGACCACTTATAAACGGCCAGATGCTCCCTGATGCCACATCGGCGTTGTGGCAAATTGGCGGCATTGTTTTATAAAACAGGCTAACAATTCTTAATCGTAGGTTTTCTGAGAGCTCTTTTGTGCGACGCATCGTTCACATCAGGCAAAGCTAACTCAAAACTGGTGTGTGTTTTTAAACACCTCCGATCTCATCTCATCAAGTGGCTGACACTTGACTCCAGTTAGCTCTTGGAGGCGTCATTACTCTAGGGGTTCACATACTTTTGCCACCGGCACTGTGAATGCTTACCTGGTGTGTTCACTAAAAACATGGAAACATATAATTATTGGTGTGGTATTAGTTTAAGCAGACTGTGATGTCTATTGTTGTGACTTAAAGATCAGATCACATTTTATGACCAATTTGTGCAGAAATCCATAGAATTCCAGGGTTCACACACTTTTTCTTGCAACTGTATGTATACAACAAAAACGACATTTAATTTTGTTTATTTAGTGCCGGTGTTTGAAATACAGCAAAACATGCACAATGGTTCATAATTAATTAGCGGTTTAGTTCTTTAACACCAACAATGTGTACTCTTAGCAGCTGATGACAACCTGTGTACAGATTACTCTACTCATGTTACATAAAGGTTTCAACTGCTTCATATCAGTAACAGTCTAATGCTATAAAACTGGAACACATTCATCTCACTGATCAGTACTTGAACAGACATCAGACATCTAGAATCAGTTAAAGTACCACAAAAAAGAAAAGTCTGTACATTTCACAACCAGACACCCACGAAGGGCACAAACATGCACCAAAACATGCATCAGTAAGCACAAATAACCAAGAGTGTTAAAGTTTGAAGGTTCTTAATTATCTCACCGGAGATGAAGAAGAAAGGAAAGTGTGCAGCAACAGAGGAGACCATTTTGAGAACTGCTCAGCTGCTTGAGGTCTGGCCACAAACACTGGAGCTCATTCATTACCATACTGGACCTGTTCCCCTACACCGCCACCTCCCAGTTACCCATCCAAACATGCCTGCCAAGACCAACCAAACCCTTTCAGAGCAGCTCTGTCACTGTTGCCTACACAACAGGGCTTTTGTACACGCTTAACGCTACAGAATGTACTCCTAAAACCATTTCAGTGAAAATAAAAAGGGTTAGAAACAAAGTGTTGTGACTGAGGAACAGAAATCTGTATCATATGAACCCTTTTAGCATAGGTCTGACACACACACACACACACACACACACACACACACACACACACACACACACAGCCTCAAGTAAGGTCCAACAGACTAACCGTAGAAGGGTTTTCCCTTACTGTTGTTTTATAGACAGATGGAAGTATTTGATTTTGTTTTCTCTCTTTGCAGGTTTCATTTTATACCGGAGTTAGATTTTAAAATGCCAATAATAAAGAACAATTAACCTGCTGAGTAATCAACAACATAGTGCGCTAGTGATGGACCTGGCTATCGCCGAGTAGGCCAGTTCACCGCTTGTTGCCAAAGCAGCCTTCTTCTTCTTGGGCCATGATGCTCTGCTGAGGATCTAGGGTTAATTCATAAATGAATGGAATTCACACAGATGTAGGTAAAATTTCATTGAATCCAAGTGTCTTATTTCCGAGTTGTCTCAAGAAAATAACTTATATTTGAGAACAAATGACGTCTTCATAGTGCCAACAGTAATAATATGATTATATATGGGCCTATCCTTGCTCTGAAAGCTTTAAAGGTCAACTTTACTCATATTTTTAATACATTTGTAGTGGTCTCTAGTTGGAATGAATGTCTAGTAAGTCATACTCAGGGAGAAAAAAGCTCTGGTGCGCCTGTTGGAGTAACTACAAGTGAGCCAGATCAGACAACAGGATTTGGAGTCTTATTTCCTGATATTTGGACATCTCTCCTCTGATTGGCTAACAGCAACACGACTCTACCATCACTCTGTTTGCTCTGCAACGTTGATGTTTTATCTCCACAAATAACACAAGCCTGGAGGAGTTCTGTGTGTGGTGGAGTTGCTAATGCTAACGGTTAGCTTCTACTAGCCGAGACGTTCTCTGCTGTTTCCTGGACGCTAAACCAACAAGTGAGTCAAGATGGGTGAGTCCATGAATGTTAAGTGACAGTGTGACGTAGATCTGTCAGAATTTTCTAATCCTTTCACCGTCTATTTTCTATCAGAAGCTAATGCAGGAGATAGGTGGAGGAGACTATTTTCATGTTCAGCCTGCATGAAAAACTCAGAGTGACTGATTATAATCAGAAATAATCATTAAAAAATGATTTTTCAGTGAAACTGACCTATAAAGCAACATTCCGCAACTTTTAAACCTTAACATTATGCTTTTTTGTAAAGTTTTTGCATCATAGTATTAATCTATTATGTTCATTTTCATACCTGTGATAGTGTTGGGGGGTCCCACGTCTGTTGCTATACAGTTTTTTGTGCATCGGGTAGCGACGGAAGTACTGACTGGGTGTTGTTTTACGCCAGAATATGGCAAGCCAAAGGGGTAAAAAAGCGCGCGTTCTAAATGCGCGTTATGTCCGCCAAAATGCGCGTCTTGACGCCAAAGGGAGCAAAAACTCGCGTGTTCTAAAAGGGAGCATTATGTCCGCCAAAACGCGCGTCTTGAACGCGCGTTTTGGCGGACAAAATGAAAGTTTAGAACGCGCATTTTTTTATCCCTTTGGCTTGCCATAATTGTATAACGTAGAGGCGCTGTTTAGCAGTGGCAGATTCACCAAAGAAAGCTAGAAATCCCTTATCAGAGGAATCTAGGAAAAGAAAAGAAGAACGTAATAGAGCAAGAGCAAAGACCAGAGTTATTATTGGGCCGTCTTTTCCTCGCTGGAGAGCTCTTTTAGAAAGAACAGCATGAACTACGGACTCTAACCTAGCCGTGCTGCTAATGGCTACGTAAGTAATAAATTATTTCACCAGGGTTATTGTGTTTGGTCGGGCATAAAGTTGTTATACAGTCCTGATAAAACTATTTATTCAATGTGAGGAGGTGGAAAAGTTTGTTTTCGTTGTTTTGCCTGATATTAGGAATGTAAACATGCCACTTTTGCCTGAGAGATTTAATGTTACGACATTGACATTACGCAGCAAGCCTCTAGACGGCGACAGAGACCATATAACTGCAATGTTGTGGAATGCTGCTTTAAAATAGCATAATACAAAACTTGTAAAATGTGTTTCTTTTCCAACTTCGTCACATTTGGCTTCATTTTCCCCTTTAATTAAAGGCACAATAAGAAATCTAAAGTGAAATAATAACAAAGCTAATGTCTCAATCAGGTTGGAAGGAAGGTTATAATGAAACAGATTTCATTCTCAGCTGACTGGGGGGTTGTCAGCTTTTCTCGTTTCAAAAAGGCAGCAAGGGACGTAGTTAGTGATGGGACAAATGAAGCGAGGCTTTGAGGCTTGTATCGAGCAGGAAGGGGCGTGTCCATGAAGCCCCGCTTTAAGGCTTGCTTCATTTCGCAGAAAACCACGTGACTGATGACAAATGAGGCCTCGTTTTACCTGAGTCACGTGACTGGTTCGTTTTCTGTCACTTTTCAAAATAAAAGCTGACGCAACTCACGGTGCTTTGTGGGTTGTTTGTTTTGGTCCATGAGTTTCAAGTGGTTGAGCTTGTAGAAAAAAATTCTTTATTATTAGTGTTGCTAACTGTAGTGTTAGTGGCATTTTTTATATTCTATTGTCATCCTGACTTGTATTAAAGTTATTTGATGTTGGGGTACAAGAAAGTTTTGGTGCGTTCATGGGGGGGTGCACGTAGACCATTCCTTCAATCAAGGTGGGAGATGATTGGCCATAGAGCAGGGGTTAAGGGGAAGTCCTTGGCTCACTTTTAGGGGTGCTGGGGTTCACTTAGTTGGCCATGCATTCCAAAAATATGAGTAAGATGTCGATCACTGATACCCCACCTAATGTCATTTGTGTAACCAAGATTATTTTCTTGATTGAAGCAGTAGCTTCATGTTGTGTGAACAAGGATAAACCACAATATAGGTTTGACATGATGTTTATTATGATGACTTGGCTGTCATGTTTCAGCTCCACCAGCAGATGTCGCTATATAAGGCTGAGTAAATGAAGCATTAGATGAAGCTTCAGTAGTGAACCTTTTGGTGAAGCAATGGGCTGGAAAGCCTCAACACTAAACATAGTCATTGTTTACAGTCTGTCCCACCCCCTTACTTCCTGGTTCCAGAGCCGATCATATTTGAGCCCACGCGGTTGCCAAGCCTGTGCTGGCAAACACTGCTGTGCTGACACTTATAATTAGACAACAGTCGGCAAAACGCAGCACCATTGTAGGAAAAATGTTAGCCAGTCAACAGGAGCGACCCAGAAGTTATTTCTTGTACCCTTAAGAAGCCACAGCATCTTTTTGTTTTACTCTAATATCGAGTGTAGAAGGCTAGAGGCCAACAATGAGCTAATAATCCTAACGATAAATTAGCAAAAAATATTCGACTCTAAAAACATCTCAAACTACTTTTTCAGTTACAGTGAAATGTTTTTATCTACTTTATCAACTTACTGACTCGTCTTCACTCGTCAACCAGAAACCTCTGGCACTGATCCATAAATGGCACAGTTGCTCAGAGCTGACTCGTTTGTTTTGAAACATGGACAGCACTACCCACATTTGACCACAAGATGTCATTCTTACTTCGTGCCCCTTTGATGACGTGTGTCTGCTCTGTCTTCTCAAAAACTCAGTGAGTCGTGGTGAGTGGCTGCTCATACTGAGCCAGGATCCTCTGGAGGTTTATTCCTGTTAAAAGGGATTTTCCCTCTCCACTGTCGCTACATGCTTGCTTAGTATGAGGATTGCTGAAAAGACACTGATTCTAGGTCAGTGACTCAATGCAACCTGCTGGGTTCCTTACATAGGAAATTTTGAACTAATTGGCATAATTAACTGAACTCAATTGGAATGTTTACTTTGTGAAGTGCCTTGAGACGACTCGTCATGATTTGGCGCTATATAAATAAACTGAATTTAATTGATTTAAGCCCATGAATGAATGAGCTGATGACAACCTGATCCTTGGGCCTCTAGACAAATAACTGCTCTATTAGCAAGCACGAGTCTAATGGTGGGTGTTTGTCCCAACATAAGTCACTATACAGTCACCTTGCTGAGGTCTTCAGGAGTCCAGCATAGAAAAAAGGCTTCACCTAAAAAGTTATGTATCCAAATGGACACAAATGGACCTGTCTTGCAGGCATTGCCTGGTTCATGACCCAGTGATGTTCAAATCCCACCATCAACATCTGCAACTACAACCCAGTGAAGGCCAGTGTATCCCCTTTACCTACACAGAGGTTTCATCTGCAAAGAGTGAGCCTCACTGGAATATAAAACCAGAACAATGCCCAGAAAAGACAATTATGTACAGCCGAGCATTCCCCGCAGGACGGGAGGGGGGTGAGACGGACTTACAGAGTATCTAGAGAGGCCCACTGCTGGAGCTAGACGCTCTACAGGGAATTCAGCTTTGTTCAGTATATGAACAGAGCCCTAAAAATACAAAGTCAATGAGAGGATATACACAGAGCATGTGTACACACACACACACACACTTACAGAACTGAAGGCTTAAGCTGATGATGGCAAGCACAGCCCCACCCACCACCACGAGGAGGAGGAAGCGGTTACGAGCCAGCATCTTGTCACTGGTCCACTTTTCTGTCCATCAGCCCATGGCCCATTTCGGAGACCTGATAAATACAAAACATTGTTTATTTAAGCCGACAGCTTCATGTAAACAGTGGCTTTATTGGAAAATAGAAAAAATACTTTTATCTAACAAGTTGTGACATAAGCCTCTGCAAGAGGATTCAAGTAGATGGAGCACATCCATTCAGGACTTTGTTGGTTAACATCAGAGACTTGAATTGTTATAGCCTCAGAATTATAACACAATATATCAAGAACACCTGGGACACTTAAAGGAACATGGGGCAGGATCTTTAAAAAATCTGTAAAAAATTAAACATGTATGTTCATTTTTTTCAAAGCTAATGGGTGATGAAGCATTATAAACCAAAAAGAATGCGGCCACCCATGTATCGTTCCATTTTCTTGAACAGGCTGTTTGCTGCAAAATGCGCTGCAGTTCGGTCACGAATTTCCCGCGCTGCCCTACGGATATGGCGTCAATTGACACTGCTTGCGCGTTCATGACAGCTTCAAAACAGAAAGAAAATGTGTTCGACACTGCAGATCGGTAGGTGGAGCTAATGCACCTTAAGTTGCTTGCCAACCGCCAAACTCCAAAAGAAGAACTGTGGGAATGGATTCTACTGCAACCAGCAAACGACCAAGCGTTGCACAAAGGAAGTTTATTCAGAGGCATCTCGTGAGTCAAAAACCAAATATGGTAAAAGACAGGCAGGGACCCGAATCTATATCGGATACGTGATTGACGAATGGAGGCTGCTTCAACTATATCTGGGACTCAAAAAGGATGCTGCCATGGCTCATTTCCTAGTGAGCAGGTAAGAAACATTATAGGTTGTGTTTAGAGATGTATGACAATGATCTGACCTCACCGATGACTCAGAGAGAGCTAGCGTGCAGTAGCATTAGCTGTGATCATGCTACAGTAGTAGCATTAGCTGTGATCAGGGCTGCAGCGTGGATTGCTTCGCCGCAATATTGTCCGTGAGAGCGGCGGGGAGTTGCCTTTTCAGCGTGAGATATTGGAGGTGTGGCGTGAGAGCGTGTGAAGAGGGTCAGGTAATGGTATTTTTGTGTTTGTGTAACATAGCCGTCTGTGCACGCTCCCGTGCTGGGCTGCAGTTACTCGCAGAGCCGGGCGCGTCACTCGTGAGCATCGTTTCTTTTTTCCTGCCCCTAGCTCCTTTAAGATAATACAGCAAAAAAAAAAAAGTATTTTGAATTACAAATTAAAAAATGAGAAAACATTTGATGTGTTGAAGCAGCTCTGGAATCTGACACGCCGCTGCCTCTGACCAGGACATGCCAACAGACGTTTGATCGTGGCATCAGGTGGGGGGTCTACTCTACACAGCTAATAGTGGTAGAAATGGCATGAGCCCTCCCTGTATCGTGCACACTAGGGAACATAACATTGCCTCTGTCAGTGCCCCCCAGGGCAGCTGTAGCTACATTGTAGCTCAACTCCATCAGCGTGTGAATGTGTGTGTGAATGGATGAATGATTCACTGTAGTGCAGTGGTTCTCAAATACTTTCAGTGAAGCCCCCCCTAGGATACATTGATTTTTTCGCGCCCCCCTTCCAATGTGCCGGGGGGGGGTTGCACAATGTTCAGTGTGTACAGTATGATTGATTTTATGGCTTTCTGGAATGTTAATTTCTGCTAGGAACAACAGAATTATAGATATCTGAATACACGTCATCCAGTCTGCTTAAATGTTAAATCGGCTTGCCATACTAACGCGCTGATAGTCCGTCGGCGAATGTTGGGCGGTAGGGGAAAGTGCTGGGGAATGACCTTGTTGCCCACAGAAGAATCCATCGTGGAGGTAACATCATGGAAAGATTTCCATCAAAGCATCTGCATTATTCTCCGCATCTGGCAGTGCGCACAAAGCGGCACGCAATAGGAGCTCAGAGCACGTCTGACAGATCTGCGCACCAGAGCGCAATGTCAAGAGCTTCCAGATCTAGAAAGTGGAAACCCTTCTTTCAGAGAGTCTGGTAGACTTCTGGTTATTTCATTTGGTGAAATGTTTCCTGACTTTAAAACTCTGGCTGAAGTAGAAATCGTTACTCCAGTAGCTGCTTGGATCTTTGCATCCTGCGTGTCAGCGGAGCTCTGAATCATCACATTTTAACACCCATGAGCCATGAAGCGCTTTGAGTTGCCTTCGGGTAGGAAATGCGGTGTATAAAGAAAACTGCCGTGCCTTGCCATGAGTCTGTCTGAGGCAAAAGTCCAGAACCTCGTTAGTCTCTTCAGCAGCTCCATAGAGACACTTGATTACACACAAGCAGGTGACCATCAGGTTTACGCCGGAGCAGAAAGAATGTGCGTTCAGGCGCAGCAGGTGAAATGTTGATAATTTAAGTGAAATTGTTTAATTGCATTGTTTCTATGTTACTGGGGCTCTCTGGTCAGCTTGTGTGGATTAAATATTAATTAAAATGAATGGATATTTAACGGTTTTATTGAATGTTTTATTATTATTATTTTTAAAATGAAAGTGAAGGGAAATTGGATCATGCGGCCTCTGGCTGCGAGCAAATGCGCCCACCTTAGCGTGTCCAAATGCAGCAGCGATTCTTTCAATTTAAAGGAAGTTGTGTTAAAAAACATTTTATTTAAATAAAATACCACTATGGTGGGCACCGCAGGGAAACAAAGATGAGGCTTCTTTTTAACATAACCGTGTTTAATTCAGGCCGTTCGTACGTCACTCTACCAAACAACAAATATAAAGCGAAACAAAAAGTAAGAAAAATCTAAATTTCTCTTCCATCTAACACATGCACTGCCTTTCCATTAAATAAAAATCATGTTTGGACTTTTTCTATGTTCACAAATCAGTCTGTGATCCTCATTTATTGGACTGACAGTGGAGGTTGGAATACCCTTGTATTCTCCGTGGGGAGGCTCCGAGCTGGGTGGGGGTGGGTGGAAGGGGGGAGGGGGGGTTGGTGTGCGTCCGCTGCGCCCCCCCAGCTCTTCTCCCCCCTTGTGGGGCGCGCCCCCCTAATTGAGAACCACTGTGTAAAGCACTTTGGAGTCCTCTGACTCTGAAAGACACTATACAAGTGCGGGTCATTTATCATAACTGCACTCTGACTATATTGTGCTATCACACTTATCATGACAACATGTGTAAAATTATCAATGTCAGTATAACCTGATTCATCACAGCACTCTGAATCTGAGGTCACACTGATAAAACCGTCTTCATATTTTCTGTTTTAATCTGGTCTCCTGATGACCATGACTAATGATTACTCTCTCCAATATCCTTTAGGCTTTTCTGCCAATAAGCACCAGTTGTGCAAATACCTCATGAAGTTTGCGTGATAACAAAAAACTATGGAAATTATTATTTGTACATTTTTTGGGGGGAACCCGTGTGCACAGGGATAAAGTTGGACACAAGAGATGTGGGAGGATCATGCTAAGCCCAAACCCGAGCTGAACTCAATCACAGCCCTGCACAATAAACCCTACAATTAGGAAGTCTAAGAATATGTCTGGACTCTAGTAGAAAACCTTGAGCCTCACCAAGATACCTGGAAGTCTCTAGATTCCTTTTACTGGAACGTGTTGTGTTCAGTTCAGGAAGTCAAAACAAACTCCAGCACAAAAAACTCAATCTGTGAATGCGTCAACCCTGAATTAATAACAGAACCTCGTGTGGTTGTGGTTGTGCCCTGAACAGACTCAGCAGCAGGGTACAGAGGAATAATGGAGTTTGTTAGCTTAACTCTGACAGCTAACCGTGATAACGTCACAGGTATAATGATGACATCAACAACACCACAGGTATGAAGGCGCTGGTACGAGTTGATCTATCAGGAAATCTCAAACTTGATCACAGAGTATTACGTGGCATTTTACTGAGCAGTGAGCACCACGCTATCTGAGCATAGTCTCCCAGCTGACTAGTTAGCTAGTGCTAGCTAAGTAGCACTAGCGTTCGGGTTGACCATCACTAGATGTTCACACCGAGCGATGGGGTTGGGGGGTGGCACGCTAACCATCAGAATCGTTGAAGCACAAACTTCTACAAACTCTCCTTTCGTCTACTTGTTGCTTTGATGGGGGTAGAGGGCAGGACAAGTTACCAAGCAGCTTCGCGTTGTGCAAAAACAAAGCAAAGAAATTAAATGCCACATCAACAAACCGCCCACCCTGCTGCAAAGAAATAATGACCGAGAAAACACCAAAGACACAACAAACACAGCTAAATCTGACCGAACTGCACAAGTAAAATAAAAACTGTTACCTTGCAGTGACGGGCATTCGCCAAACAGCAGAAGGATAGTTGAACTCAGCGCCCAGGACTCCGGTACACCTGACTGCCAGCAGAGCGCTGGGCGGAGTCAGACTCCACCACAATATAACTACTTCCTATAACACCTTTTCAAAATAAAGGTTACTTGTTGACAAGTCGCAAAAATGTACAAAATTTGTTAATTTTGAAAATTATGTGTTTAAAGTTTAATTTACAGTACGCTAGTATAACATTGGTTTTAGGCATTTAAATATAGATACCGCATTGCTGGTTATTATTTTTTGGTTCAATGTTATTTTTAGAGGGGCCATGTTCAAAACCTTTTGCTTTTTGTGCTACCATGTGGGTCTCTACTGCCTTTATAAACACCCCAAAGGGGAAAAAACATCCATCCATTATATGTTTGGGTTTAGGAATTATGTACCAAAACAAGCTGTTTCAAAAAGTCCCCGTTTATGATGTCACAAAAGGGTACAGAGGAAAAGAACCACCTCTCACGTGCATGACAGAGCTGCTGCTGGAACAGCAGTGGTTCTACACTGAGCCCCTTCTTGGGTATCTGAGCTTCTAAGCTTATAATAGCCAGAGCAGAGGGAGTGGCCAGCTCCAGCTTGTGTTCTCTGAGTCAGGGGTTCCCAACTTTTTTTCTTTGAGGACCCCCTTGCTTGTGTCCAAGAAACGCCAGGACCCCCAAACCCAACTCCTACACACATAAACACAATAAATGTGATCATTTACAAACCTTATACGGACATACAGTTATAACCTTTATATGGAGTTCTGATTATACAGTACTGTAGGGCATGGGTGCTCAATCCTGGTTCTGGAGAACTACTATCCAGCATGTTTTAACTCTGCTTAAACACACCTGATTTCAATCAGCAGGTGATTAACAGGCTTCTGCAGAGCCTGATGAGCTGCTGCACAGGTGATTCAACCACTGAATCAAGCATGTTGGAGCAGAGAAACCACTAAAATGTGCTGGATAGTAGCTCTCCAGGACCAGGATTGGGCACCCCTGCTGGAGGGTGTGTTATTGGGATTTTATAAATGTAATTTTTACAAATAAACTCTTGCTAACCTCACAACCTCAGCAAAGACAAAATTGTGGGAACCTCCTGCAATATTGTGGGGACCCGCAACCACAAATTTGGGAACCCCTGCTCTGTGACAGAGCCCTAAAACCTTCTCTGTAGTAGCCGGACCGAAATTATGGGATAGCCTGCCCTTGCATATAAGGACTGCTCATAGTCTTGAGCATTTTAAATCTTTATTGAAGACATCTTTTAATCTGGCTTTTAATGCAAGTTGACTCAGACATTTGAGTTTTCTTTAAGACAGGTTTTGGCTTATTTGGTCTTACTTTTTTCTGTGTCTCTTGTTTTTGTTGAACCACATTTTTAGTCTTTTACTGTTGGGCAGTGCGAACTGTTAAAAATGTTCTAGGAATAAACTTTGACCTCAAACAGCTCACTCTGGAAGGTACTGGAACTGTCAGGATTAAAGCTGCTGAAATTGCTTCATGTGAGAGGAATTTCATGCAAGGAACTTGATGACCGTGTTTTGTATCAACAATAGAACTATTATATCTTGAGAAAAAAGTCATAGTATGTCCCGTTTTAAAGAACAAGAATTTGTGTTTCACAGTCACAGTTCTAAACTCATGTGATCTTTGGTTTGAACATTTTGGGGTTTATAAAATCATTTTGTGAAGTGTGTAATTAGTAACAAATGAATCATTCAGCTTCATGAGTGCTTCAAGAAAGTTGTAATATGGGTGAAAGTCTTATATATACAGTCTTTGGTGAAAGTAGTGGCATGTAAAACTGAAGCAAAATCTAAATGTTTAATCATTATCAGAGTTTTATTATTTTGTTTTCAGGCTGTTGAAAAACTAAAAGTTAGGAATTAGGGAATCGCCCAGTTAAGGCGGTTACACTTGTGACATGCTTTTATTTTGAAACTAAGATCTGCTGCTGTATTCTGATGATTTTCTCGAGTTTACAGTCTTTGGTGGTAAGAAGCCCCTTTAGCTCCATCTACTGGACCTTCTACAGTAACACACACCCTGTCCATAAGGGCAAGGCTTATTTTTGACAAGCAGCAAAAGTTATTTTAGGTTTTGTGTGAAAACACCTAGAGGACTCCAACTGCTCGTCTCACCAACCTTACATCATCAAACCACACAAACGGCCTGTATTTGATTTAGCGCCTTCTAAGGTTCTACAACCCCCCAAGGCGCTTCACAATACAGTAATCCACCCTAGCACATACACATTCACACGCTGGCAAGGACAATAAAAAGAAAAATGGCTGTGGGTTTAGCGAGGTTCACATCCCAGGACAAAATGAGCATTAAATGTGGAGAAAACCACTACAGGTCTTTCTCAAAAAAATGCATATTTTAGATTCATTACACACAACTGAAGTAATTCAAGCCGTTTATTGGTTTTAATATTGATGATTGTGGCATACAGCTCATGAAAACCCAAAATTCCTATCTCAAAAAATTAGCATATCATGAAAAGGTTCTCTAAACGAGCTATTAACCTAATCATCTGAATCAACTAATTAACTTCAAACACCTGCAAACGATTCCTGAGGCTTTTAAAAACTCCCAGCCTGGTTTATTACTCAAAACCGCAATCATGGGTAAGACTGCCGACCTGACTGCTGTCCAGAAGGCCATCATTGACACCCTCAAGCAAGAGGGTAATGGTGCGTTCACACCGGCCTTGACGTATGCGTCAAACAACGCATACTTCTTGCCGTTTTTGACGCCTATATATTTTTGACATTGACGCAGCTTGCGTTGGCGCAGCTTGCTTTGATGGTTGCGTCCATAGACATTGACATTCAATTATAATGTCTATGGTTGCGTCGGCCCCACGGGGAGGGGAAGGGAGGAAAGAGCGCGTGCACGGCTCTCTGTTGCCAGATGTTTGTAACAATAGCCCCGTTTCCTTTATCGGAACTTCGGGGTAAATTTACCGGAAGTTCCCGACGTGCGCTTGTCTCCATTTGACCGGGCCGGCCGAACGGCCGTTTTCTGGGCCGTTTTCCGGAACCTTCTGAGTACCTGATCTGGGGTAGGTACTCGGAATGGCCCGATGGAGTCGCTGAGCGGAACCTTCGGTTAACTCACGCTGATTGGTTGTAACTCAGTAGGAAATTACATCAGCAGTCTACGTTCTCCAAAACAACTGGCAGTAATAAAATTAGAAGAGTTGCTAGTGAAGCAGAAGCGATCGTGTTTAAAATTAAACTCCCGACACCGGAACACAAGGCGGAATTTCCCCACAGCTGTTACTAAACTCCGCACCGGAAAACACCTTGGAATTTCCCCACATCGCTTTAATTCGCGGGGCTTTCACAGAGCGCTGTAAAAACTGAGCTTCTGGTCTTTGAACGCCACATTTTACATCACGCAGCTGCTCTCGTCCTCTGAATGGATTAAATTATGATAAACTTCAACAGAATACATACTTTTAATGTTATTATTGTTACTGTGGACGCTTTCTGGCGCTGATCAGTGACATCACTCACTGCCGAAGCAGTCGCGATATGCTGACGTCTGTGCAAAGTCCTGAAAGAGCTGAATTTTAATGGAGACAGAACAGCTGAGAGGACTGGGACATTTGAATCTCCCGGTCTTTTCCCTGTCCCAGGATTTACCCTGAAGTTCTGATAAAGGAAACGAGCCTAATGGCGGATCCTATCGAGACAATGTCGGCATAAACGTTGAAAAAACACTCACCCGACACGCCGAGTTCTCTAGCAATCTTCCTCCAAGCAAGGTCTTTTCTATTCCGATCCGATGATAAGTTTCTCCTCCATTGCTGAATGAATTTGTCTTCTTCCCTCGCTCTGCTGTGACGTATCAACTGGCGCTCTGATTGGTTGACGCTTGTAAAGCGATGCAGAAAGTTCAGCTAGCTGAACTTGCTTGACGTTTGCGTTGCTAACGTTGCTCGCTTTGACGTTTGCGTTGAAGCTTGAAAAGCGTGAAAAGTATCAAGCTTTGATGCGACCAACGCTCACAAAGCGACGCTGGGACTTTGACGCAGCTCTGAAGCGCCTTACCATAGACTTAACATTGAAACGTGACGCTGGCGACGCATACTTTATGGCCGGTGTGAACACACCATTAGACACAGAAAGAAATTTCTGAACGAATAGGCTGTTCCCAGACTGCTGTATCAAGGCACCTCAGTGGGAAGTCTGTGGGAAGGAAAAAGTGTGGCAGAAAACGCTGCACAACGAGAAGAGGTGACCGGACCCTGAGGAAGATTGTGGAGAAGGACCGATTCCAGACCTTGGGGGACCTGCGGAAGCAGTGGACTGAGTCTGGAGTGAAAACATCCAGAGCCACCGTGTACAGGCGTGTGCAGGAAATGGGCTACAGGTGCCGCATTCCCCAGGTCAAGCCACTTTTGAACCAGAAACAGCGGCAGAAGCGCCTGACCTGGGCTACAGTGAAGCAGCACTGGCCTGTTGCTCAGTGGTCCAAAGTACTTTTTTCGGATGAAAGCAAATTTTGCATGTCATTCGGAAAACAAGGTGCCAGAGTCTGGAGGAAGGCTGGGCAGAGGGAAATGCCAAAATGCCTGAAGTCCAGTGTCAAGTACCCACAGTCAGTGATGGTCTGGGGTGCCATGTCAGCTGCTGGTGTTGGTCCACTGTGTTTTATCAAGGGCAGGGTCAATGCGGCTAGCTATCAGGAGATTTTGGAGCACTTCATGCTTCCATCTGCTGAAAAGCTTTATGGAGATGAAGATTTCATTTTTCAGCACAACCTGGCACCTGCTCACAGTGGCAAAACCACTGGTAAATGGTTTACTGACCATGGTATTACTGTGGTAAGACCCCTTATGATGAATAAAATAAATGGAACCAGTGTTCCCTCGCCCGGACGCGGGTCACCGGGGGCCCCCTCTGGAGCCAGGCCTGGAGTTGGGGCACGCTGGCGAGCGCCTGGTGGCCGGGCTTTCACCCATGGAGCCCGGCCGGGCATAGCCCGAAGAGGAGACGTGGGTCCCCCTTCCCATGGGCTCACCACCCGTGGGAGGGGCCAAAGGGGTTGGGTGCGTTGTGCAAAGGGCGGTAGCCGAAGGCAGGGACCTTGGCGGTCTGATCCTCGGCTACAGAAGCTAGCTCTTGGTACGTGGAATGTCACCTCTCTGGTGGGGAAAGAGCCGGAGTTGGTGTGTGAGGTTGAGAGGTTCCGACTAGATATAGTTGGACTCACCTCAACGCATGGCTCTGGCTCTGGAACCAGTTTCCTTGAGAGGGGTTGGACTCTCTACCACTCTGGAGTTGCTCCCACTGAGAGGCGCCGAGCAGGGGTGGGCATACTTCTTGCCCCCCATCTTGGTGCCTGTATGTTGGGGTTTACCCCGGTGAGCGAGAGGGTAGCCTCCCTCCGTCTTCGGGTGGGGGGACGGGTCCTGACTGTGGTTTGTGCTTATGCACCAAACTGCAGCTCAGACTACCCACCCTTTTTGGAGTCCCTGGAGGGGGTGCTGGAAAGCGCTCCTTCGGGTGACTCCCTCGTTCTGCTGGGGGACTTCAATGCTCACGTGGGCAACGACAGTGAGACCTGGAGAGGTGTGGTTGGGAGGAACGGCCCCCCTGATCTGAACCCGAGTGGTGTTCTGTTATTGGACTTCTGTGCTCGTCATGGATTGTCCATAACAAACACCATGTTCAAGCATAAAGGTGTCCATATGTGCTCTTGGCACCAGGACACCTTAGGCCGCAGGTCGATGATCGATTTTGTTGTCGTTTCATCTGATCTGCGGCCGCATGTCTTGGACACTCGGGTAAAGAGAGGGGCGGAGCTGTCAACTGACCACTACCTGGTGGTGAGTTGGCTTCGATGGTGGGGGAGGATGCCGGTCAGACCTGGCAGACCCAAACGTGTTGTGAGGGTCTGCTGGGAACGTCTGGCAGAGTCTCCCGTCAGAAGGAGCTTCAATTCCCACCTCCGACAGAACTTCGAACACGTCCCGGGGGAGGCGGGGGACATTGAGTCCGAATGGACCATGTTCCGTGACTCCATTGTCGAGGCGGCTGACCGTAGCTGTGGCCGCAGGGTGGCCGGTGCCTGTCGTGGCGGCAATCCCCGAACCCGCTGGTGGACACCGGCGGTTAGGGATGCTGTCAAGCTGAAGAAAGAGTCCTATCAGGTCTTTTTGGCCTGTGGGACTCCGGAGGCAGCTGATAGGTACCGGCAGTCCAAGCGGAATGCGGCTCGGGTGGTCGCAGAGGCAAAAACCCGGGCATGGGAGGAGTTCGGTGAGACCATGGAACAAGACTTCCGTACGGCTTCGAGGAGATTCTGGTCCACCATCCGGCGTCTCAGGAGGGGAAAGCAGTGCACTACCAACACTGTTTACAGTGGGGAGGGTGTGCTGCTGACCTCGACTCGGGACGTTGTGAATCGGTGGGCCGAGTACTTCGAAGACCTCCTCAATCCCACCGGCACGTCTTCCAGGATGGAAGCAGAGTCTGGGGATTTTGGGTTGGGCTCTCCAATCTCTGGAGCTGAGGTCACTGAGGTGGTCAAAAAACTCCTCGGTGGCAAGGCTCCGGGGGTGGATGAGATCCGCCCGGATTTCCTTAAGGCTCTGGATGCTGTGGGGCTGTGTTGGTTGACGCGGCTCTGCAATATCGCGTGGACATCGGGGGCAGTTCCACTGGATTGGCAGACCGGGGTGGTGGTCCCCCTATTTAAAAAGGGGGACCGCAGGGTGTGTTCCAACTACAGGGGGATCACACTCCTGAGCCTCCCTGGTAAGGTCTATTCAGGGGTTCTGGAGAGGAGGGTCCGTCGGATAGTCGAACCTC
>SSNS01000192.1:811724-824866 GCA_006937985.1 Aphyosemion australe | reverse complement strand
GTGATAGACGTGAAAGAGTCTGGAGAAGACAAGGAGAACGTTATGCTCCCTGCAACGTCGTTCAACATGACAGGTTTGGTGGTGGGTCAGTGATGGTCTGGGGAGGCATATCCATGGAGGGACGCACAGACCTCTACTGCCTAGGAAATGGTGCTCTGACTGTCATAAGGTATCCAGATGAAATCCTTGAACCCTTTGTCAGACCCTACGCTGATGCAGTAGGTCCTGGTTTTCTCCTAATGCACGACAATGCCCAGCCTCATGTGGCAAGAGTATGCAGGCAGTACCTGGAGGATGAAGGAATTGAAACAATTGAATGGCCTTCACGATCCCCTGACTTAAACCCAATAGAACATCTGTGGGACATTATGTTTCGGTCCATTAGGCGGCGCCAGGTTGCTCCTCAGACTGTACAAGAGCTCAGGGATGCCCTCACACAGATCTGGGAGGAAATGCCACAAGACACCATCCGTTGTCTCATTAGGAGCATGCCCCGACGCTGTCAAGCATGCACACAAGCTCGTGGGGGCCACACAAGATACTGAAAAGCATTTTGAGTTGGACTAGCCTGCCACATCTTCATTTCACTCTGATTTTAGGGTGTCTACACAATTGAGCCCTCTGTAGGCTGAAAACTTTTATTTCCATTAAAAGACTTGGCATCCTTTTGTTCCTAAGACATTGCCCTGTCGTTATTTGTATAGATATCCAACTTCATATTGAGATCTGATGTATCTAATGTGTTTCTTTAAAGTGTTCCTTTAATTTTTGTGAGCAGTGTACTTTTTGGAGCATTGTCTTTTTAAAATCCTGTTTTATAATACAAACATTTGTTTGATTTCCACCATCTGGCACATGCCTTTGTGTTACGCCCTGTTCTTCATTTTAAAACACCACCACGGGTTGTAACGGTGTCCTTTAGTCCTGTTGAGGATCACAGAGGTGTTGGACCAGTTGTTACTGGAGAAGAACCACACCACTCTGCTCTGCATGAATATGGTTTTAATAAATGCTTGAGTAGACAACTGAAATACAAATAAAACAATAATTGAGTTAAATTTAAATAAAACTTGACTTATCTGATGGTCATTTAAGACTCTTCTTGATTGGTGTGATCTATTCTCGGATAACACCATCGTGTCACAGTCACACTCCCAACACCTTCACTGTCTCAGCAGCCAGCCAGCTCTAAGGTCTTGGTGCTCCTCTCCTCCTAGCTCTGATCAGCGTTGGCTGAAGTTTCCTCCTCTGAGCTCCCAGTGGAGACCTCACGCCATAGCTGGGAGACATCTGATAGACCGGCCGCGAAGCCACGGGGAATCTGCCATCCTTAAGGTCATCCATGAAAGCCTCCATGCCATCAAACCTTGCTGTGAGCCTCACCAGCTCGTCCTTCATGGAGTTGAACTGCTGGTAGAGTTCTCCCAGAGCCACGGAGAGAGGCTGGATCCTGGATGTGTGAGACATGTTGGAAAAATGATTTCACTGCTTGAATCGGCAGTATGGCAGGTAGCTTTCATGAGAAAATAAGAAGTCACACTGTCAACAGTGTGATGTCACAATATGGTGTTAATCAGAAACAGACCCACAATCAACAAGAATCATCATGGTTACAGGAACAACACCTCTGTTTAAACAGAGAAGATTTGGCCCAGAAGTACATGTTCTGATTAGTTACATTTTGGATCTCCATCCCATAAGAATGACTTGGATCAACAGCAGGTTTACCAGAACATCAGGCTGCTGGTATGATTCCCAGTTCTTCTGGCAGTCTCTCCAGTCAAATCAGTCACAAGACCGAGTTACACAAACGCTGCATTGTCTGAGACCCAGGAACATGTTAGCTGCCTGTTTCTCCCAAACATTTTACCTCCGTTTGAGCTTAGGGTTCCTCCTGGTTCCAGTCAGGTGGGACTCACCTGCTATACTCGGGCAGAACGGAGGCGTGGTCGTTGATCAGCAGCTCCTTCACTTGTGTCATGATGGCAAACTTCCAGTTGTCCAGTACTTGAGTCAGGTTGGAGCAGGTCTTGTCGCTGGCATGTTTTGCTGAACAGACATTTAGGTAAATGAATGAGTTCAGAACAAAAAGCATGTGGAGAAGGTTGAGTGTGAGGACCTCTGCCAGACCTCTGTGGTCCCAAGGAGACGTTTCTTGTTTCCATTTCTGAGCTCCACACATTGTCAGCATGCAGAACAAGTAAAGAACCCCCTTCATCTTCATTTATCTTCAAACACCTTATCGAAGCAGTTGTTGGGGTGTAAAAATGCAATCAATACAACTGAGAGAGCACAAAGAGCAGGTTTTCCAGATGCACGGATCTCTGAGAACATCATGCAATATTTACTTTGTTAGAGATGAGAATGTTTTACCTGCTAGTGTTGCAGAGCTGGAGGTCTTTTTCCGGTCAGAGCTGCAAAATAAAACTCTGTGATGAGCCGTAAACTCACGAAGCCTTTCCCCACCAGCTCCTACCGACGTCAGGGATGAAGGGCGGTGACACAGTCGCCTTCACCATGTTGTAATCACACATACACACTTTAACGACTCAAAACAAACACACACACTGTCCTCTTCACCCTCACTCTGGATGGTTTTTACACCACGAGTGTAATTAAGATCTGATCTAAGAAGGTGATACCTTCTGGTCCTTTAGCTGCCGCTGGTGCAGAGGAGCCGTTCTCCTGATGGGCTCGGAGCCAGAGGAGGTGTTTGATGTGGAATTATGGCTCCAGCATAACATTCTTACTGCCTACTGTAATACAATGTGCTAAACATCTGGGGCTGACACAAATCTGTCTCTGTAGCAAGGCCATATCCAGAGTTTCAAAATTACCGAGGTCCAACTTCCGTTATCTCGTGCACATTAATTACAAAGAAAAGACCAAAACTGATTTCCAGTTACATTATTTATTTAAAAATAAAGTTACTTGTATGTGTATGATGTTCTTGTGTGTGTGTGTGTGAGAGAGAGAGAGAGAGAGAGAGAGAGAGAGAGAGAGAGAGAGAGAGAGAGAGAGACAATAGATGAAAATATGTTTAGCTGGTATCTAGAGTAGGGTTGCAACGATTATAAATGTTGGTGGTATTATAGTCTGAGAAATATTGGTTTCATGATTAATTTACGTGAATTGCTTTCACATCTGTATGAACAGATATAAATCACAAACACATTTTATAAAGTATTGATAACGTGCATGAGTACATTTTATAAAGGGTTTAAACTCCTGAGGATATTTATTGCTGCTTTTCAGAGATTCTGCTTAGAATTATTCATTAGTAAAATCAAACTAATCTCTGTAATTTTTAAATTACAGTTTAAAACTTTTAAAATACCCTTGATTAGATTTGCCTAATAGCCTGTTTTTAGTTTCTGTAAAAAGACAAAAAAGGTTTAACTGTTGACACCTGGTCAAGGTTAACCCATTTATTCAACACTGAAAGATGGACACACCTTCATGAAATGAGATGCTAAATTCCTACTAGTGCATTTGTTATTATGAATATCCTTAAACATAATGTCTACTTGTTCATATCTGCATTTTCAAAATTGACTAGTAAGAATATTATTTGGACAAGGATAAATGATATTATTGCTATGTAACATAGGAATAAAAAAGGTGTTAGATTAAATGTTAAAATGGCTTGCTGTACTGGCTTGTTATAGACAAATACAGGGGAAAGGTAGTACAGACTACTAAATGAACCCATGTGTTATGTGTTAAAACTTTTTTTCTGTAAGCTCTGCGGGGCGGGCGAGTGTGTTTGTGTGTGTGTGTGGGGGGGCTCAAGTCTATTTTGCCTTGGCCCCCAAATGCCTAGAAACGGCCCTGGGCTTGTGACGGAGTTTTGAAGCTGATCTGAACTGCTGGACATCCTTCTCATCCTCCTTTATACATAAAAAAAACACTAAACTACAGAGAAGTAACTATCTATCTGTCACAGATCGCTCCAATATCTAAAGTTTTGCCGTCAATGTCTGTCTCAGTGTTTTCTCCACTGCGTGACAGCGCCTCAGCCCTTTTGACACCTGCTGTCAGATCACGCAGCCATCCTCTCCCTCAGCAACAAAACGCTACTGAACCCATTCTTAGTTTAATTATTTTAGTATAACTCCGGTTTTATTTGGGCTCTTAACAAAAATAAAAACTGGTGTGTAGTTCATAATTCGCATTTTAACAGTAAATTGAAACGGTAACTCAGAGAGGCGGAGTCTTGCTGCTGCGGCGTCCCAAAGGTGTGTTTTCATTGGTCAACTGCAGACAGGAGTCGTAGGTTTTTAAGCAGCGCTTCAAGACTGTTGGAGGCTGTCTTCTTTCTAATAATGAGACTCATATCGATGCGTATACTACACGTAGGTAGGCTGCAGTTGAGCGCAGCTGAGCTTTTTTTTTTATCAGCACCCCCTGCTGAAAATATGTTCCCACAGCTATAAACATTAAGTTCGGCTGCTTCCGCGTTGTTGTAGCGCCTCCCCCGTCATAGGCTGTTTGAGAATTTTTTTTTAAATATTCTGCAGAAAAATACCGAGGTCCGGACCTCGGTGTCCTCAATGGTAGATACGGCCTTGCTCTGTAGCTGTCAGAGGGGGTTGAAAGTCAACGACATCAGGAAAATAAAATCCTTTAAGATTAAATCCATTTTAATAAATCCACCAGTGATAGCTAACTCTGAATCAGCCTCCAGAGAGGAAACACGTCTGAAAAGAGTCTTCCTTCTCTGCTGTGGGATTTATTTCCCCATAATAGATTATTCATTAGGAAATATTTCTGATGGAGGTTGAAGCAAACTGGGTTCAGTGAGATGATCTGATGGAAACTGAACTTTTCCTTCTGATCCACCATTAAAACCCCAATCAGCAGGATTATAAATGTTCTGGTAACATGATAAATGATCAGGTGTAATAATGAAGAATCTGATGTTATTATGGACTATCCGGTTTATAACAGTTACCCTATTTCTGAGGGTGCATGTTTTTGAAATGCTGTATGTGTTTGTCTTTGATCTGCCTCTTAGGTGTGGTTAAAAGTGGGAGAGGCTCTAGCCAGCAGCGGTCCACCCTGTTGGAGCCCCTCTGTCTGTGGGCGGCCTTTATCAAGGTGTGAAGGTGAGGAAACCAGGCACCGCTCAACACCAGACCAACACCATCCCTACAGTGAAGCATGGAGGTGGCAGCATCATGCAAGATGTTTTTCAGCATCAGGAACTGGGAGACGAGTGGGGGTAGAGGGAAAGATGAGTGCAGAAATTAACAGAGACATCCTGGATGAAAACCTGCTCCAGAGGACCATTGACCTCAGCCTGGGGCGATGGTTCTTCTTTCAGCAGGACAACAACCCAAAGCATGCAGCCAAGACATCAAAGGAGGGTCTTCAGGACAACCGAGTGTCCCAGCCAGAGCCCAGATTTAAATCTGATTGTAAATCTCTGGAGAGATCTTACAATGGCTGCACCAATGCTTCCCATCCAACCTGATGGAGCAAAGATGAACAGACATCATATTCAAAAAGATGTGATTCAACAGAGTATTAGGCAAAGGCTGTGCAAATGTATGTACATGGGACTTCTCAGTTTTGCAATTTGCAAAAATCTAAAAAAAAAAAACTTTATTCACGTTGCCATTATGCCAATGCTACAACCACATGTTAAGGTTTTTTAGAACAACTTTATTGCATGTACTCAGCTCCTCTGGTGCCTCACCATTATGATGCAGCTGAAGGGATCTTTTCTTCTCTTCAGCACTAGACACCACTGAAAATGCTGTTTTACACACGTTTATCTATATTATCAGTTTATAAGGTTCAAAACTGAGTGGAACTATTCACAATCCATCTTTACAGAGTGAATGGGAGAAACGTTTTAGTGAGTCGATGAAGTACAATAAACTTTTCCATTAACACACATAAATCAGTGAACAGATGTCGGTGAGATGGTGACCCAGGGGTCAGCCTCTGGGTCTGCCTGCAGCAACCAGGATTTCACGTCCAGCTCAGTCTAGAGCAGGGGTTCCCAAATTTTTTTCTTTGAGGACCCCCTTGCCCTTGTCCAAGACAAGCGAGGACCCCCAACACCTACATGAATAAACACATTAAATGTGATCATTTACAAACTTTATACAGACATACAGAGTTATAACTTTTATATGGAGTTCTGATTATACTGTAGGGTGTGTTATTGGGATTTTATAAATGCAATTTTTACAAATAAAATCTTGTTAACCTCACAACCTCAGCAAAGACAACATTTTGGGGACCCCCTGGAATCTTATGGGGACCCCCTTGGGGGTCCCGACCCCCAATTTGGGACTAGGTCTAGAGCAGTGAGAGAATCAGCAGCGAGAGGAAAAAGTGAGTCCAGTAGAGTAATGGAGGAAGATAACAGAACCCCTTCTTTCTGTTTTTCTGCTCAGGCTTATCAGCCCTCTGACACAATACTTGTTATTGACTCACACATGCACATTATTCCAGAAAGACTTTAACAGAGCAACATCAGATGGTGGTTTAGCTGAGGTCTGTCAGATAAAAAATCCTGATGTTGATGTTTCAAAAAGCAGACAAACAGCTGAAGCGGTGCTTTTTATCTGATTCCTTTTGACCCTTAAGAATCCTCCAGATTCACAGAAGGGACAGATCAAAAATGTTTCCTTTTCCACTTTAAAATAAAGAAAATGTGCAAATGTTTGGTTAAAAATGAAGGTAATAAGTTACCTGTGGTTTGCAGAATCACTGGATGGCTGCTGGGAAAGGACAAAAAGAGGTGAAGAAAACCATTCTGATGGTTCATAATGGCAACAATATTCAAGACTTAATGGAGAAAAACAAGTTCTGGTTCTATTCAACTACAAGGCTCTTAAAAAAACGTGAAAGGTAATTTTACTTTATTAACTTATTGGGACAGAGAATAACTCCTGCAGGTAGCTTATCCTGTTATTAACTTTACTCAATCTCTTTAATTTTAAAGGCATACTATGCAACTTTTTCATATTTTTAAATCATTTTCTTGAGCCAGTATGTGCTAAAATGACCCTTTACAGGGTCATTTAATGAAATGTCACTCAGACCCCCACCACCCTCTGTGGCCAGAATACCACACTTGCAACTTCAGAGTGGCGGTCTGGTCCCTGTTGGACTTAGTAAAGTGGAGCTGACATACCTGGTGCTGCAGTCTGCTTCCAGCATGTTTCCTGCATGTTTTAGATCATGAACACAGCTGATTTGTTTGATTTATTGATGAACCGCTCCTGCAGACACTAATGAAGACTGAGGAGACATTTCAGCTGTTAGATTAAGGTGTTAAAAAGACGAATGCTCAGTGAGAAGATAGTTTGCGTTCGGTTCTACAAACGGACACTAGGGGGTGGTAAAAACAAGCCAAAACTGCCTTGATTCAAATCAATTAAAATTTCCTAAACAGAAAAGTTTCACTGCTGTTTTTACAGTTATGGTGACGTCATATTTCTCTCATTCATGTTCAGTTTTACACTGAAGCATTAAAACCCAAATTAATCCACTGTACAGGTTTTCTGTTAAACATCTATCTTATTTCATTAAAAGTTTTAAAAAGTGCAAAACTTTTATTGGATTTATGTTCAGGTTGACTACAACTCATTTGAATAATGTGAAGATAATTCCTATCAAATGATGTTCTGGTTCACCACTGAGTGTCCTCCTGCATGATGCGCCCTCTGTAAAGGACATTTGTAGTTTTTTTAAATTCCATTTTTAGGTAATTTGTTGAATTTAAATAAATGTAGAGAGCAGAAAAAGAAAGTACTCTTTGAAACATATTATTTACATCCACACACGTTAAGGCATGCAGCTTATGTAATTATTTTGACACATTATTAATAACTGCATGAATGCATTAGTGCAATAATTATAAAATTGTTCCAGATGTTCAGAGTGATTATAACTGTATAAAATGTGTTTTTCCTGCATCACTTTTGTACATTTTCATATTGATAGTTAAAGGTAAATGATGCTCTTTGGTACTGCCATTCCTCACGAGTCAGAATCGTTTCTACAGTCACTGGTCAGAATATACACATGTGGGGTTAAGGCATGACACAAAATTGCTAAGGGAGACTCCAGAGTTATGCTTTTATTTTGTAGGTTTAATTTCCTCTGATTCTGACCATTAATCCAGAGGAGATTAAACTCTAATTTGGTTTATCACAATAAAAATGAAAAAGTAACAACAACAACAACAACAGCTGAGTGTAGGACTCATCTCAGTGAATGTGTGCGCCCCCTGGTGGATCTTGGATCAAACTTCATTTTCACTTTCGTTTCTGGGTAAGTGACAGAGCAACCTCAGGATCTTCAGATCAACAACTCCTCATGGAGAACGAGGAGGCAACACAGACCTGCGGGAAATGGTGAGATGTGACAGCTTTCCTCCTCTTATCACACAAAGTCTGAATGTTCAGGGACAAGAAAGAGTTCTGTTTCACTTTATGAGGTTATATGGTTGGAGTTTGATGTCACTGCGTCAGCAAACACGTCACAGAACAAACCACAGAGACTTGTTTCTAAACGAGAAGGTTAAAAGTCACGATTCAAGTGTTTTTAACAGGACTCGTGTCAGGTGTGTGTGTGTGTGTGTGTGTGTGTGTGTGCGTGCGTGCGTGCGTGCGTGCGTGTTGTACTTTCATTCTCACCCCCTCCCAGGTGTTTTCCTGCTCAGACTCAGTCAGAAACAACCTAAATGCCAGAACAAAGTTTAACATCCATCATAAACATCATTTATTAACTAAAGTCATCAGATTCCTGCTCTAAGGTCCCACCAGGGCTGGTTTGATCTCCAGCAGCCCTGTCCAGGAGGGAGGTGTGGGTAGATACCATAAGCAGGTGTTGGTGGACGTCAGCTGTAACAGACAGAATGAGCAGGTTCCTCTCCTCTTAAAGCCACAGGGACATCGCAGAGGCCAACTTCGCTTTGCATGAGACCCACTGCAGCCGTTTCTTATGTCTGTGTCCCGACTGTGATGAAGCTGTTCCCAGAGATCAGCTGAGCCAGCACAGAGAGGAGCAGCACACTCAGGTGAGAGGATGTCTCTCTGGTGGTCTGAGATTAGCTCAGCCCCAGCACGCTACTTACTTTGATGCTCTTGCTTGCCTCCAGGTGAAATGCTCCAAGTGTAACATGAAGATGGAGCGATGTCATCTCCTGGAACATGAGGTGAGACCTGTGGGCATTTAGCAGCTCATCACACAACCAGCTGGGGTGGAAGATGAAAAACTAATGAATAGTTCTTTGATTTCAGACAGAACTAACTCAATAATACTCATGATTACAGGATTCATTCATTCTTGTGCTTCAGCGTCACAGGAAGTAAATCTGGTCTATTTGGTCTCGGGTTAAATATCATCTTAAATGTGGTATTTTTAAATATCCTCACAGCTGTTAAACCTCTAGACAGAAATAAACCTGACTAATAGTTGGACATTAGCAAATCAACAAAAACAGAACAAATTATTTAATTTTAAATGTCATTTAAATAAAAATTGAAGCAAAAACAGTCAGAAGTTATATTTAGATGTTTTTTTACTTAAGTTCTTCTGAAACAATGTTGACTCAGAGATTTAAAGGGCATCTTTCTGTGAGGAGAGGCTGGCTGATCCCAGACCAGCGCTAGAGGTCTTATATATACAGTCTTTGGTTGTAACACAGGCTCTGCTCTGCCTTGCAGTCTGAGGAGTGTGCAGAGCGCCTACAGGCGTGTCGGTTCTGTGAGCTGGAGCTGTCGTTGAACGAGATGCACGAGCACGAGTTGGTCTGTGGGAGTCGGACGGAGCTCTGCAGGGACTGCCACCGTTACGTCAAACTCAGAGACCAACAGGATCACAGCTCCACCTGCTCAGCCACCGACGAGACCTCCAGTCCTCCTCAGACCTCTAGCAGAGCACCAGAAATAGGTATGAAATCCAGAAGTCAGGTCTAAGCTCAGTTAAAGTCCAGAACTGATGTCCGCTCTGTTTTCTCATCACATAAATCAACAGTGAGTGGAAGTGGACCTGTGGGGTTAGTTTCCACTGAGGAAGAAGAGCAACAACAGGTATGGTCGTAATGATCTGTATCTACATGAGTGTCCAAAAACAGGAACATAATGTAGCAACAGCTCTTCCTATCACAAAGCAGCATATCTGCATTTCAGTCACATAAAAGTCAGGATTTTAAAGATTTCTGAAGTTACCAGAGATGTTCAGATCAGCGTGATCCTGGATCTTCTGGTGGTTCCAGTTACGAGCCTCGCTGCACACTTCTGGTCTAGCTGAAGACCATCAAGGACTTTTTTTGCTTAAACGTGACAAATGTGCTACAATAATAAAGATGGGAGGAAAAAAATGTATAAAGAACCATCTCACCCCTACTTCACACTGGAAGCATCAGCGGCGCGGAACAGCAGCGGAACGTCGTTGCTTCAAATAGAATCCATTATAGTCTAGGGGGGGGGGGGGGGGGGGGGTGTGTGATTCAAACCAGCCGCTACGCGGTTCTATTTTTACTGCAAGCCACTTCTGGAATGAGTCAATTTCCACAGTTAACATAGAACTAGACAGGAAATCACTTACAGTTTCAGTGTAAAACCTCTGGTAATTGTCAAAATTAATGTCTATTGAATTGATGCAATTTAATATCTATGTAGATTATGTCTATACGTGTGACATCACGGCATATTTACTCCGTGCATCGTTCGAGAAGTGCAGCGGTGTGTTTTTTTCATGGGTTTAATCCTGGCAGTCGAGAGGAACAACATTATAAATGACATCAAACAGCGATGTCACACGTGAGTTCCTTTTTCTTATTTTTGGTTTAATGGCGGATGGCATAAACAAAACGTGACCTTTGGCTCGAGGGATTTTGTGATCTTGCAAGTCCGGCAAGGAGGACGGTGGAGAAGCCGCTCCACGGCTGAGACTCTCCCAGTGTGAACTTGCGAACAGCGAAGCTCGTGAGTAAACCTTTCCACACCGCTGATGCTTCCAGTGTGAAGTAGGGGTTACGTCCAGGCTGGACATCAACCTAGAGTCCTTTCAGAGAATTTTTTATGATTTCTGCAACACAGCTTGAAGAACTCTGAATCCTTGAAGGAGCAGAACAGCTGAGTGTGATCTGTGTAGAAGTGGTAGTCGGTAGATCTCTCCAAGGGATACACCAAATTAGTGTTGTCACGGTACCAAAATTTCAGTATTCGGTACCGGTACCAGTGAAAATCCACGGTTCTCGGTACCAATTTCGGTACCAAACAAAAATTTTATTTAGACTAAATTTACCAATAAAAACATTAATTTTCCTGTAAAGTGCTTTGAGATGATATCTTTTGTGAATCAGAGCTGTATATTAGAAAAATGAACTGAATTACTATTGAACTACTATCATAACATGTTTTAATGCACTTTTATTTAATCAAAATGTGTTTTAGTTCATATATTTTTGTAAACCTGCTAGTTATCCAGACAAGAACCTCTAGTTAGAACAGCTTTTTTGACAAACTGATTTTCAGGACATAAACACTGACTGAGCCATACATTGTTGTTCATCTTTTGGATACACATTACAATCATTAAAAAAAGAAAAACTCCGTCTGTGAGCAGTCAACGCCTTTATGTCATCCTGTTTGTTACCCTAATTAAACGTATAGGAGATTTAAATAGACAATGGTGTATTCACACCACACTCTATGTAGTACTGATTCTGACACATATCAGTGGCGGCTGGTGAATTTTTTTTTGGGTGGGGCGCATTTTTTAAATTTTATTATATTATGTTAGTTCTTGTGAATGGTTTATCTTGAGAGGCGCTATATAAACGGTCGTTTTTTTCATCATTTTGCAGTCAGTTTTTCAGATGCGGTAACCACATATCACCACTAGGGAACGCCAAATTACCATTCTTATCCGTCACACAACTTGAAATCTACGGACCGGTCCAGGAGCACTTAGCTACAAAGTTGTTCCAAAAACATGCTTCATATTGACCAATATATGCAAACTGCACACACACTAAACAGGAAGAGGCTCTTTTAAATGATAGAATCCACGTTTTCTACCTCAACACCACCCAATGACTGCTAAATGAAAAGCAAAACAAAGCTATTTTCATGAAGTCAAAAGCTAAATTCTGTCTTACCTTGCTGGTCAAAATAATCCATCTTATAGTAAAAAATCCACTTGGTTCGTAGAATCCAGTGATAAAAAGATGAAACTACTAGTTTTCTCCATATTCAACGTTAGCAGCGGCCCCACAACAACAAAGGACGGTGACCTAGCCTGTGGAGAATTTTCCGGTTCTGTCTGGGCTGGGTGAGCTAACCAATCAGAATCCTCCTCCTGATCTGAGCAGACTCCCCCCGTTTGCTTGCGATCGCAACACTATGCGACCAAAAGCTCTCCTATTCCTTGTCGTTGGGGATCCAGCGCGCATGCGCCAGTTAGCCCGTATTATACTCGCACTTGCACCCTTGCGCCCTTCAATTCCCGGCCAGGGGTGCGAGTGCGTAGGGTGTCCCAATAGAGCTTTCTACAGTAGCTAAAAATAGATTGCCGCAAAGCACTCTGGGAAATATGGTCATACAAACAATCTACATTTTAGTATGGAATCCTATGGGACTGAGGCGCTCAGATCTAGCTAAAGTTATTTTTTCGTCTCCTAAAGATTTTCAAACAGCAAGGAACTTAACGCTGCTGCTGGGGGAGGTGCTAATCGGACTCTAGACGCCCAGATCGGATGTTGGAGAGGACTTTTTATCCCTTTTCCAAAGCCGGTAAAGTCAATAGTATAACGCTGCAGACCCGGAGACGCCAGTTTCAGGCCGACACCACGTGAAACAGCTGGAAAGCTACACGGGCTAAGCTAAAGACAGAAGAAGCAAAGCGGTGGTAGTTTTTAAGTTGGACGAGCGGATTTTAACTGTGTGGAGCAGATCAAGAAAAGCACGTATATTTGTTACTTACATCTTCCTGGAGGGGAAAGTCCTACATCCGAGAATGACCAGCCGCCGGTCGTAACGACGCTCTCAGTCGTGGGGTTATCCAGGAGGAGCAGCGGAGGAGAATTAATGCAGGACGCAGCGTTGTTAACGGAGAGTGGAGGCAGCGTTGTTAACGGAGAGTTAGAGGCAGCGTTGTTAACGGAGAGT
>SSNS01000192.1:756333-808178 GCA_006937985.1 Aphyosemion australe | reverse complement strand
TGAGCAAACGTGAACGATCGCGTGTTAATTATGTTTTTTTTGGTGGCGCCACTTTGAGAATGTTACTGTGGCCGTGCGCAGGACGCAGCTGCCCGGCGGAGCGCATCAGTAATCAGCGCTCTGCCGCTCTCCATCCTCTCCGCCCAATAGAAGACCCGCTACACTGAGAGTCCAAATAAATAATGTAATATATGTAGAAACTAGATCTTTTGAGGGGGAAGCCAACAAACAGTCTGCAGTTTTCAGGAAGTTTATTTTATTTTGGCACGTTCAGAGTAGACGCACGGCGTCGGTCATAATGTCCGACGATGTGAAGTTTTTCGTCGGACAATATTAAACCACGTCGGTAATGTCCGACTGTCCGACGTGTTTTCGCAAACACTGCCGATATATGCTGGGTCCCCCTAATAAAAAAAAACAAACAACTAAATCATTTAGGTTGCTAACATTACATTTCTCCTGTCATGCATACTTAAGCTGTAAACATTATCTGTGCAAAATGACAACTATTGTTAGTAATGGGAAAAAGTGTCATGTTTAATTTGTCTCTAGCAGCAGCTGGGATGAGAATCAGCTCCTCCAAATCCGAGACTATGGTCTTGAGTAGGAAAAGGGTAGAATGCCTTCTCCAGGTCAGGGACGAGGTTCTGCCCCAAGTGGAAGAGTTTAAGTATCTCGAGGTCTTGTTCACGAGTGAGCGAAAGATGGATCGGGAGATTGATAGATAGATTGGTGCTGCGTCTGCAGTGATGCGGGTGTTGAAACCGGTCTGTCGTGGTGAAGAGAGAGCTGAGCCGGAAGACGAAGCGCTTGATTTACTGGTCGATTTACGTTCCAACCCCCACCTATGGTCACGAGCTTTGGGTAGTGACTGAAAGAACGAGATCTTGGATACAAGCGGCCACAGGGTGTCTGGGCTCTCCTTTAACGATAGGGCGAGAAGCTCGGTCATCCAGGAGGGGCTCGAAGTAGATCTGCTGCTCCTCCACATCGAGAGGAGCTAGTTGATGTGGCTCAGGCATCTAGTTAGGATGCCTCCTGGATGCCTACCTGGTGAGGTTTTCTGGGCACGTCCAACCTGGAGGAGACCCAAGGGAAGGCCCAGGACACGCTGGAGGGACTATGTCTCTCATTTGGCCAGGGAACACATTGGGATTCCCCTGGAGGAGCTGGCCCAAGTGGCTGGGGAGAGGGAAGTCTGGGCCTCTCTGGTTAGGCTGCTACCCCCGCGACCCGACTCTGGATAAGCAGAAGAGAATGGATGGATGGATGAAAATAACTTACGCCCTCTGGTGGATGATGTGAAACACTACGTTTCCTCATTACACAGGGCAAATTGCTACACTGCTCACAAAAATTAAAGGAACACTTTAAAGAAACACATTAGATACATCAGATCTCAATATGAAGTTGGATATCTATACAAATAACGACAGGGCAATGTCTTAGGAACAAAAGGATGCCAATGGAAATAAAAGTTTTCAGCCTACAGAGGGCTCAATTGTGTAGACACCCTAAAATCAGAGTGAAATGAAGATGTGGCAGGCTAGTCCAACTCAAAATGCTTTTCAGTATCTTGTGTGGCCCCCACGAGCTTGTGTGCATGCTTGACAACGTCGGGGCATGCTCCTAATGAGACAACGGATGGTTTCTTGTGGCATTTCCTCCCAGATCTGTGTGAGGGCATCCCTGAGCTCTTGTACAGTCTGAGGAGCAACCTGGCGCCGCCTAATGGACCGAAACATAATGTCCCACAGATGTTCTATTGGGTTTAAGTCAGGGGATCGTGAAGGCCATTCAATTGTTTCAATTCCTTCATCCTCCAGGTACTGCCTGCATACTCTTGCCACATGAGGCTGGGCATTGTCGTGCATTAGGAGAAAACCAGGACCTACTGCATCAGCGTAGGGTCTGACAAAGGGTTCAAGGATTTCATCTCGATACCTTATGGCAGTCAGAGCACCATTTCCTAGGCAGTAGAGGTCTGTGCGTCCCTCCATGGATATGCCTCCCCAGACCATCACTGACCCACCACCAAACCTGTCATGTTGAACGACGTTGCAGGCAGCATAACGTTCTCCTTGTCTTCTCCAGACTCTTTCACGTCTATCACAGGTGCTCAGGGTGAACCTGCTCTCGTCTGTAAAAAGTACAGGGCGCCAGTGGCGGACTTGCCAATTCTGGTGTTCTTGAGCAAATGCCAGTCGAGCTCTACGGTGCTGGGCAGTGAGCACAGGGCCCACTACAGGACGTCGGGCCCTCAGGCCATCTTCATGAAGTCTGTTCCTGATTGTTTGGGTAGAGACATTCACACCAGTGGCCCTCTGGAGGTCATTCTGTAGGGCACGAGCAGTGCTCAGCCTGTTCCGCCTTGCACAAAGGAGCAGGTATCGGTCCTGCTGATGGGTTGTGGACCTTCTACGGCCCTGTCCAGCTCTCCGAGAATAACCGCCAGTCTCCTGAAATCTCCTCCATGTTCTGGAGATTGTGCTGGGAGACACATTAAACCTTCTTGCTGCAGCACGTGTGGATGTGCCATCCTGGAGAAGTTGGACAACCTGTGCAACTTCTGTAGGGTTAAGGAATCGCCTCATGCTGCCAGTAGAGATAATTACTCAAGCCAAAACTAGCACGAGTGGAAAACCAGCCAAAAAAGATCAAGAGGGAGAAACTTGAAATGACCTCCACATGTTAAACCAGTCCTGTTTTGAGGGTTTTGTAATTGTTGCCACTTTAGTGCACCTGTCGTTAAGTCCATGAACACCAATACAGCTGAAAGTGATTAACAATGCCCTCTGCTGCTTAATCAACCAGAAAATTATCAGACAGGTTTAATTGATTTCATGCCAGGCCCAATAAAAAAGTGTTCCTTTAATTTTTGTGAGCAGTGTATTTATTCACAAGTTGTGCCAAATAAAATGAAATAATCTCAAAAACTAAACCTCAGATCGGTCATATTGTGACATTTTGAGAGCGAGGAGATGAAGTTGAAGAGTTTGATGTATAATATGTGTATGGTATGTAAAAGTTGGATCACTAAAGGAGTAAAAACCAATATTGGACGATATTAATGTTAAAACGATAATATCGGACATCCCTAATTCATATTGTACAGCTGAAATTACAACTCTACTGTAAATTAAATAAAAAATAAATGTTAACTTGCATTTAATTGCAATGCTTAATTCTCACTTTGATTGCGGAACTTTGGTATTTCAGTCCATTTTAGGTCCCAGCCAGATTCCCTGTGCTTACTTTTTTCCTTCCCTCTCTCTCCTTCCCTCCTTCCCTGCTGCTCTCTTCTGCCTCACCATGCTCACCTGAGCAGGAAGATGCACCTTCCTGCTCTGCCTCCCCAGTTTTCCCTCTTTCACTCACCTCCACCGCTATTCCAGCCTGTCTAATTGCGTAATATAATTGGGAAGTGTTAGATTCGTTTCAATCACCAATATCACACAAGGAACGTTAGGAATATTTAAATATTACATGTGTCACGGTAGAGATCACTATCATTTCTATACTCCTCAGAGCTTGAGGGAACAGCGTCACAATAAAAAACATTGAACATCTCCATCTAACGTTACCTTAACGTCTTCCTCGGGTCCCTTCATTCTCTTCTGAAAATATATTAATATACTCATATAATATTAGGGTCCTTTTCACAGGCTTGAACTAAAAATGCATTCAACTGATGGTGAAGCGCATCAGTGTAGCTTGTTGTGATCTATATAGAACTCACATCTGCAGCCAAGGCTTATGGGTATTATAAACAGGGCTTTGCAAGGCATTAGACTAGCAGCAACAGCAATATATAGCACATTTTAAAAACAGCATGAGAGCTGACCAAAGTGCTGAACAATAACTAATGCAAACAATAAAACAACACAAGGTAAATACGATGCAATAGAAGCACGAAACAAATGCATTAAAACCAGCGGTCACTAGGGGCTGCATGTGAGAACGCCCGTTCCCTGCGGGATTTATAATCAGCACAGCTGGAAAAAACAGGACTTGGTGGTGGTGTTGGCGTGGAGTCGTGCTTAGCTCAGAGTCCAGCTTAATCCCCAGACTGGAGACGCAAGCCTGGAACTTAAAGGCCAAAAGATCACGGTATGGCATTACGATTCTTGGGTGAAAATTATAGACTCAGTTTTATTGTCGTTCAAATGGAAAATAGAAATTACTGGAGAAGCCGTCTTGCCTTAAAACATCTGAAGCAAACGCCACACTAGCAGCAGCGATGCCCTACAGCCAGTCAGCTGTAAGTCTGTTTTTCTGTCACATCAGCTGGAGTCTTCTCCAGCAGCTAGACTGGACCATGGAGACCATGAGGAAGAGGATGAAGATGGAGTTGATTCCCTCAGGCAGACTAAGACTCCTCAGCTGAGCAGTGCCTTAAGAGCAACGTCCCTAATGAAGACGGCCCGTCGTGGTCCAGGTGAGGGTGGAGACCCAGACCAGATCAGCACCTGCCCTCATTGTCATCTGGCCCTGCCCCTCCGCACTCTGGGCTGGCATCAGGTAATGTTAAAGAATCGCTCCAATGCTTTTATTATGGTGGACCTTACCTTTAGACATCTTACTTCCTGTCTGTTTCCAGGCGAAGTGTCAAACCCACGTCTTCTTGAAGCACAGAGACTCTTAGAGACAGACGTCCTCAGAAAGCTCCGATGGACACAAGCACCAGGCTGCTGGAAGGGCTTCTCATCACACTTTTCTCTCAGCGTGATCATTTGTGTTTTGCTTTAATTACTGTAAGTTTTAGGAGTTTCCAGAGTTAGTCCCTGTGTTTAAAAATGTCATTTAAGAAGTTCAGTAACCCCACCGCTGACAGGTTTAGACTCCGAGCAAGTTCCAAAAGTGGATTGTAATGTCCTGTTGAAGAAATGTGTCTTTAAAAATAGTTTAGCTATTATGTTTGTTCTTGATGTTTTCAGCACAAACTTTATTGTTTTGTGTCATTTTTAAAGTTTCGTTGAAAAATGATTTTCAAGTGGAACTGACCGACAGCAGGAACAGAACCAACAAACCTAGCTCCACATACCGGCTGTTTCGTATTATCTGCAACTTCTGCTTTCTAACAAAGTCTTAGGCAGGATCTTTGTCATTTAAAAATGTTTAATAAAGAAACAAGAGTAAAAATTCTGCCTCAGTTCAATGGAATTAAACAATCTTAGTTACTTTTAAAGAAGAGGAATAAAAAAAATAAATGCAACAGTTGAAAGTAAATTTTAATAAGTCTTTTAACATCAAGACCGAACACACACACACACACACACACGCTGACTGTTCACACGCTGTACAAGAAAGGCTCCCTGAGCTGCTTGCAGACCACCTCATCAATATAAAGACAGTTGGCTTTGGTGTCGATGGCTTCCTGCAGCGAGACCTGACAGCGAACCAGCGCCCTCTGCTCATGTTGGGACTGGGCCACTTCCTCATGCAGCCTGAGAGCAGACAGATGAGCTAAGGCGCTGTGGTCATGCACAGTTTAGACATGTAAAAACATCAGCTTGGGGCAGAGCCTACATGAATTGGCAGCCTGAACATCATCAGACATTAGCAATAACCAGATGAGCGTGAGCTGGACCTACTTGTTGATGCTGGCGGTCAGCTGCTGGACATTAGCAAGGAGCTGGACCTGGGCTGGATCATGGCACTGCTCTTTGCCAGGTCTCTGATGGCGTAAAGCCAGCCGGGTCTGGGCCAAGCTCAGGAACTCTTGCTTCTTTGTGATGGCCACTTGGAGATCCTCTCTGATCTTCTGCTGGCTGTTGATCTCAGCTACAACCTACAGAGAAGTAAACAACAAGTCTGAGCAGCGCCCACAGCACATAATGTGCGACGATGCACAAAAATCCACACAACACTTTTTGCAGTGAAACAATATCTGTGTCATCGCCTCAGTGCTGCTCCAACAGTTATGTAGCTATTGCTAGGTGTTAGCAAACTTTAGAAGGATGTTGCTGAATAAAACAGTTAAAGACTCCAGCGCTTAATGGTTAATTCTGTTATACCAGAGAGATTTATTCTTTATGCAACGATAATGATCCTCCATGTTTACATTAAATCACCTGAAGTGTTTGTCAAACCACACACTGGCTCCTACCTTGAGCAGCTTCTCCTCCATCTGGAGCTTGTTTGATTTGACCTGCTGGATGTTGAGCTGAAAGGCTGTTGTTGTAGCCTGGACCTGCTTCTGTATGTCAGCAGAGGTCTGCTGCAGCACAGACTCCACCAAGGCCCTCAGGGACTCGGAGCTGCGCTTATGCTGTTCCGCCTTATCTAAGTTAAGGTCTGAGATGTTCTCCCACTGCTTCGGAGGTACTGAGAAGCTGAGAGAAACAAGCAAAGTTAGAAGAATCAACAGTAAAAGTCTTGTTTTTGCAAAAACTTGGAGATGGTATCTTAGTGACACCAAATGCATGATCCTGTAGTGGTTGAATCTGTAATCAGACTCAGTTCTGGTGGTTGGGACACGGAGACAACACCTGTAATTACTCTAGCTGTGGTGTGTTGTGAAGGTTTACCTTCACCACTAAAACATGTCAGGAGTCAGATTATGGAAGAAAAATGCAGCTAAATAATTCAAAGGGTGGTCTTAGAACAAACCCTTCTAATGTTACGTTTATTAGAATGTGTAAAGATCAGATGAATCACCTTGGCAGGACAGCGTTGCTGCTGTTGGGCAGGTCACTGATGGAGTGGACGTTCATTAAAATGCAGGAGGTATCAATGTTCTCAGCTGTAGATTTCTCTGAGAGATCCTTTTCTAAATGGTACTTAGTAGATCGGTTTAGTCTGGAATAGATATAAAATATTATTTGGGTTTTGTTAACCCCAGAAAGCAAACCCAGAAGTTCTGCAAACATGGAAGAGTCCAACGTTCTCACCGGATCTGCTCAGAAACTTGCTTTTCCACATTTTCCAGAAGAGTCATCACTTCCTCCAGAACCAGCTTCTCCTTCATCAGCTCAGCGTTCACGTCGTCATGCAGCCTCACAGAAGGACCTCGTTTCTTTCTGAAACACACACAATAGTTCCTATTACTATTCTAAACAGTTTAACACTTTTCTTTCTTTGCAAGCTGGTATTTTTCTGTGGAAACAACAAAATTCCACTCAGCCATTTTGGCCCATAGGTTAAACACATAACATTCATCAGTTTCTAATAGTCAGGCAGTGATAGCATCGTAATAATAAGAGAACATTACTATTTTAAACTCAGCACAGCGCCATTAAAATACATTAACAGCCTCCAACATTTGCGACTTTAAAAGCTCCAAATGTTTTTAAAGATTGTTTTTCTTTCACCAGCTGTTACTTTTACCTCTCCTCTAGACAGAGGACGGTGACCCTCAGAGGCTCTTTGCAGGCGTCCAGGGCCTTCATCACTCTACTCCTTATGTTGACCAGAGCATCAATCTCCAGAATCATCTCCTCCAGCTTCAGCTCCAGCTCTTTCCTGAGGAACTGGAGTTCTCTGACCCGTTGATCTGAACAGAGGAATTAGATGTGATCACTATAAACGTAAAATCTGTCTGTGCTAAAGGCCAGCTGTCCTTATGCTACATACCCAGGTGCTTTGCGTTGTCATCGTGCATGCGTTCACACGCTTGGTCTGTTTCCACGATCAGCCTCTTGCATTCTCCTCTGAACAGTTCATAGTGGTTCAGCATGGCCTGGATGTTCCCTAGATCGGGTTCTCCGACCTGCTGGAGGCTGGGCTTCAGGGCTGACATGGTTCTCCTCTGGTTCCTACTGACTCTGAGCAGCAGAAAGGAGATCAATGAAGAGCTGTGAGGAAAGGCTCTGCTGTAATTTTACATAAAAGTGGATTTTTAAATAATGGCTGCATGTAGCAACAGTGAAATATAGACAGTGATCATTTCTGATTGATGTGATGGTAGCATCAGATTATTTATTTTTAAAAATCAAAAACTTCCAGAGCTTTGAAGAAGTTTTTGCCCCATAAAGACTGTAAAATGTTTTAGATCAGCATGAACAAAGTTTCCTATCAGACCAAAAATAAAGATAAACACAAAAAGCTAAATAATGATTTCATATTTAAAAAGTGGAAAAGTCTATAAGAGGATAAATACTTTTCACTACATTTAAATATGAATTGTATCCCAGGTAATAAATTTGTTGCTCGTCTCTGCCCACTCACAGACCGTTGTTAGCATTAGCATTAGCCTGAACTTCACTAAATGATACAACTTACGTTTTTACACATAAAACCGACAAGGCAGCTTGTTTCTCGTTCTTTTTTCTTAAACAAATAAAACCCCAAATATTTAAAGGATTTCCCACACGTACCTTGTCTAAGAAATTAGTCAAAAACGAACGGAAAGTGTGAGATCCCGCAGACCAGTCTGATCTTTACCAAACGAATGGTTTCTAGGGGCGACGCGTCATAGAACGTTGCGGATCAGTTTACGTACGTTTATACTCAGTCAGCGTAGTAGCTATGACAACCGGTATTAAGCAAACTAAATTGCTTAAATATTAAACAGATTATAATATATATATATATATATATATATATATATATATATATATATATATATATATATATATATATATATATATATGATGGCTTAAACGAACAGAGGCAGATGTAAGACTTGTTTAACATTTATTTTGTTACAGTACAGAAAACTGATCTGGGAACAGTGACCAAAATAACTTATTTCAGGGAGCTAGCAGTAACATCTGACAGCAGATCAGACAGACCAGACATTTAAAATCAACAACCGAAAACCCGATCATGTGATTCATAAAGTCAAACTTATCATTTAGGCAGCAAACAGTTCAGTATCATCATAAAGGCACGTCTTGAATCCAATAAAACGAAATAACATGCATTAACCATAAACAGTGCAATATTCCTTTAGGCTTACTGTGACTTCATTTTTAACATCATAAGGAATGATTTAAAGTTCCTTTGTGGTTCTGACAGGTTTAAGCTCCTCACAAGTTCAGTAATAGAGCTGTAGTATGAAGTTCTCACTGAGAAAAGACAATTTCAACAGTAAACATTTAAATCACTGACAGATCAGCTGTGTTCTGGTCCGTTCTCAGATGAACCCTTATGCTCTGGGTCGCATCTGCTGAGGAGGTTCTGGATCTGAGTCCACTTGACTTCAACATGAATGTGCAGTGATGGAAGTTTAATACTACGATCTTTTAAAGCTTTAAGTCGAGCAACAAGAGTGTATGAAATATGTGCAGCGACTGAAAAAGGCTTTTCCTGGATTTGACTCACTGACGGGCCAGAGCACAAACCTCACTGAAAGCAATGCTGGTTGTTTATTCTGAACGGTGAAAATCTTTATGTACAGACGGATGGAACCACCATGCCATGTAAACAAAATCAGCCAATCAGCTTTGTTCATTTCCAGGTTCCCTTTTCCAGATCCAGACTGTTGCTGGTGAGTGATAACTGGTCAGAGGGCTTCGACCTCCCTGAGCTCCCTGATACAGCAGCAGGCTTGTTGACACCATAGAGAATTTATTACCTCTCACCAGCATCTCTAAGCTACCTTCACTTTAGAATAAAGCCAACAGTACAGTAAGAAGCATGCCCCCTAAAGACCACAGTAAGGAACTGTCAGCATGGACGAGTGACCGCTCACATTCTTATTCTTTCTTTTCTTTTTTCTAACTGACCTCAGAAAACCCAACTGAACAGCTGGATGTTTCTTACATATCAACACATCTACAACATTTGAAAGTTTAATTATAAATATCATCAGTTCCTGTTGTCTGAAGTCAGTCGATCCTCCCCAGAAGCAGTCCTTCCTCTAAGGCTACCTTAGACTCATGAACCTAGAAGAGAAAAGCAGATTTCATCAGTTTCTACTGAAAGCTAGATAATGTTAGATAAATACAACCTCAAATTAACTCCAACGTTAAATCTGTGGGTTGTTCTGATGAGTGAAAACTGTACACACAGATCACCGCGTCAATATTTAACTAAATTTAAGCCAAATTTTGATCCTTTATAAAGTTTACTGAGGTCCTTTCTGAGGGTTCCACTACAGCTCATCAAACAGCTTCAGGTCTGGATTCTGGAGTCCTGCTGCATTTGGAATCAGCTATATGAAATGTTTTCTTGTATGGAAATGACCTTTGACCCTTCCCAGATTGATGGGCAGTACCAGTGGGTTCTCTAAGGTCACTGCTGAAGACTTACCTTCTTGGCTTTGTTAACACACACCTGTATGCTCCAGAGCAGCACCTGAGTAAGCTCCTGTTTTTTATTTAAGTGAGCTTCGCTGCATCTGCAGCTCTCTCTCTCTCTCTCTCTCTCTCTCTCTCTCTCTCTCTCTCTCTCTCTCACACACACACATTTTATTTTGCTGCTAACTCACTTTAAACGGTTCACTAACTCCGATGATGCAGCGCAGAGAGTTACAGTAGTAACACAGAACACACTCTGCTCCTCTCACTGGGATCTCCTCTTTACTAACGAACACCTAAAAACACACAAAGCCAAATGATCTGCAGGTTCGTCTGATCAGAACAAACTGTTCTGGACCTCCCGGGGCCTCTACCTGGATCACTTCCTGGTTAAAAGCCACTTCGTCGTCCTTTACCCACGTGTATGTGATGTAGTCAGACACACTGCTGAATCCAACCTGAAACCCAGACACATCATGAGTAGGATAGAGACAGAGACGAGTGAGTATCAACAGCTGGGGACAAAGAGCTGACCTTATAGAGTCCAATCCAGTCCCAGGTACTGGAGGGGAAGGGCTGCAGAGGACGGTAGAGGACCACGGAGTCGATGTCGGCACTCCAGTCACCTTCTGCCTGCAGACGCACCAGAGGAGTCTTGTACATCTTCCTGAGCTGAAAGGACATCAGAATATTTAAAAACGCGTTGTCTTTTGGGTTTAAATGATTATAACTTTTATTAAAAACAAAAGAAAACAGCAGGTTAAACCCATAACTTGAACTGTAAGAAGCCATGTTTAGAATCAGTCTGTTCTCACTGTCAAGTCCATTTAATGTTAATTAAGCTTAAACATCAACACAACAGCTCTGATCAGAGCTGTTTCATCAGAATAGGCAGCAAACCCAGGACAGAATCCCCTCCAAACATTACGTTAAAGTGACTAAATGATGGCACGACTCTGTGATGATGTTTCTCACCTGGAGTGTGAAGATGCCGATGACGGGTTTGTGATCACTGATCCTGTACTCCATGCTACTGGTGTAAAAGTCCTGCCTGACCTTCAGAGGGTACTCCTCATCCTCTGCCACCTGCTCCGTCTTCTTCTGACTGAGCCCAACACAGTTCTCACCTTGCTCTTCAGGGGGCGGAGCTTTGGGTTGGACTCGCCACAAAATCCTGTCGGTCCAGGCGGGTTTTCTCTTCTTCCCACTGAAGCGGCAGTTACAGAGGGCCAATGGACACCGAGCAGAGGAGAGGGTTTAGTTAACGTTACAAACACACTGAAAACATCATTATGGTGTTGAGTCAGTAGGTTTATTCCGCATGACAGTGAAATAATATCAATAGGAAGAATATTCAGGAACTGGAGGATTATTTGTATTTTTAGTCAAAGCGTATTTCAGCAGTGTGTTGAGTCTGGTTGTTTGGTCGTGTTTCTGAATTAGCAGATGCTGCTGTGGAGGTTAATGCTAGCTTAAATTATTCAGTGGAAGGAATCGTCCTTTATAGAGTAATACTGTAAAGACTGATTCTGCTAACATGAAGGTTCTCTTATAAACAGGTGTGTACATAATCTAAGTGTCTGCCAGAATACGGACAAGGCCAGTCGGCGAAATCCTCTTGAAGCAGCGGAGTTTAGGGTCGGCCCATCAGCATCTGAACATCTGAACCCACAGTTGTCAGTCGACAGCCGTGGGGCCCGAACACCAGGTTCGTTACCAGGTTACGTTCTGAGGGACAGCCATGTTGGTTATCATTAGCTACCAGGACAAAAACAAATTAAGATTTTTTGATGAATGCTAAATTTAGCACTTTGCTACGTAAACTAAAATTAGAGCTTGAACGTTTAGGACCTCACTGGTCTGTGGATTTTAACATCAATCAAGCATGAAGGGACAAAACCCGCTCCTTCAACTCAGAGAGGTTTAAGAGGAAAACACGACTAACAGCAAGAAAATCACTGTTCTGTTTTCCTTTCCTGCCTTTTGGAGGAAAAACAACATGGAGTACTTACAGATTCAAAGATCTGAAACATCTGTATGAACGTCTGGCCCATCACGACCTTAAACTGGGCTTGACTGCACTGGCACTGGCTATGCGGTCCATTGAAAATGAATTAATTCATGGAATATTGGACTTTGACAGAAAAGTTACTGAGAAGTTTGTCCAGATGAAAGATAGACGAGCGTCCTTTCTGTTCAACCAATGAACTCCACTGGTGAGAGAGCCTTTATTTGGAATTTCATGTATGAAAAGTTTGTTTCCTTGAACCACATTTATATAAAATTCAATTGGAATTGGTTTGGTTTGTGCTATTTAATGTAGTTTGTTTAATATTGATCAAACTCAGGTTGTATAAATCACAGAAGAATCAACTGCTGCTAACAGCTGTTGAGTTGTTGTGCTGCACTTAACTCAAATGGAAAAGGTGATTTCCTATTATGATGAAACAGTGACCCCTAGTGGCAGTTAAAAAACACACCCTCAGCAAAATCAACAGTTCTGATACAAGAAACTAGAACCTGTTTATCAGGGATGTGAATCTTACAACAACTTACGATTCAATTCAATTCTGATTCTCGGGGTGACTGATTCAATTCCGAAACGATTCTCAATCAATTCTCTTAAGGCTGGTTTATACTCTCTGTGAGCTCCGCAACGGACGGAGAGACGCACACGGAGCGTCTGAAAGGTTTTCACATTCGAACTTCTGTTCAGGCAGCGGAGTGCTGCAAAGCAATTCCCCGCCAGGACAACAGAGGGCGTAGCGCTATTCTGTGATATCCTGCCACCATGACACTCATGTATCCGGTTCACAATTGTGTATTTACTCATGTTTTTACATTGTTTTAATGTATTTCAGAGACTTTTTAACACGGACTAATTTGTCCTTCATTCTCCTCCACCTCTTCATCCAGTCGCCACCTCTAAACCCACGTTTCCCGTCGTTTCCATCCACGTTTGTTCCGTATTTTGTACTCCTTCAGTCACGGGTGAATAAACGTTCATATTTTTGGACTTTTCCGCGATGCGTTCTTCAATCTATTCTGGGTCTGCCGCTAAATATTTTTTTACTTATTAACGGAGCAACGGCGGTGCTGGTGACGAAGTTACAGGAAGTGTCATCCTGACCAATCACAAGCTTGCGGTCTCCGTCACTTTCGACGGATGTTTAAAATTTGGGGCATGTCTCCCAACAATGTGTCAGTATATGTGAAACATCCAGTAGCATGGATTCACATAAACCAGTAACATTTACCAATGACCCCTAACACAGGACACAGGATAATAACAACGGTAGGTCTCTGTCGTATTTCAGCAGATTGAGGCGTATGAGCACACAGAGTGGGACACTCGGAAATACGGCAGTGTGGATAAAGGCTTTTGGACAGAATTGATTCCGAATCTTTATGAAAAAAATTCTGAATCTTGATAAATAAAAATCGCAATTCAGACGTGAATAGTTTTTTTCAGGCACCTCTACCGTTTATGTTGCTGGACTTGTTGAAGGAAGTTTTCAGAGTTGTATTTACAAGTATGTGTATGACAAGTGAATTTCCCCACTGTGGGATCAATAAAGTCTATTCTGTTCGGATATCAGGCAGACGTGGCCCATAGGGATGATAGCGACAGGAGGGGTGAATGTTCCGTGACCGTGTTTAAAAGCTAGCTTGTTTTGCAGCTTTATTACACAGGAAATGTGAAAACCCAGACTCTAAAGGACACCTTCACTAACACGAGTAATGTTAACTACCATTCTGTACACAAGCATTTTAGTGTTTGTGAGCAAAGCCAAGCTGAAGTTTGACTGTTATTTTCTGTCTACTTGTCCTTTTAGTTTTTAGCATGCTACAAAAATCCTATTTTAGAGACCATTCAGGAGCAGGACTAAGCTTCATTACGCCTTAAGAGACTTCTGTTAGCTGAGGAAGAGGAAGTGCACATGCTGAAGTCTTGTTAGATCAAACAAATATGGATGCTCATATTAAGAGAGATGAATGTATTTTAAGTCTTACTAAAAGTCAAACCATGTCCTGTAGAGACTGTGAAGTTAAAAACAGGTGAAAACAAAAATAAACTCAGAGGAACAGAATTAAACGACTCGGATTCTCATAACGAGTCCAACGCTTACCTGCTGTCATAGGTGTCAGAGTTCAAGTCAAACTTGTATGTGGGCTGGAAGTCCAGTGGTCCTTCCTCAAAGTCCTGCAGCAACTCCTCTTTCTTCTTCAACACGATCAACTGAAAATGTCAACAAACACATACTTTACAATGTTCAGCAATCAGTGCTGACGAAGGACACCGAGATTTCTCCAAAAACATTGACTTCCAGAGGTCGGACCTGGTCATTGCTCCACAGCAGGTTGTAGGTCTGGTTGTTGATGCAGGAGCGGACAAAGTGCATGCCATGGTCTTGTATCCTGAAGTTTAGATCTCCAAACCAGAACACCAGCCTGGACACAAAGACAATGGAGGATGAAAGAATAAAAAAAATATTTTTTCTTTTAAATGAACAGAACAAAGATATGATCTGAGATCGGCACAACCAAGGTTGGGAATGAGCTTCTGCCTCAGGTTAATTTAGATAGCACCAATTCACAACACATGTCATCTCAAGGCGCTTTACAAAGCAAACATTCCAATTAGTGAAGTCTAGTATGCTCTCACAGCTGGTCTGGGAATGTCTGAGTCCATCAGAATGAGCAGCAGGTGAGAGCTGGGGCGTTCCTAATTACTGACCAGAATGGACGGATGTGTCAGCTTTTATCCACACAAACAGCAGTCTGTGTCTTGTGCACGTCCTCACCTGTGATCAGATATTCTTGGGGCCTTCTTACAGTCAAAGGTCTGCGTGTCCATGATGTGCTCAAACTCATCCACTCTTTCTGTGGCGTAGTTCATGTGAGCAGTCAAGTGGCAGTTGAGGAAGCAGAGCATGTGGCCATAGAAGGACAGGCGGACAGACACGCCACCTTTGTTACCCTGAAAAACAAACAAGAGACACTCAGCAGTGATGTCATCCGTTATTAAGCTAAGCTACATCCAAACATCTGTTATTATACAGACAAAACGCACAAACAGCTTTTGATTAAAACCCCCAAAACACCTCCTGCTTCTGTGGCTGAGCTGATGATGACCAGACAATCCATACGTCTGATCAGCAGCGCCGAGATGATGCTGAACCTTATAAAGTCTTTAGAGGGACAGATTTTTACACACAGCTTTTACAGTTTGGTTTGGCTTTAATTTAACAAATAATGACTGAGGGGAATCTGCTCGAGTACGACACTCAAGGCTGAACTTGAACGGTAAAATCCTTGAGTAGAAAGAAGGTTGATCTCTCTCGAGTGTGTGTGTTTTCTGCTCACCCAGTAACCAAAGATGCCTGTGCGTGTGTAGGTGGTCTGAATGTCTCTGATAAAGGGGACGTGCTCCAGTTTAGAGTAGAAGAGCAGCAGCAAACCCTGCATTCTGATAGATGACACCTGAAACACACAGACTCTCATCTGAGACGACGCTCAGACAGAAACACGCACTGACCGCGTTATGGTGTGTGTCTGTACCTTTACATAATTCAGTGGAGCTAAGGTGGACATCAACAGGTGAGTCCACGGATCATCGAACATCATATCAGACACAAACCTCAGCAGTCCTGAGTAGACCTCCTGCAGACTGAACACACATTTGACAGTCAAGCCAGCTGCTAATGCAGGAAACACTTCTGAAGGTAAAAAACATCTTCGTCTGTACCCAATGACGTAGAGGTCGGCTCTTTTGGGTGAATTTAGGTGAAGAAGAGAAGTCACACCTTCTGGAGGATCAGCAGTGGCCACGTTCCACGTCACTAGGTGAAGCCTGGGAGACGGGGGGTGGGGGGGTTAAGATGGACAAGATCAGATGAATCAACTCAAAATATACCAGCGAGATACTGTCGATCTTCATTCCTGACCTCCACCTGCCTTCCAGGTAAAAAAACCTCATTATGCAGCCCTAATCATATGATTACAAACCATTCTAAAGCAGCATGTTTATTGTTGTTGTTAGCTTTGGAATCAAAGTCCTTTCCACTTCACAAAAAACAAAGATAAGAAAATCAGACTCAAATCCACTCCCTCTAGACTCATAAACAACAACAGACTAAAACTCAGAAGAGTCAGTTCCACTGGAAGGCTCCAGAAAGCAATAAAGACGTTTTACCACCAGTATGGATACAGAGGAGACACGGTCCAGAAGGAGACAGATTCTAGACTCAGCAGAAAGGTGAGTGAGAAGCTGCAGCATCCTCCACCTGAGTCGGTCCTTCTTGGGCTTGTTGACTCGCTTGGAGCAGACCAGGAAGGCGCTGTCCAGGGTCCTGACCATTTTCTCATGCAGCTCAGTTTTGGGGTCCAGATCGTCCACGCAGGTCATGAGCTGGCTGAGCCGATGGCACAGAGCCAGTTTACTTCCTGTTGACTGTGTGGCGTCGGATGAAAGGGTGTCGCTGCGGACGCGTCCAACAGAACCAAACAGCCACCTGACTTCATCCATACCAGCTCAGGGAGTCTACTGGGTTCAGCTGCCTGGTTGAATACCACAGTACTGAATAGACAATTTGTTAGCGAATGAGCTAAAGATCTAACATGAAACGAGAAGCAGAGGAGCGGTAATCCTTTCCAGTGTGGAACCAGCTGGCTGAATGAGGAGATGAGAGTCCAGGCTCTGGGATATGGGAGGCAGAGTTTCAGAGTAATTGGGTAACTTGGTTTATGTGTACTAAAACAGCTTCTAATCTGATTGTAAAACATCTCAACAATAGGCTGGTTAAAAGTTGAGAAACAACCTTCCACGTGAGAATGTAAAGGACTCTCTATCCCGGGTGAGCTGCTGAGTGCATAACTGCTCTTTCTTCAGCCTGAACAGCAAGACTTTGTTCTTCTACTCCAAATCCACTTCAGGGGTGCACTGTTAAGCAACATAATCCACCGGCTAGAAAGCAGCAGTCTGGTAAACAGCACTGTGTTCAGTCTAGCAGCACACTCAGCTTCACAGGCTGATAATCAGGCTTTTCAGGAGCTTTCTGAAGCACTAGGAGCAACAGGAAGGGAGGCTGACGGGTTTCTGTAAACCTTTGATGAATTCTGACAAATGCCAACGAGGTAAAGCATGTCTTAAGATCAGACGAACAGAAATATATATAAACCAAAACCAAATCTAAATACAGATCTGCCATTACATTATGACCACATACGTCCCCAGAATATCTGAACCCTTGTGCATCAAGTCACCAAGACAACCTTGGTAATAAACCTACTCATCTCATTATGACGTATCCAGGCATGGGGAGGGAGGAGGGGTGTCTGTCGTTCTGACAGTTGATAATGTTGAAACTTAGAATAATGTAGACGTGAGCTACTGAGGCTCAAACAGATGAGTTAAAACATCTCCACAGCGTCTGAAGTGTTCATGTGATCCAAAGAAGAAAAACCAAATAGCAAAACAGTTCACAAATGGCTTCATAAACAAATAACCTGAGGTTCTGTCTTGGTCTCAACAAGAACCCAGCTGAGAACAGCGGGGTGTCCAGGGAAAACTAGCAGGCTCCTCCACCAACCCTTATTTCTGCCTGAATGTTTGTTTTATTTCTACCTGTAAGTCTGTCTCTTGGTCCTAAATCACCTACCCAGTAAAATAAAGGTTCAGGTACTGAGGAGGACATTACATATTAGACACGTGGGAGCATCCTACCGGAAGTCTTCCATCTCGCTGTGGTTCTTCTCCATCCTCAGCTGTGACTGATGATGGAGGTCTGACAGCTCCTCACTCTCCTCCATCACCTCCACACCAGAACAGCTACAAAACACACACACACGATAGGTAAATTAACTACAATAAGAGCATCTCCGTTTCCGGTAAACTCGGTACTTTAGAACCACTAACAGCTGCTGTTGTTGTAGTTCTGGTGACTAATGCTAGTCACCGCACTGCGCAGCAAACTAGATCAAACTTCTCCTTGTTTTAAACTCTAAAAACCCACAAAGGCTAAACATTAGCGAGATGTTTCATCACACACTACCTGGTAAGCTTTAGTAGGACTTCTTTAGTTGTTTTATCTCCTTAAGCAGACGTACAGTAGCGCAGCAGCCGCTGCTACCCGGCTGCTACGCGAGTACAGTAGCTCGTGTTGTTGTTCCCGACCCGAAACCGGAAGACAACCCTTGTGCTTTCAAAATAAAAGCTCGAATATTTCAGACGTCAAACGGCCAAACATAAAAATGTAAACCAATAACTGTTTTAAAAAAGCATTAAATCTACGCTAAAAGCAGCGGTACACAAACGCATAACAGAAAAAAATTAGTGACTTGCTTGACGTAATTTAGATGAATTGCATCAAGACGTGTTCAGACCTATATACAGTCGATGGTTCAGACTTTAAGCAGGTCGTTTTTGACAAGAATCAAATGAATATCAGTTCAAGTTGAATAGAAATCGTATAAATTCAATTAACATGCGTGCTTTTACTTTGAAAGGTGGATCTTTCAAACTACTGTAAGTGGTAAGGGTTGTTCTAGCAGCAAGGTTAAAAAGATCACAAAAAACTTAAAATAAGCAAAAACACAGGATAGATGCAAGAAAAGACCAAATATTTTTCCTTTAATGTTATGCACACTCACATGGTTCATCACGTTAATATCTGGATTACTACATTCCACACACATCCATCAGCTTCATTTTACAGACATTTCTCATCAAAAAAATAAACAGAAACCTGAAACACTCAAAACCTCAACCAAAAAAAAAAAAAAAAACTACAGAAATGTAATCATAAAAAAGTCCTAATCAAATTCTTGGTGGGACGTCAAACCTGGATAATCTTTCCGAAACATGCCCTTGTGGCGTCATGTTTAAAGGAAATCATATTTTCACTGCATGATGACACTACGTCTGGCAAAACAGGAATGACTGCTGTAAGACTGAAAATGTTAAAAATTAAACACTGATTTTTTTTTTTACTTTGTAAAGATATATTGTGACTAAGTTTTGCCGTTGTATACAGATATGGTAAAAAGTAATTCCTTCCTTTATATGGTTAGTGACCAATGACGGAGAACTGAAAACAAACCAAGAACAAAAATAAAACAGATCAGTGCCTTTAAAAAGGAACTAGAGTAATCGTAAATAACCCTTCAGAGAGAACCCCCACATTCACCCCTAAGATCGTCAGATTGGAGACTAGCAGGCATAAACAAGAATATTTCATCTTAAAAGAAGACCTTTCAAATAGAATCCTAAAAAACAAAAACAGTAAAAACAGCTGTGGTTGTATTTAAATGCACATGAATATGCACAATCGCTTTCCAAAAATAAGCTCTTATTAAGAGCAAATCTTTATTAAGATGTAGAGGGTATTCTTGATTATGCCTCGGAGAGTGCTGCAGGTCCTGGTCTGAGGAGGGAAGGCTGGGCTCAGGTGAAGTCACGTCCTCTATCAGATTGGTCTAACGAGGAAAAAAAGACGAGATTAAATACGAATGTTTCTGTTCAAGCAAGTAATAAAAAATAAATGATCACTCACTGCATCACCTCTTCTCACTCATCAGCAGACATGCCTTTAACTTCATCGTTCTTCCTCATCTATAAACACAAACATGTTCGTGATAAGACATGGAAACAAAACAGTCTGTTCTGATATTCAAGGTGATAGCAGTGATGAGAAAAACAGAAGCATTTTCTCACTTTCCTGCATTAACCCTGTCACTGAGAAATCTCCATCATGTTACTGTGTAGCTTGGCTTCTGCAAAACAGCTGTACTGAGAAAGGTATTGGATGACTACATAAACCTTAAGGGTTGTAATTTGCCATTTCTACCAGAAGATGTCAGAACTTCTTCTATAATTAATCTATAACCCTCCCATTGTCCTATGGATTACCCCTTCAGGACAGGGGATGGTTGAGCAGCGTTGATGGTTTATCCCTTGGGGTCCCCATGGCAGGAGTGAGGTGGTGCTCACTCCTCAAAAAAAAACAAAAAAAAAAAACACCTGGGGTCCATTGGACACTATTAGGAATGTAGGTGGGTTGGAAAAAAAGAAACAACAAACACTACATTTCAGCCAAAACTCTGAACAGAGGGCTTGCTGCAGCAGGATTAGTCAAGAAACAGAGAAAAGCAAGCAAAACTCAAAACAGAACACACTGTGTCCGTTGGACCCCACCGGGAATGCAAGGGGAAAGATTTGGACCAAGACCCTTCAAAAGCTCACATGACTCACCACATCTGGATTAGTGAAGAAACTGGAAAAAAAGTCATACAAAATCGAGAAAAAAAAACCACACCTGGGGTTCACCTGACCCCATTAGTAACGCAGGAGAGTTAAAACCTCTAGTTGGCTTGGCTGATCCTGCTGGCAGTTTGACTCCTCATACTGCAGATGAACTAAATCATATCAGTTTTATACTAAGTGAGGGGATCAACATAGATTGCTATTGTAAAACAACTATTTACGATGGATCACATGTCTATATTATGAATTATTATATTATGAATTCGGACAGAAGGCAACAATTGGATTATCCGGTTGTCGGTCTTGCTGAACCGCCACTCTTCCGCACTTCCCTGGGTCCTCCACTCGTTCCACACTCACGTATTTATCAACAGAACACCACTGGTGTGAGAGGTTCTCCGCTCAATAATAGCAGAGAAAGAGAAACAGCCGGCTGCTACCACTTCAACTTTAGGACAAACTACCAGAGTCGTCAAAAAGAAAAACACCATTTGAAGTCACGGACAACAAAAGATGTTTGGACCTAGAAATTGGAGACTAGTGTTTAGAACCATCTCGTTTCCTCTGGAAATGTGGGTTCCTGTGTCAGGCGGACATGGCCTAGGGATGATAACCGTTGGGAGGGAACTGAGAGTTCCTTGACTGTTTGTGTTTAAAAGCTAGCTTGTTTTGCAGATTTGCTATTGCACCTCTAAAGTTAAAGTCCCATTAGTCGTCACACACACTGGTGTGTGGTGAAATTACATCCCTACATTTGACCCATCCCCGTGGGGAGTGGTGAGCTGCATACATGGCCATGCTCGGGAACCATTTGGTGATTTAAATTAAACTTTCCAGCGTTATTTATCATTTTATACAATAAATTATTCACGTTAATTTCTTAATTTCGATGAAAATAAGTTATAAGTGAGCCTGAAAAGAGTAGTATGCCTTTTCCAGGTCAGGGACAAGGAGGAGGTTAAGTATGGAGGATGGAGCGCGAGATCGATAGGCAGATTGGTGCTATGTCTGCAGTGATGTGGGCGTTGTACCGGTCTGTCGTGGTGAAGAGAGAGCTGAGCCAGAAGGTGAAGCTCTCGATTTACCGATCTACGTTCCTACCCTCACCTATGGTCACGAGCTTTGGGTAGTGACCGAAAGAATGAGATGACGGATACAAGCGGCTGAAATTAGTTTTCTCCACAGGGTGTCTGGGCTCTCCCTGGTCATGATGCCTCCTGGATGCCTCCCTGGTGAGGTTTTCCAGGCACGTCCACCTGGGAGGAGACCCAAAGGAAGACCCAGGACACGCTGGAGGGACTATGTTTGTCAGCTGGCCAGGGAACGCCTTGGGATTCCCCCGGAAGAGCTGGCCCAAGTGGCTGGAGAGAGGGAAGTCTGGGCCTCTCTCTTGGGTTTTTTCTTTTGTTTCTCAAAATGTTCAGTTAAGCCTAATTTATATTTCTCCGCTCGAGTGTGGAGTCGCGCACACACAATGACAGAGATGTTTCCCGTCAAACTTCTCTGTCACCTGGAGAGAGTTGCAAAGTAATTCCCCGCCAGGACAACAGAGGGCATAGCGTTTTTCTGGGGTATCCTGCCACCATTACAGTCACATATCTGGTCCACAATAGTGTATTTACTCCTGTGTTTACATTGTTTTAATGTATTTCAGACACTTTTTAACACGGACAAATTTGCCCCTCATTCTCCTCCACCTCTTCATGCGGTCAACACCTCTAAACCTACATTTCCTGTCATTTCCATCCACAAATAAATGCTTGCTGCAAATCTTTGTACTCCTTCAGTCACGGATGAATAAACGTTCATATTTTCTTACTTTTTCCGTAAGTTTTTCTTCAATCTGCTGCATGTTTGCCGCTAAACATCTTCACTTTTTGAGGGGGCAATGGTGGTGCTGTTGTCAGCTTTAATGGAAGCAGAGTCCTGACCAATCACAAGCTCCATCACTTTCGACGGATAGTTAAAAAGTTGGTCATGTCTCCATTAGCCTCTGTGAGCTCATCGTAGAGCCTTTGCGCCGATGCATAATGGCGTTGTGTGTCTCCGTACCCGCGCAGACAGAGGAGTATAAATTAGGCTCAACAGCAACACGACTCTACCACTGAGTCTGTTTGCTCTGCAACGTTGATGTTTTATCTCCACAAATAACACAAGCCTGGAGGAGTTCTGCTGTGTGGTGGAGTTGCTAATGCTAACGGTTAGCTTCTACTAGCCCAGACATTCTCTGCTGTTTCCTGGACGCTAAACCAACAACAGCCTTCCCTGTCGTGAGTCAAGATGGGTGAGTCCATGAATGTTAGTGACAGTGTGACGTAGATCTGTCAGGATTTTCTAATCCTAGAGTTTCACCGTTTATTTTCTATCAAAAGCTAATGCAGGAGATAGGTGTAGGAGACTATTTTCATGGTCAGCCTGCATGAAAAACTCAGTGACTGATCACATTTCAAAAGGAAAAAGTAAAAACACTTCCTCAGTGAGGTCTTTAACTAGGATCATCCCACAGCACTAACACAATCTAGAATCTGTCTTGATTCACCTCATCCAGCTGCTTCTTCGTCTCCTCTTCCATACGCCGAATGTCATCCAGCGACAGGTCGATCCATCTGTCAATCCAACAGAACAGCTGTCTGTGGAACTGGGTAAACAAGCGCTTTTCCACCTGAACACACACACCCACACACACCCACATACACACCGTGAGAAAGTCATAGGGGTTCATGCACTGACAATCAGAAGGATCAGATTCCCTTTATGAAAGAGAAACTAACAAAAACATTTGTTTTCCACCTTATGAATGAGGGTTTCCATCCGGTTCTGAAGTCCCAGCCACTTAAATTCAACAGTGACTAGTTTATAGGCACACATGTGAGGGCAGTTGGGGTTGTTAGCGAGTTCTTTCTGCAAACAGACAAAACACAAATTAAAAAATGTCCTTCAAAACCTAATAATTCGATTTCTCTACTAAAACCAGCTGAAGTGCAACGACAAGCGTACCTTCCAGTCTGGTCCCAAAGGCCCTCTTCCAGTCTTCTGTGACTTAAAGATGGCAGGATCTTCATCTGCCTTGTAGTCCTGAAGAACAAACACAACATGTAAATGTTAATCTAGATCACAGCTTGGGTCATCAAAGCCCAGATCATCAGACTGAAGTCTTGAAACCAACCAAACACAGATGGTTGTTTTATCCTTCTGAAGATCGTCTCTTACCTTTGCATTAATGCAACTTCTATCTGCTATGTCAATATTAACAACCTCAACTGTTTCCCATTTGCTCTTGTCTAGTCCATGTACCTACAGAGATGAGACACAGTAAAACAATCAACAGTTTGTTTAATTAAGACAGGTAACAACAGGTAGACTGGTATAAATCTGGCTCCTGACCCTGGCTAGTTTAAACCCAGCCTGAGCCTTCTCTACCTCAGTAATACAAACTTTTGATTTGTTCAGTGCTGCAATAATCCTGCTGATTTGTGATCCAACTTCATGTAAGACAGAGGAATATTTAAATATACAGCAGCAAGGTAAGGACAACATGAATCAACACAAATTCACACCTGGGGAAAAAAAACCTGGGTTGTCTTTTTGTTTCATTAACACGGGCGGTGTCCCAGCGGGACTTTGAGCTTGTGCCAGGACCAGTCAGCATGCCTTTCTAACATCATGCAGCACAAAAGTAATTCTTTAAAGGTTTACTGGCGTCCTGTTACAGAAAAACCCGTCACGCATTTGTTTCATCAGAACCAACTGTCATCCTGAGCTTGAATCCCTGTAAACAGGAGACAGGTGTGAGAGCAGGTTACGGTAAAGGCTCTCTCCTGCAGGTATCAGGCCTGAATCAGAGAATAATCTCAATCTGAGTTTGCCCACACTGGGCATAACAATCTATCGATAATCTAAACGCTTAAAGAGTTTTTACTTGATCATTTTGAGCAAATGTAGAAACGCAGAGCCTCATCGCTCCAGATTTAGCTTCATAAAGCTGATTAAACATTACATCATTTCCTTTTGAAGCATCTTTATATTATTCTATTAACATAGGTGGTGCCAGTTTATAGAAATCCATCCATGAGTGAGTTTTAGACAGAAACCAACTAACAAACCCAACACTGCAACAACTCCTCAGGTAACTTAATTCTGAGAAATCCTGATTCGATGCCTTTACTCCACACACAGTATTAATGCTCAGTGGCCTAGTGGTATGAGTGTCAGCCCTGAGACTGAGAGATTGTGGGTTCAAATCCACAGTTACCAAAGACTATAAAAATGGGACCCAACTCCTCCCAGCTTGACACTCAGCATTAAGAAGTTGGAGTGCAGTTGTGTCTGCAGCTCACCGCTCCCCCAGGGGATGGGTCAAATGAGGAGAATACATTTCACCACACACCAGTGTGACGGCTAATGGGACGTTAACTCAGTGATCTCAGATTCAGGGGGAAAGTTTTTTACTGTCAGTAAGTTTATATTATCTTATGGAAAAAGGAGGAGAAACATCTGAGAAAATCACCAAAAAGTTTTGGGCCCATCTCAAGCAGAAACAGATCAACTTTTCTGTGTTTAAAACAAATGAACTCTCCACAAAAGCACACCAGTAACAACCTAAAACACAGTAAACGAATGGGTTTCTGATTAAAACAACAGAGACCTGTTTGAATCTTTACACACTCGGGTAAAAACTACCAAACAGTATCTAGGACATCACAGATAAAATTACAGCAATTTCCAAGAGGAAATTAAGTCCCGTTTCCCCAAAGAGGACACATTCCTGCAAAGGGAATCCCCTCACCTGCATTCAGACGGATTCAGAGAAACAGACAAAAGTGTTTGAATTGTTGCAGTCAGGTCAGAAATTAGCTTTTATTTTCCACTTAGCCACGTTTGTCAGAGACTTTATGAAACCATAAAACCATGACGCCAGTAACAGACCATTTCCTTCCTAGACGATGTTACACAAGATCTAGGCCACGGTTGGCTCCTTTAGCAAAAGAACAACTGAATTGACGTTTTGTAGTGAGTTACATTTGTGCACACTCAAGTCAAAGAATGTTAGGAAACACTGCTGTAGTGAATCATTACTCCGTTATTGAATGGATCATTGGCTAACACCAGAGCAGGAGCCTCCTTTGGACTGGTTCTGTAGGCAGAAATCATGACTTACGTTCTCCTGATCCCCCATATCAGGCTTGTGCCATGTCTCGATCTTAATCATGAACTTTTCTTTCATGTAGGTGTTCTGTAATCATGGAAGAGATGCATGAAAGTCAGTCATGTTTTTCTAGAAACTCACACAAAGTGCCTCTAAAGGCAGCATCTACGCACCCAGCTCTAGAACCCAACAGACCATACAGCTTTAAGTGTCGCGATACTTACTGTGAGGACTGCATCAGAAGAAGAGGTCAGCCCCGACGAGAAGACGATGAGCAGGAAGAGATGGATAAAACGTTAGAAATGGAATAATCTGCCCTTTTTACATCAAACATTTACTGTGAGCATCATCACCGCAGCAGCTGCTCTCCACCGACTGAACGTGTGGTTCAGTTCAGGTGTTCACCTGAAGTAGGACTCACTTGTTCGACAGTAAGGATATGCGTTCCAGGCCTTCTCGTGCACCTCCAGAGCACCTTTTGGAGCGATCAGTCGGATGAACTGCGGCACTTTGCTGCACAGACACAAACAGGGGTTTGATATTTTCAATAGCATGTTGGATCTAAGAGAGTTTCTGACAATCTATTTAGCAAATGTAGCACTTAATGCATAGGGGTAGTTTATAATGCTGGCATACAGACGTGGACAAAATCACTGGTACCCTTCGGTCAATGAAAGAAAAACCCACAATGGTCACAGAAATAACTTGAATCTGACAAAAATAATAAATAAAAATTCTATGAAACTTAACCAATGAAAGTCAGACGTTGCTTTTCAACCGTGCTTCAACAGAATTATTTAAAAAAAATAAACTCATGAACAGGCCTGGACAAAAATGATGGTACCCCTAAAAGACTGAAAATAATGTGACCAAAGGGACGTGTTAATTCAAGGTGTGTCCACTAATTAGCATCACAGGTGTCTACAGTCTTTTAATCAGTCAGTGGGCCTATCCATAGGGCTCCAGGTAGTCACTGTGTTGTTTGGTGACATGGTGTGTACCACACTCAACATGGACCAGAGGAAGTGAAGGAAAGAGTTGTCTCAGAAAGAAAATGATAGATAGAAGGTAAAGGCTATGAGACCATCTCCAAGCAGCTAGATGGAATTGGGATAAACTAGAAAAAGTATAAAACAGAGTTGTTTGGGCCGTACAGTTAACCGTTTAGCTGCAGCATCTGTAGACGAGGCTTGTATAAACCTGGGGGGTGCCTACCTTTGCAGATGGTAGACCTTGTGGGTGTATTGTCCCTTCTCTCCATTCTCCTCGTATGGTTCATTCACAAGCACCTCCACGCCGTCTCCTCCTCCCGTCTCACTCTTACTGGCTTCTGCTACAGCATACAGCTGGCCCACCTGGTACTGAGAGGACAAACGAAAACAAAACTGTTTGGATGTAGCCTTTTCACAGCTTTAGTTGTTACATTAGTGAACATCCTCAGACCCAGGACACATTAATAAAATGATTCTGTTTGTTTTTCCTGGTTCAGCTAAGGAATAAGAAAACGTTTGAGATTCTGGGAGGAATCACCCAACAGAGAGGAGGATGTTTGAAAGGACAGGAGTTTGTGAACATTTTGAGAAACCTTTCAGGTTTATGCCACGCAGCAGTGCTTGATGACTTTTTAAGAGCAGCAGTAAAACCGATTGTTCACATGTAAAATACTCATTTACTGTCACAAGAAGCTAAAGCCAGTGACTGAACTGTTTGCAAAAAGACAAAAGAGTGTGATGTGTTTTGCATGCTGCTTTTTGTGTATAATGAATAAAATCTCAGAATAATGATGCAGAGACATTTGAGCCGTCAAACAAAGATCAGTTAAAGACCTCTGCTGAAAGGTTCCCAGTCATAGTGAACTGAAGCCCCCTGAGGGACACTTTTTCCCAGTTTTCCCAGACTGAGACTTCAGTGAAAAACCAGCCGAGTAAGCCTCTTTTGACTTTGTCTTCCTCCTCTTCCTCTTCCACTTCCTCCCTGAGCCTTCGGAGGTCCTGAGTCAGGGGAAAGTGTTGCAATGTTGGAAAAACTGACTCACAAATCGGGTGTTGCCAGCCTGGTCAGCTCAACGTACTCACCCTTAAACACACAAAACCTCCAATCCAAACAAGTTTTATGCAACACGGAGACATCTGCTCCACTAAGGATTTGAGTTTTTTATCATCAGAATCTTTATAAACAGCCTCTTGCCTTTAGACACACACACACACACACACACACACACACACACACACACACACACACACACACATACACCTGTGGATGCTCACCCATGCTCTCTGGGAGCAGCAGCTCAGGAATGTGACTGGCCATGTAGAACCAGCCCATCCTGTCCCTGTCAAACACCAAAGACTTAGGCAGTTCCCAGACAACAACACAACTTCCAGCAGCGGCAGGTTCAGGCCTGTTCTCAGCCTGTCAGGTTTGTCAGAAACAAGTCAACGTGCTGCATCACATCGTTAAACAGACTGTCAGGAAGGAGGTGTGCACCCCGGATGACTGTTTTATTTGGTCATGAGAACAATAGTCGCCAGATTAAACCCTACTCTGAGGTCAGTCCCAAATAACCACCACAATGACTCAGATCACTTCAGAACATCAGAAATCTGAAGTTGAATACCAGTTAGAAGTTCAGTGGTTTGATCCCAGCTTCCCCACTACATGACAGAAGTGTGTTTTTCTGTGAGTGTATGTGTGTGTGAGAGAAAGAGTGTGTGCATGTGACTTGTATAGTAAAAACAATCTAATTATTAAAGTTAAAAGTTAAAGTCCCACTAGTTGTCACACACATTGGTGTGTGTGAAATTTGTTCTCTGCATTTGACCCATCCCCTGGGGGAGCGGTGAGCTGCAGCTGTGGCCGCGCTCGGGAACCATTTGGTGGTTTAACCCCCCAAACCAACCCCTTAATGCTGAGTGTCAAGCAGGGAGGCATTAGGTCCCATTTTTTCAAAGTCTTTGGTATGACTGACCGGGATTTGAACCCCGATCTCCCAGTCCCAGGGCGGACACTCAAACCACTAGGCCACTGAGCTGGTAATTATTTCCATGTCAAGGGAGCATGCAGCATGCAGAGGTCTTCATAGAGTTAACTAGTCTGATTAGCTCAGATAAAGAAACAGAAGCAAAGCTAGGATGACGGGCTGGGTTGGAGTCGGAACAGGCAGAGATAAAGCTGAAGGAGAGATGCTAGATCTAACCTTACTGACTTTGTCCACAAAGAGGAAGTTTTCACAATCTCCATCAGAGTGAATGGAGGCTGTAGGTGAAGCAGGAGAGACAATACTGCTGATGGTGTTAAACAGCACCTTGGCATTCCCTTTGTTCTGGGACACCAGGTTGGAGAAATATGCAGCCCTCGCGTCTCTGACTGTAGATTTAAAGGAGGTCAGAAGATCCTTTAGATGCAGCAGATGGACATGGAGATGGGTTTTCTTCCACAAGCGCTCAAGTTTTCTGCACTGGTGCTTCAGGCTGTGAACCAAGGACTAGGGTTCACTGCAGGAACTGATGTGGTTCTGACAGAACAGATGTTGTCCAGAATGGATAGGCAGTGCTCGTTAAAGACCAAGTTCACTCATTCTTTTCAACATATCTGCATCGCTCTCTCGTACAAACGAATGCCTTTTGTGTGGAGAAAAAACTCTGGCACTCCTGTTTCAGGAACTAGAAGTGAGCCAGAGAAGTGGGGAGCATAAAACGGAAGGATCTGGAGTCTTATTTCCTGATATTAGGACATCTCTCCTCTGATTGGCTAACAGCAACATGACTCTACCACCGACTCTGTTTGCTCTGCAGCGTTGATGTTTTATCTCCACAAATAACACAAGCCTGGAGGAGTTCTGCTGTGTGGTGGAGTTGCTAATGCTAACAGCTTCTACTAACCGAGACGTTCTCTGCTGTTTTCTGGACGCGAAACCAACAACAGCCTTCCCCGTCGTGAGTCAAGATGGGCGAGTCCATGAATGTAAATTTGACATTATGAAGTGCCGTCACTGGCTTTTCTGATCCGAGCGTTTTCCCGCCCATGTTCTATCGGCGGCTAATGCAGGAAAATGGGTTTAGGAGACTATTTTCACATTCTGCCTGCATGTGAAACTCAGAGTGACGATCAGATTTAAGAAATAACAAATGAAAAATGGTTTCTCAGGTTTAACATTTTGAAATAAGTGACGGTGATAGGAATAATCTCCATTTTCCTTACAAAAAATGTACTATACAGAATATGAGGCAACAGTAACTGTTACCTCATGTTGATAAAATATATAAAAAAAGTAATTTGTGAGGAAGCTATGTAATTTACTAATCTGTAACCTAAATACCAACTAATGCCGAAGTCTCACTTGATGAGTCATTCACACCTAATCCAGCTTGTTGTAAAAGCCGGATCACTGTTGCTCAACTAAACATCCAACCTCTGACTCTGAGGGCTCAGAAGAAAAGCCGCATGGGAAACTGTGATTATGTGCTTTACTGAAATACTGGTTTTTGTTCAGCGTTGGGTAATGAAACACAAAGACTCACTGTTGTATCTGGACTGGAACACAAAGGGAGAAGACCGTCGGCACGTGTGCTGGAGAAAACCAGAGCGGTGAAGCAGCAGAAGCCGCTTGTTGTTTTATTGGAACAATCAGTTGTTGAGGCAGAAACCAGATAATGTAGATAATTAGTTTTAGCCTGGTAAGCCATCCTGTACATATATAGTCTGGCCAAGACCCACAGACAGAGCTCAGCTGTGGGGCGGAATCTACGGCTGTCTTTCAAACGGTCTCTGCATGCTGTTGGACAGTGCTAGGACCAGTCAGTCAATGCATGTGCGTCTCTCCCTCATGGAACTGACGCAGAAGCATAAACTAAGCTTAAATCGTCCAAAGTTGATACCAAAGCCGTTTCAAACGAGCACCATTCCTGAGCAGACGCCATCTTTGTAGTTTTTCTCCATCGCAGCTCTGGTGCTAACGTCTCTCTACAAACATAGAGCGATGTGACTGGCTAGACACAAAACTGTTCGGCCCAATGATAGACCTGCTGGAGCTGGAGCGTGTCTAGATCGACCTGCAGAGTATAACCTGTTGCTACGGTTGGTCTAGATTTCCTGGCTACTGTAGTTCCAGACCCGATAAGGGAGTTGCATAGCCAGTGCAAAAGCACACCAGCTCTTTGGAAAGGCAGAAACTCAGCTGCACCTTTAAAAAGCTTCAAGCAGCATCATGATCCAACTCAAAGGGATGACTGGAATATGCAGATCGGCAGCCTGGAAGTTTCTGCTCCAGAGATGAAAACTACAGAGCAGTGAGTCACTGACAGCTCCAGAATGAAAATGACTCAAATCCTGTAAAACAGGGAATCTCCACAGGACAAACGAGTCTTTTTAATGACTGTAATGAGAGCTGGCACAAACTACAACACAGGGAACAAAGTGATTAGAAATGCCAAGAACCTCAAGGGATTTTTTCCTACACAATGCAATAGCTCTGACGTACGGCTGACTGATGCAACAGTGTCTAAAAATGAAAAGGGTTAGATATTCTGGGCTGTAACCGTCTACTGAATCAGATGGTGACAAAAAGCAAGCTGTGCAGATAAAACCAGGAGCATGTACACTTGGTTAATGTCAATAATTATGTGGAGTCACTGATAAAAAAGTAAATAATGAGTACTTACTTCCTCCACTGAGATGGGTAGGACAACCCGGCTGAGAGGGAGAGAGGAGAGTAGAAGTTAATAAAAATACAACGAAGCATTAAAGTGGAGGAAAACACAGCTGATGCTACTGCTGACCTACTGACCCTTTAGCTCCAACATCAGCTCACACCAATTCATAAAGCAGGCGTGTCGAACTCCGGTCCTTGAGGGCCGCCATCCCACATATTTTAATGTTTTCCCTGTTCAACACACCTGATTTCAATCAGCAGGTGATTAACAGGCTTCTGGAGTGCTTGATGAGCTGCTGCACAGGTGAATCAACTGTGTTGGAACAGGGAAACAACAAAGAGGTGCAGGATGCCGGCCCTCGAGGACCGGAGCTCGACACCTGTGTCATAAAGGGTCAGACATTAAAAATAAGATTGCACCCAAATCCATCTGAGGATGTAATTGACTTGGAGAATTTAAAGTGTATTAAAATCTCTCAAGTGATTACATCAACATGGAAAGACTCAGACGGTTTACTTAGCCTAAACATCTGCTGACTGATCAGATCCTCCATCAGACCAGAGAAGGGAAACCTGAATTTACACAAAAGCTTTGATCCCAAAGTTTGCATTCTACTTTCCAGACTGTACGGCCTCTGCATGAAGCATGTGTGTTCCTCAAGACACACCATGCCGGCAAATCAGCGTAATATTACCGCAACATGTTTCTTATGAACGCGCCATGGCGGTATCACGTTGTGGGAATTTTGCGGCATTCGTGCCGCCACGCTTGATAGTAATATTGCGGCTTCGCCGGTCTTAACTCACATTAAGCCTTGGCGCAACAGAGGGAGGTGTCATGACCATGTGATGAATTAATGCCGAGCTCCGGCCGGGAACTATGTTGAAAATGAAAGTAAACACGGTAAGTTTTGTTTTTGTAAACAGAACCAGCTGAAATGATAAACTGGAGCGATGCGGATCTTTTATAAAACGGACATGATTGCGCAACATTACCGCCACGGTCTGAGCTCTTATAAACGACCTAACGCTCCCTGATGCCGCATCGGCGTTGCGGCAAATTGGCGGCATTGTTTTATAAAAGAGGCTGATGCAACACTGGAGATGTTTAGGAGAACAAAACATGCATCTCTTTAGTAACAAGGTTACACCCTGGACAATCACAACACAGTGTTCTTAATCTAAGCAAAGCAGCTAGTGTGATACTGATGCAACAGAGGCAGAGTACACTGATAAATCCTGCTGCAGTTCCTACTGTCGCAGGAACTATGGGACTAAAGAGGAAATTATAAAGCTGCAATCAAGACACGTGTGTGTGTGTGTGTGTTCCCACCATACAATAGGCTAGTAATCACTAACGGCTGTCATCCAGCAGAGCTTGAATATTTCATAAGAACAGGTCTAAGTGGAGGAGGAGCCTGAGATCAGGTGTTCGGCTACCACCAACACTTCACATCTTAATGCCTGGCTCAAAGGCACATCTGAACACAGCCCAGCCTGGGAGTGTACTTTGCTCTGATGGTCAGATGACAGCCCCGATGAGCACATGACAGCCGTGATTAAACAACTTAATAAACTCACATAGACTCAGGAGCTAAGTGATTTAAATGAACATATTCTTCAGGATGAGTTCTTGTTTTCTGCCCTGGAGAAACCTGAAAGGTAATGAAAACTGATCTGATCCCCCAGCAGGTGTGAGTATCAGTATCCATCACACAAACACACCCCGAATGCATGATTATAATCCCAGTAGATTAAAACCTCCGAGATTAGGTTGTTTTGTTGATGTTTTTTGTTAAACGCGAATAAATCGTTAAAACAGCCAAAATGTCAACGAAACCTGGCAAATGAATCAAGCCAGGAGGCGGAACTATCCCGGGGAAACGCGTCCGTGGCTGTGAAAGTTTAGAAAACAGTGAAAATCAGAAGTTTACCCGCGGTTTAAACAGAAGTAGAACAATAATTCAGCTCCGGATGTTTAACAGGATCGTTTTAACCCTCGACAGCACTTGTGCCGGTTGTTTCTATGATGTTTCTGAGGACAATAAAACACAACTCACTACTCTTTGATCTGCATGGTGGCTCCGTCCAGACGACAGACAGCCTACAGGAGTGAGAAGACAACCGGAGCCGTTCATTCACCGCTCTCAACGCTTTTCTACCGGGTTTGCTTCCTGGAACACACCGGGTGTGTGCGAGTGGGCGTGGCGTGTGAGGAGGAGGAGGAGGAAGGACACACCTAAATCAGGTAATCTCGTGATGCGTTCAGGTGTCCTCGGAACAGCCGGTATACTGCATGTTTAATCCCTTACAGGGTTTATATAACAAACAACAGCAAAATCAGTGGACGACCCCCAGCTGTGTGGCTGTTCACATTATAACAGAAATGCGACATCAAAACACTCCAGTGTGAACGCTTCACGGCCCCAAAGCGACCCGCATGCGCAGAAGACAAGAAGTCCCAGTCAGAACCAGGAGAGGTGGGCCCGCCCAATCAAATGGCATCCTTAAAAAAATATGTACATTTATTTTATTTTGGAGGGGTGTCCTTTCAGACCATCATACAATGAAATGAAACAGAACAAAATAAAAAAAAAATATATATATATATATGTATATAGTATGTGTGTGTGTGTGTGTGTGTGTGTGTGTGTGTGTGAGTTGAAGCAAAACTGGTATTTACAAATAAGCATATATTTAATTACATTTATTGGACCCACCCAGTTTTTATTAGGCCCGCCCAAAAATGAGTTTCTGACTACCTACTGCCCCCTCCTTTAATGACCTAACAGTGATGTCTGAGATCAGTCCTATTCAGTAATTTGAGTTATTTTTCCGAACTTGTCTCTTTTATTTATTTATTTATCATTCAGACAATCAATGCATTTAGAGGGAATCTCACAGCTCCCACTGGAGAGACTGGCAGGAACTTTTGACCCCCCCCCCCCCCCCTGAAAATTGCTCTCCCAGGGAAGACCTGCCCCACTTTAATGAACCTTGTTCATTTTCGCTTAAAACATACATTCATCTGCTTTAATCAGGACATTAGTCTAAAACCAATACATTAATATTTAATAAGTAATAAGCAATTAAAAATATGTTGCTGCTGCTCACCATTTTCAAAAAGAAAATATCAACAGTTTTTGTGGATGGTTTTGTTAAGACAGCAACAGGCAAATTCAATTTTCTAAATGCTACAACATTTTTGAAATAACAGTAATTAAACTAATAAAAACAACAGATTTTTTTCTAAAATGTTTTTGTTTTTCAAAGTTGAGGTAAATATATTGAATGCACATGGGTTCCTAATGACAAAGAACGAAGGAGCAGGCAATGCACAGCTAAAGGCTAAACACTGGCAGCCATCACAAGGGCCAATTTGGTGTGCCACCCTAACATTTTCACTAGTCCCCCATTTGAAAATTTCCTGGGGGCACCACTGCTCCTTGCAGACTGATAAGCACAAACATTTGGGATGTACCCACTCCCCTCTGTGTGTCCATCTCTCATGGTACTGGAGGTCTTCATCAGGTGCCTTGATAATGTTACGCTGTAGTTAGTGGACTCCCTCTTTCTCCTTTCCCAGGTTCCAAACAGGAAATGCTTCTGAGTCCAGGACAAGAACAAAGCCAGCTTCATTCCTCATGCCACACAGCTGGTCTCTGCATCCTGTGATCATCAGCAGATCCTATAGCTGATATACTTTGTTGACTCTGTTTATGTAAAGGAAACTTTCACATACTTTAATGAGATCCAGCATTGCCACCCGACCTACTTTGGCCCCAGTACAATTTTTTAGATCCACCACTCATGATTAGTTTTCATATAACTGATGTGTCTCATATTTTATTTGCAAAAGTGAACTTCCCAACATTCTTTAGGCCCATGAACACGATCGAAGTTAGACAAACCAGGATGTCAGGCGGTGCCGTTGTTGTCAAACTTGTATAGACCTGGTTAACCTGTTTATTTGAGTCAGCTAATTATAGACCGGTTTGTCAACTTAATTAACTAATGCATCATTTCTATATAGATCAGGTGAACAGCAGACATGTGCCGACACGTCTGCACATTTCTTCCATCAAAGACATGGAGACCTTTATACAAATGATTGTTTATTTTGTTTCATATATTCAAATGTTTTTTTCCCCATTAAAGGCATGTCTTTAATAGTAACACTGTGTACAGACAAAAGAAAAAATACAATTGTCATGGAAATACATATACTCATGTAAACATAAGAAATAAAATGTGTCAACCCTACAAAACTATAGTGGAAAATTAAAAACATGTACAGACAAAAAGTCAGACGAGCGAACAAGACATCCATGTTTCTGCTCGGATCAAGACTTCAGTCACCACACAGGAAAAATATCCAACAGAACACAATGTGTCCACCAGAACACCGGAGCAGAGGGGAGGACAGACCTGTGCTCAGCTTGGGACGGTCACACGATGTTTAAATCATGCTGTCTAAAAATGATCTCCACAAAAAGATAAAATAATATTCACTTATTTATGTTTCTTCCCAAGTTTGTCACCAGCACCCAAAAGCAATGGACTACTGCACAAAGTTCATCCTAACTCTGTTAATACTAACAAGAAATGTGAGGAGACAGAAGTGAAGATGTGTGCAGGACAGGTACATGTCCAACACCTGTGTGATGCAAGCAAATACAAAGATACTGGACGGGACTTTGACATGTTTCACCATAACGTTTTGCTTTTTTTAATAAAAAAAATGTTTCTACACTCATTTAACTCCATGAGTTTTTCTTTGCAAACACACACGTGAAGTCAGGATGAACACATTCAAACCTCCATCTTTAGCTTCTTAAACTGAGAGACAAGACTCTGTTACACCATATGCATAAGGCCAAACGTGGAGAATCTTTAGATACAAATATTAAAATCATCTATCCGTTTCTAATAACAAATCTATACTGGAAGCTCTGGGTCTACATTCTTTCCATCAAACACCAGCAGCCTGCACCGTGTGTGACCCATCAGGCTGGTCAGGCTTACATCACTGACCAGATGCCTAAAGTGCATCATGTAGCATTCAGTTGAACGTCTTTAGTTGGTAGCATGTGAGGACAGCAAAGGCTCATCTCTCAGTTCCAGCACTGATCACCAGTAATCCATGAGCAGACAGACCACACCCTGACTCCTCCTGTCACCCAGAGGAGGTCTCTGTCCACTACAGCGATGATCTCAGCCTCATCCTCCACACTTCAGTCTTCTGTTCTCTTCTTCTCTCTCCAATTTTTGATTTATTTTGGTTCATTTGGCTCAATTTTACCGTGGAAGCTGGAAGATTACATCGGTAGTGTTCAGTCACACCCCCCCCACACACATATGACCTAGGTCTTCTGTTGCTGTAGCTGAACTTTGTGTTGCTGAATCTCAAACAAAAACACAGCGATCTCTGAATAGATGCAACATGAAAGGGTTCTTTGGAGTGAAACGTATTGTTGAGGGTTTGTTTGCAGGAACATAATCTCAGCAGATGTTTGTTATTCTGATAGCACCACCTGCAGTTTGGGATTATAACTCATTACATTTGAGAATTTGCTCATGTTTATGCAAACGCATCACGACGCCATTTACTTCAACAAATAAAAAGGGGTCTAATTTGGTTATTTAATAACACCACACTGAACTTTAAAAAGACATTTACTCCTGCTAACTGGTCTGAATCAACAACACAACAGAGACCAGTTAAACCATTATGTCTGTTAGGCAGAAAATAACAGCATGACGTTGTCTTCCTGTGGTAGACAAAGGATCAACACACACACACACACGCGCGCGCACACACACACACACACACACACACACAGAAGTACGGCTGTGTTTCCTTGTTAGAGCAGCAGAGCGAATTGAGAAGGTGCCAAAACATCCAGGTCATTGTGAGATGAAGAGCACGATGACACAGATCACAGGAGCAGGTTGCAGAATATGTGGGCGAGATCACAATCATGGGGGAGGAGCTTAAAAAGGAAACTCAGCTGTCTGAAGACAGTCGAACTAGACTGGAGCAGGCTGGAGGGGGTGAAGCAGATGAAGGAGATGCTGATCATCTGCTCGGAGCTCACATCAGCCCATGACTTCTAAGTAAAGAACCAAGGGGGAGGAGGAGCCGGTGTGCTTCCATCACCTCGCGTTCTGATTGGCTACATGTCACATTCAACAGGCAGTACACCCGTTTGGCCATGAATATCAATTCAACACGTTAGATAACCCTGATTTATGATCCAAGCGTTCCTAACGTCCTTCCAAACAGACCAGAGCGTTCTTAACACACGACACAAGGTAGGAATATCTCATGAGATTATCTTTACAGTCATTACGGTACTTGGGCGCATCTTTAAGAAAATGAATGAGGCAGCGGTAAAAGTTGTTTTGGAATCTGTAGGGTCAGCTGTGGGTGGTGGTGGTGGCTGAGGGTGTAGCACGTTGCCAGGAGGTGCAGCAGCGTGAAGTTCTGTGTCTGCAAGACAAAGAGTCATCCGCTGTAGGAGAATCAGCAGAACATGGAGGATGTCCCAGCTGCTCGGACTCTGACGGGTTTATCAGCACTTTGGTTCAGGAGCTGGATGCTCTGCAAAAGGCTGCAGAACATGGATGTATCTCCTAACAGCTGAGCGTGATGAAGACCATCCAGTGGCTGCAGGACCTACCTAGCCTGGCAAGCCATCCTATATATGTGAATATATAGTCTGGCCACGAACCACTGACGGCTCTCAGTCGTGAGGCGGGATCTACGGTTGTCTTTCAAAATGTCAGCACGCAATTGGATAGCGCTATGACCAATCAGAGTGACGAACAACATGACGTAATCACGGCGACGGAAAAGCGGGAGGCTTTAATAGCGTCTAGCTTCAATGATTTCTGTCGTTTTTGTATAAAAACATGTGAATATCAGGTGTACTGGGACATTGCACTACTTTGTTTGATAAAAATAAGAAGCCGCTAAGTATATCAGACAGACTTACGCACGTTGGAGTCTAAATAATCCAATGTTGATGACAAAGCCGTTTCAAACGAACGTGTTTTCCGAGTTGCCGCCATGTTGCTTGGGTTCGCGGCGTTCGCGGCCATAGATATCATATATCACTAGATGCCTTAGCCGCGCTGTTCGTCGATTGGACGGACGTCCCTACGCGGCGGCCATCTTACCTCGGACAGCTGCCCCCTTTCGTAACATTGGTGTCAATGGTGAATGTACTATTTAAATAACTCTAACTTGCTCAATTTTCAACCGAATTTCAAACGGTTTGGTTTGTTATAAACGCCAGAGATGTGGCTGTACAATTATGACGGATTTGGCCCGTTAATTTAAAAATGTTAAAGTATGTCCTATCAAGCCTATGTGCTATAAGGTTTGTAATAATGCAACCGGCTTGTAAATCCGTTCATTTTTAATCGAGTTAAGAGTGTTTTTGTTTAAGTTGTTCACTCACCTTCCATCTGCTACCATTGAGAACGGAACGTAAGCTGTCCGAGGTAAGATGGCCGCCGTGTAGGGACGCTGTCGACTCCCAGTTAAGGCATCTAGTGTTTATATGATATCTATGTTTGCGGCCGCAGCGCTGACGTCATCGGCTACTCCCGCTCTGTGATTGGCCCATGATATAGAGCGCTGTGATTGGCCCAACCAAAACTATAGCGAGTTGTGATTGGATAGACACAGCAGTGGTTTGGGCTGCGAGGGTTCCAATGAAGCGTGCCTAGACCAAACTCTGCAAAGCAAGAATTGGTCTAGTTCACTAGGCTAGGANNCAGAGCTTGATGAGCTGCTGACTAGGTGATTCAACCACTGAATCAGGTGTGTTGGAGCAGGGAAATCACTAAAACATGCTGGATACGGCCCTCCAGGACCAGGATTGAGAACCCCTGTGTTAGTGCCTCTAACGCCCAGCAGGTGGCGCTGAGACACTGAGAAACACTGGAGCGGCTGGTGTTGGATAACTGCATCTGCAGTGGAAGCTCTGCAGAGAGGCTCCCACACACACACACACACACGCACGCACGCACGCACGCACACACACACACACACACACACACACACCTGAAGTGTCAGGTTGGGAATGATGCAGGTAACTCCAAAGCCAACCAGGAGCAGGTTGGTGAAGATGAAGGCTCTGGTGGCGTTAACGATCTTCTGGATCTTTCTCCCAGGGCGACGAGGCTCTCCGGGCTCTCTGAAGGGGGAGGCAGAGAAAAAAAAAACTCGTTTTCCAGGTTCCTCTTTTTTACTTTCTAAAATGTCTAAAAGTGTGCCCTCTCACCTTTTCACAGTCTTGTCATTCTCATCCTCGCAGTCTTTGAGCTTCCAGTCCATGACGTATCCAATGGCAGGAGAGGTGATGAGACACAGAAGCTGGAGTACGCCGAAGATGGAGGTGTACACGCTGACTGAGAGACAGACAGAGGCAGAGCTTCTTGTTAGGCTTTGATTTTAGATTTTAGAAGACACATGAATGAAGTGTTGTGAAAAGTCATGATAATCCAAGGGGTTTAAATGAAGGCAACTGGACTTCTTTGGTTTCTTGAAGACGTTTCGCTTCTCATCCGAGGAGCTTTGTCAATTCTGACTGGAATATGGGAGGGTCGATCTTATAAACTGTAGCTGTCTATTGTTGCTCAACGAGCAGCATCTGCCTGTGAATGCCCCTCCTCCCTACCTCTTGATGAGTCGTTAGCATCGTTAGCCTCTATTGTTTGTGAGTCGTTGTTTTGATTAGATGCAGGAGGGTGTGAACTGGACTGAAACTGTTTTGGAACTTGGTTCAAAGCTGCATTGTAGGTCCCATATTCCAGTCAGAATTGACAAAGCTCCTCGGATGAGAAGCGAAACATCTTCAAGAAACCAAAGAAGTCCAGTTGCCTTCATTTGAACCCCTTGGATTACCATGACCTGGATGACTGAGAACCTTCACCAGCAAAAAGTCATGATACTTTGGGGGGTAACTGTAGACTTCATGCTCTAGACAACTAAAGNCACACACACACACACACACACACACACAGAAGTACGGCTGTGTTTCCTTGTTAGAGCAGCAGAGCGAATTGAGAAGGTGCCAAAACATCCAGGTCATTGTGAGATGAAGAGCACGATGACACAGATCACAGGAGCAGGTTGCAGAATATGTGGGCGAGATCACAATCATGGGGGAGGAGCTTAAAAAGGAAACTCAGCTGTCTGAAGACAGTCGAACTAGACTGGAGCAGGCTGGAGGGGGTGAAGCAGATGAAGGAGATGCTGATCATCTGCTCGGAGCTCACATCAGCCCATGACTTCTAAGTAAAGAACCAAGGGGGAGGAGGAGCCGGTGTGCTTCCATCACCTCGCGTTCTGATTGGCTACATGTCACATTCAACAGGCAGTACACCCGTTTGGCCATGAATATCAATCCAACACGTTAGATAACCCTGATTTATGATCCAAGCGTTCCTAACGTCCTTCCAAACAGACCAGAGCGTTCTTAACACACGACACAAGGTAGGAATATCTCATGAGATTATCTTTACAGTCATTACGGTACTTGGGCGCATCTTTAAGAAAATGAATGAGGCAGCGGTAAAAGTTGTTTTGGAATCTGTAGGGTCAGCTGTGGGTGGTGGTGGTGGCTGAGGGTGTAGCACGTTGCCAGGAGGTGCAGCAGCGTGAAGTTCTGTGTCTGCAAGACAAAGAGTCATCCGCTGTAGGAGAATCAGCAGAACATGGAGGATGTCCCAGCTGCTCGGACTCTGACGGGTTTATCAGCACTTTGGTTCAGGAGCTGGATGCTCTGCAAAAGGCTGCAGAACATGGATGTATCTCCTAACAGCTGGGCGTGATGAAGACCATCCAGTGGCTGCAGGACCTACCAGCTGTCCCAGCAGGACCACAGTGACCTGTCATCAGCCACTACAGCTCATAAGACTCATGGAGAGCATCAACAGCTGCAGATGTACTCAAATCAGATTTCAGCTCATGCAGACCTCCTCACCTCCATCTCCACCTTTTCCTTCTTTGCCTCCTCTAGATGAGTGGTTAAAGTTCATTACTAGGATGTCTCAAATAACTTCTAAACAAGATGAACTTTCATCATTCATAGTTTGTGTGAATCTTGACTCTAACTGTGGTTGCCAGAGCGCTGAGTTGATGATTTCCTCTTCTTCTCCAGGGCTGTTTTGTTGGGACGAGCAGCAGCTGAACCAGCTGACCATGAGTGAGAAAGGAGCCAGCGTGAGAGCAGAGCACAAAGAGTCATTTGGGGAAATGGAAATGATTCTTCACAGTCTTATAAATCAGTTCCTCCTGGGGTCAGGTTAGGAGCTTCCTGTGTGACCTGAGTGTGTGTTTGGTTATCTATGAAACATCAAAGAGGGTGAAACCGTGTGTCAAAGTGTTTGGTTGTGTAGGGTCACCAGTTTCCTGGCTTTCTGTAAAGGATTTGTCCGTCTATGACCTCCACACACGTCTCACACCAGCAGGTGAGCTCCACCCTCTTCCTCTCTGCAGCTCAGGTAGTTCATTTCTATAACAACTCCTCCACCTTCTCTAGACACAGGCTTCAGGCGCGCTACCGTTGTTTATCTTGACATAGACCTTGGGGTCTTTGTCTTGCTCATCTCTGAGGCGCTGGAGGTGACGACTGTGGCACAGCAGGTAGAAGGGCAGGCAGAATCCCAGCATGCTCAGCACCAACAGGCCCACGTTCAACTAAGAGAGGCGCAGAAGAACATGAGCTGGGATGCAAACGGCTAACCCTAGTCAGTCGTGATGTGTTTGTGTTGTCCTACCCATAAAGGATCTCCCTCCAGGGGGCCCACCATGGCCATGAAGAGAGGCTGCTGGAGCAGAGCGAACAGAGCACTGATGAGAGACTGCATACCTGTCAGGCTGCCAAACTGGGAGGATGGGTACCTGAAGAGGACAAGCAACACAAGGGCCATCCTTTGAGTTCAATGCCCTTTTAAACGCTTTTATAACCTAAGTGTTAGAATTAAGTAGCTTCAAAATATTCCTCTGAAATGAAAAAGAGCAAAAACAGGTCATTTTCAAAAGAAAAACTAAGAACCATTAGGATGATGGTCCTCCAAAGGCAGCAAAAGCCAAAGTAGTGGTGTCCCACACTTACACAGCAGCATACAGGCCTCCTACAGCAGAGTGGATGAAGCCTCTCACCACAGTGTGCAGGACGAAGGACAGAATCTGCAGGAATATAAGGAAATGTTTGTTTCTTAACTAAGACCTACTTCTAATACAGATAAGCAGGCTTCACATTAATGCAGGGGTTCTCAGTCCTGGTCCTGGAAGACCAGTATCCTGCATGTTTTTGTTGTTTCCTTGCTTCAAAACACCTGATTTTAATCAGCAGGTGACAAACGGGCTTCTGCAGAGCTTGATGAGCTGCTGACTAGGTGATTCAACCACTGAATCAGGTGTGTTGGAGCAGGGAAATCACTAAAACATGCTGGATACGGCCCTCCAGGACCAGGATTGAGAACCCCTGTGTTAGTGCCTCTAACGCCCAGCAGGTGGCGCTGAGACACTGAGAAACACTGGAGCGGCTGGTGTNGATGACTGAGAACCTTCACCAGCAAAAAGTCATGATACTTTGGGGGGTAACTGTAGACTTCATGCTCTAGACAACTAAAGAGGACTGATGGAAAAGGGGGGGTGGGGGGGGTTCAGCTTTCTTACCCACTTGCATCCTCTCCACTGCAACAGCAGCAGGAAGTCAGCATGACAGGGATGTTAAAGAGGCGTTAAAGATAAAAGGTAATCAATCCCAGCAGAACATCTGTGTTTTCACATGGAGTCAAATACACACACACACACACACACACACACACACACACACACCTGTGTTGAGGTCTCCATCTGTAAGCGACTCCAGGATGGTGTTCATGGCCCCCATGTAGAAGATGAGCCTCAGCTGAGTGACACACATGGTGATGAGGCTCAGCAGGAAGATGGGGCTCAAGACGCTCTTCATGAAGGACTGAGCTGCAGAGGACAGGGTCAGAGGTCAACCAACTGCTGCTTTCAGCTCACACTCTTACACTTTTTTACTTAGCCTTTACTCACTGCTGCTGTAATAATGGTAAAATTTACCAGGTGTTGAAACACCAGCAGCTACATCACCTACAGGTGTAGTCGGTTATACAGAATTGTTTGGCTGTTTGCAGCAACAATAGCAGCCCACTTGTCATGGTCTGGTTTACGTGTTTAACCCAGGACATGTAGAATCAGAACCGGGACAAGAATAAGGTAAGAAAATAATCTTTATTAAGTTGGCTGGAGTACTCGTGAAGCCGAGGAACGGAAGGGTACGGGTCCGGATCTAATGAGGAAACACAAGATGGTGAGCCGGGATCCAGAGGAGGAAAACAACAACTGAGAACTGTCTTACTTGCTGGTGAGGGAGTAGGGAGTTCTGAGGAGGGAGTGGGGTCCGGTCGGGGGTGTACCAGATGAGGTGGTACTGGAGAGGATGTTGCTCAAGAGGGATCCAAATATCCAGAAGGCTAGCTGGAGACGCAAGGTGAGCGGTGGAGAGCGGAGCGGCTGGAGAGCACAGCGGGACGCTGAAGTGGTTGAGATCCGAGAAGTTCTGTTTGTGGTGGATGAGGGCTGTAGTGGTCTGGAGAAGGGCACAAGGGTTGATTAGTAGGAGTCTCAAAAAGTACACAAAAAAATGCTGCTTGCAATCTTCTAAATTAGCTCGAGAAAAGGTCGTAGACGAATACCCAACGGGAGTTAATCATCCGACAAAGTGTTGGCGTCCCACTGCTCCTTATATCCCCAGCCGGTGATTGCTGCAGAACAGCAACAGCTGGTGCCGCTCTCCAGGAAACGCCCACCTGCAGGAATGAGACTCAAACCAGAGATTTAGAGCAGATGAACACCCCAGACCGTGACAGTAGATGCTTTTGAAGTAGTATTAAAAAGAGCTTTACACTTTTACTGAACAAAAAATGAAAAACTGAAATGCCCCAAAAACAGTGACACATATAAGTATTTTAAGTACAATGGAGAATATAATTCAAATTTTAAATGAAATTATATTTAAAAGATTCTATCATCATGTTGCAACGCATTTTACTTTTCTTCAGAGTGAAATTCTGATTTGTTTATTTTGGGCACCTCAGGAGCTCCATAATTTAAGAACGGCTCTTAATGTGGTTTGACTTCCCCTTCAGTTTAATAAAAAGGTGCTTTAATCTAAGTCACGCTGCGAGGCTTATGATCGGGGTCAGTCATGGATTTAGGGCCCAGACTGGTTCAGATGGATGAGAGATGACAGCTTCACACGAGAACCATGGCTTTATTTAACCACCAGGCCTGGTTCTGATCTAGTCTATAGATCTGGCTCACATGGACACACTTCTTTTTTTGAAGAACAAACTCATTCAGCCAGTTTAGATTGTAGTCTTCTTGTTTTGTTGGCTGCAAATTAAAAGTCAGCCCAAACTTTACAGATTCACAGGGACTCTTTTGGCAACAACAGCTTAAAACGGTAAAGAAAGGTTCAAATGGGTTTTGAATCAAGACATTTTCAGCAGAGTTTTGGGGGATTTTCCACTAAAACTTAAATGCAAACATGTTTGTAAATCCCACAGAGGGCCAGAAAATATTAAAAACAAGATTCAGGAGAACAAATTCAATTTGAACATCATTCTGAAGGGTTGATTGGAGGGATATTTCTGTTTCTCTTATTTTCCTAACATCAAAACATCTGCGTAATAATGATAAGAATATGCTATTATTATTATTATTATTATTATTATTATGTTTAATCAGATTTTATTCTTTGAATAAACNCTAGCCTGGCAAGCCATCCTATATATGTGAATATATAGTCTGGCCACGAACCACTGACGGCTCTCAGTCGTGAGGCGGGATCTACGGTTGTCTTTCAAAATGTCAGCACGCAATTGGATAGCGCTATGACCAATCAGAGTGACGAACAACATGACGTAATCACGGCGACGGAAAAGCGGGAGGCTTTAATAGCGTCTAGCTTCAATGATTTCTGTCGTTTTTGTATAAAAACATGTGAATATCAGGTGTACTGGGACATTGCACTACTTTGTTTGATAAAAATAAGAAGCCGCTAAGTATAGCCGACAGACTTACGCACGTTGGAGTCTAAATAATCCAATGTTGATGACAAAGCCGTTTCAAACGAACGTGTTTTCCGAGTTGCCGCCATGTTGCTTGGGTTCGCGGCGTTCGCGGCCATAGATATCATATATCACTAGATGCCTTAGCCGCGCTGTTCGTCGATTGGACGGACGTCCCTACGCGGCGGCCATCTTACCTCGGACAGCTGCCCCCTTTCGTAACATTGGTGTCAATGGTGAATGTACTATTTAAATAACTCTAACTTGCTCAATTTTCAACCGAATTTCAAACGGTTTGGTTTGTTATAAACGCCAGAGATGTGGCTGTACAATTATGACGGATTTGGCCCGTTAATTTAAAAATGTTAAAGTATGTCCTATCAAGCCTATGTGCTATAAGGTTTGTAATAATGCAACCGGCTTGTAAATCCGTTCATTTTTAATCGAGTTAAGAGTGTTTTTGTTTAAGTTGTTCACTCACCTTCCATCTGCTACCATTGAGAACGGAACGTAAGCTGTCCGAGGTAAGATGGCCGCCGTGTAGGGACGCTGTCGACTCCCAGTTAAGGCATCTAGTGTTTATATGATATCTATGTTTGCGGCCGCAGCGCTGACGTCATCGGCTACTCCCGCTCTGTGATTGGCCCATGATATAGAGCGCTGTGATTGGCCCAACCAAAACTATAGCGAGTTGTGATTGGATAGACACAGCAGTGGTTTGGGCTGCGAGGGTTCCAATGAAGCGTGCCTAGACCAAACTCTGCAAAGCAAGAATTGGTCTAGTTCACTAGGCTAGGACCTACCAGCTGTCCCAGCAGGACCACAGTGACCTGTCATCAGCCACTACAGCTCATAAGACTCATGGAGAGCATCAACAGCTGCAGATGTACTCAAATCAGATTTCAGCTCATGCAGACCTCCTCACCTCCATCTCCACCTTTTCCTTCTTTGCCTCCTCTAGATGAGTGGTTAAAGTTCATTACTAGGATGTCTCAAATAACTTCTAAACAAGATGAACTTTCATCATTCATAGTTTGTGTGAATCTTGACTCTAACTGTGGTTGCCAGAGCGCTGAGTTGATGATTTCCTCTTCTTCTCCAGGGCTGTTTTGTTGGGACGAGCAGCAGCTGAACCAGCTGACCATGAGTGAGAAAGGAGCCAGCGTGAGAGCAGAGCACAAAGAGTCATTTGGGGAAATGGAAATGATTCTTCACAGTCTTATAAATCAGTTCCTCCTGGGGTCAGGTTAGGAGCTTCCTGTGTGACCTGAGTGTGTGTTTGGTTATCTATGAAACATCAAAGAGGGTGAAACCGTGTGTCAAAGTGTTTGGTTGTGTAGGGTCACCAGTTTCCTGGCTTTCTGTAAAGGATTTGTCCGTCTATGACCTCCACACACGTCTCACACCAGCAGGTGAGCTCCACCCTCTTCCTCTCTGCAGCTCAGGTAGTTCATTTCTATAACAACTCCTCCACCTTCTCTAGACACAGGCTTCAGGCGCGCTACCGTTGTTTATCTTGACATAGACCTTGGGGTCTTTGTCTTGCTCATCTCTGAGGCGCTGGAGGTGACGACTGTGGCACAGCAGGTAGAAGGGCAGGCAGAATCCCAGCATGCTCAGCACCAACAGGCCCACGTTCAACTAAGAGAGGCGCAGAAGAACATGAGCTGGGATGCAAACGGCTAACCCTAGTCAGTCGTGATGTGTTTGTGTTGTCCTACCCATAAAGGATCTCCCTCCAGGGGGCCCACCATGGCCATGAAGAGAGGCTGCTGGAGCAGAGCGAACAGAGCACTGATGAGAGACTGCATACCTGTCAGGCTGCCAAACTGGGAGGATGGGTACCTGAAGAGGACAAGCAACACAAGGGCCATCCTTTGAGTTCAATGCCCTTTTAAACGCTTTTATAACCTAAGTGTTAGAATTAAGTAGCTTCAAAATATTCCTCTGAAATGAAAAAGAGCAAAAACAGGTCATTTTCAAAAGAAAAACTAAGAACCATTAGGATGATGGTCCTCCAAAGGCAGCAAAAGCCAAAGTAGTGGTGTCCCACACTTACACAGCAGCATACAGGCCTCCTACAGCAGAGTGGATGAAGCCTCTCACCACAGTGTGCAGGACGAAGGACAGAATCTGCAGGAATATAAGGAAATGTTTGTTTCTTAACTAAGACCTACTTCTAATACAGATAAGCAGGCTTCACATTAATGCAGGGGTTCTCAGTCCTGGTCCTGGAAGACCAGTATCCTGCATGTTTTTGTTGTTTCCTTGCTTCAAAACACCTGATTTTAATCAGCAGGTGACAAACGGGCTTCTGCAGAGCTTGATGAGCTGCTGACTAGGTGATTCAACCACTGAATCAGGTGTGTTGGAGCAGGGAAATCACTAAAACATGCTGGATACGGCCCTCCAGGACCAGGATTGAGAACCCCTGTGTTAGTGCCTCTAACGCCCAGCAGGTGGCGCTGAGACACTGAGAAACACTGGAGCGGCTGGTGTTGGATAACTGCATCTGCAGTGGAAGCTCTGCAGAGAGGCTCCCACACACACACACACACACGCACGCACGCACGCACGCACACACACACACACACACACACACACACACACACACACCTGAAGTGTCAGGTTGGGAATGATGCAGGTAACTCCAAAGCCAACCAGGAGCAGGTTGGTGAAGATGAAGGCTCTGGTGGCGTTAACGATCTTCTGGATCTTTCTCCCAGGGCGACGAGGCTCTCCGGGCTCTCTGAAGGGGGAGGCAGAGAAAAAAAAAACTCGTTTTCCAGGTTCCTCTTTTTTACTTTCTAAAATGTCTAAAAGTGTGCCCTCTCACCTTTTCACAGTCTTGTCATTCTCATCCTCGCAGTCTTTGAGCTTCCAGTCCATGACGTATCCAATGGCAGGAGAGGTGATGAGACACAGAAGCTGGAGTACGCCGAAGATGGAGGTGTACACGCTGACTGAGAGACAGACAGAGGCAGAGCTTCTTGTTAGGCTTTGATTTTAGATTTTAGAAGACACATGAATGAAGTGTTGTGAAAAGTCATGATAATCCAAGGGGTTTAAATGAAGGCAACTGGACTTCTTTGGTTTCTTGAAGACGTTTCGCTTCTCATCCGAGGAGCTTTGTCAATTCTGACTGGAATATGGGAGGGTCGATCTTATAAACTGTAGCTGTCTATTGTTGCTCAACGAGCAGCATCTGCCTGTGAATGCCCCTCCTCCCTACCTCTTGATGAGTCGTTAGCATCGTTAGCCTCTATTGTTTGTGAGTCGTTGTTTTGATTAGATGCAGGAGGGTGTGAACTGGACTGAAACTGTTTTGGAACTTGGTTCAAAGCTGCATTGTAGGTGCTGGAAAGGTGAAACCTGAGTCCTCCTCCTCTATTTAATGATGGTTTCTCCATTTTGACATAGATGGCTTCCTTCACTCCTCTCTCAAACCATCTATCTTCTCTGTCCAGAATGTGGACTTTGTCATCTTCAAAGGTGTGGCCCTTGTCCTTCAGGTGTAGGTGGACTGCAGAGTCTTGGCCTGAAGAGGTGGCTCTCCTGTGCTGTGCCATGCGCTTGTGTAGTTGTTGTTTAGTTTCCCCTATGTAAAGCTCTGGACAGTCCTCACTGCATTGGACTGCATATACGACGCCGCTCTGCTTCTGTTTGGGTGTCTTGTCTTTAGGATGGACCAGCCTCTGTTTGAGGGTATTGTTGGGTTTAAAGTTTACAGGGATGTTATGTTTGGAGAAAATTCTTCTCAGTTTCTCAGAGACTCCTGCCACATATGGGATGATGGTACCTCTGCGCCTGTTGTCCTTCTCTTTGCTGTTTGCTGCTGTGGATTCCTTTCTAGACTTCTTTGTTGATTTCACAAATGCCCAGTTGGGGTATCTGCAGTTTTGGAGCGCTTTCCTAACGTGTTTCTCTTCCTTTTGCTTTCCCTCAGTCTTTGTGGGGATATTCTCTGCCCGATGGTGTAGAGTCCTGATAACTGACATTTTGTGCTCCAGTGGGTGATGTGAGTCGAAATGCAAATACTGGTCTGTGTGGGTCGGTTTCCTGTAGACTTCAATGCTGAGACTTCCATCCTCTTCAATTTGCACAGCACAGTCCAAGAAGGGCAGTGTGTNACACTCATGTTCGGGTTTGGAAAGGCTGTACAAGCGGCTGGAGGGGAGTGTGGCATCAGGGATAAGGTCAATACAACAATCGAGGGGGCGGTGAGGAGGTAGTGAAGAGGCTTTGTCCTTGCTAAATACCTGTGGGATGTCGTGGTACTCGGAGGGAACTCCTGTTAGGTCCGGTGGGGGTGATGGTTCAAGTTGATGTCTCTGAGTACTCGAAGTGGGTGCTCGTAGGCAGGTGGTGAGACAACGGGAACTCCAAGATTCCACTCTACTTGTCCTCCAGTCAATGTGGGGGTTATGGGTAACCAGCCAGGGATGTCCCAGAACTACAGGGGACTGGGGAGAGGGAAACACAAAAAACGTGATACGTTCATAGTGGTTACCTGAGGTTTGTAGGGTGATGGGAGTGGTTTGATGGGTAATGGGCGAAAGGGGGTTTCCATCCAAAGAAGAAGCGTGCAGGGGAGTGGGCAGTGGAATGGTAGGGATGTGGAGCTGGTCCACGATGGTCTGATCCAGAAAATTCTGTTCACAGCCTGAGTCCAAGAGTGCCTGTGTGGAATGGTGATGATGGGAAAAGAGAACAACACAAGGTAAGGAACACCGGAATGAGGAATTGAAGTTAGCACCCACCCGTACTCCCGGTTCTACTGGCGGGCTCGGCGGTTTAACTGAATCGGGCACTGGGAAACATAATGTCCGGCTTCTCCACAGTAGAGGCAGAGCTTGTGTGACATACGTCTATTTCTCTCCTCCAGGCTGAGTCGGGTCCGGCCAATCTGCATGGGTTCCTCCGGTCCAGGTGCAGGAGCTGGTCTGGGGATGGCTCGAGAGGAGGTTGGAGGGGAGGCTGGAACCGGCTGATGGGGGCCTTTATAACGGTCTCGGAGGCGTTTGTCTATCTTGGTAGCCAGGGCTATAAGGTCCTCCAGGTTTTGCGGCTCGGGACAGAGGGCTAGTTGATCTTTAATTCTCTCATTAAGGGCTTCCTGGAATGCCCCCATTAATGAGTCCTCGTTCCACGTGGAGGCAGCAGCTAGTGTTCTGAACTTTAAAGAAAATTCAGTGACTGTCTGACGACCCTGGGACAGGTGCCATAGTTGTTTGGCTATTTCCGAACGTTTTTCCTCACAGCCGAAGGTCAACTTAAATTCTGACAAAAACTCAGAAAGTGGTCCATTCAAAAAACTGGGAAGGCGGCTCTTGGTTTCAGCCCATTCTAAGGCTTTACCGCGTAGTAATCCAATAATGTAGGATATCTTCACTGCGTCGGTAGCAAATGACGCAGGGGAACGATCAAAAGTTAACCTGCATTGTAAGAGGAATCCCCTACACTGCGCGGAATCTCCCTCAAACGTCATAGTGGGCGGGGAGTCGGCGACGCGAAACAAACAGGGATCCGGAAGAGATGGCTGAGTGAGCTGGGGGGCGACAACGGGGTTCGGTGGGACTGGAACCGGGGCTGTGACTTTCTCGTGGATCTGAGCCACCACTGAATCGAGTTGGAGTAATCTTTGGTTGGTGTTGTTAAGTTGTTCGAACAACGACCGGAGTGTAGCATCGTGATCAAGGAGCGTGCTGGAGATGGCTGGCGGGACCGATTCTGCATGTTTCGACTGTTGGTCGGATGATTCTGTCATGGTCTGGTTTACGTGTTTAACCCAGGACATGTAGAATCAGAACCGGGACAAGAATAAGGTAAGAAAATAATCTTTATTAAGTTGGCTGGAGTACTCGTGAAGCCGAGGAACGGAAGGGTACGGGTCCGGATCTAATGAGGAAACACAAGATGGTGAGCCGGGATCCAGAGGAGGAAAACAACAACTGAGAACTGTCTTACTTGCTGGTGAGGGAGTAGGGAGTTCTGAGGAGGGAGTGGGGTCCGGTCGGGGGTGTACCAGATGAGGTGGTACTGGAGAGGATGTTGCTCAAGAGGGATCCAAATATCCAGAAGGCTAGCTGGAGACGCAAGGTGAGCGGTGGAGAGCGGAGCGGCTGGAGAGCACAGCGGGACGCTGAAGTGGTTGAGATCCGAGAAGTTCTGTTTGTGGTGGATGAGGGCTGTAGTGGTCTGGAGAAGGGCACAAGGGTTGATTAGTAGGAGTCTCAAAAAGTACACAAAAAAATGCTGCTTGCAATCTTCTAAATTAGCTCGAGAAAAGGTCGTAGACGAATACCCAACGGGAGTTAATCATCCGACAAAGTGTTGGCGTCCCACTGCTCCTTATATCCTCAGCCGGTGATTGCTGCAGAACAGCAACAGCTGGTGCCGCTCTCCAGGAAACGCCCACCTGCAGGAATGAGACTCAAACCAGAGATTTAGAGCAGATGAACACCCCAGACCGTGACA
>SSNS01000192.1:742705-756256 GCA_006937985.1 Aphyosemion australe | reverse complement strand
ATGATGCAGGTAACTCCAAAGCCAACCAGGAGCAGGTTGGTGAAGATGAAGGCTCTGGTGGCGTTAACGATCTTCTGGATCTTTCTCCCAGGGCGACGAGGCTCTCCGGGCTCTCTGAAGGGGGAGGCAGAGAAAAAAAAACCTCGTTTTCCAGGTTCCTCTTTTTTACTTTCTAAAATGTCTAAAAGTGTGCCCTCTCACCTTTTCACAGTCTTGTCATTCTCATCCTCGCAGTCTTTGAGCTTCCAGTCCATGACGTATCCAATGGCAGGAGAGGTGATGAGACACAGAAGCTGGAGTACGCCGAAGATGGAGGTGTACACGCTGACTGAGAGACAGACAGAGGCAGAGCTTCTTGTTAGGCTTTGATTTTAGATTTTAGAAGACACATGAATGAAGTGTTGTGAAAAGTCATGATAATCCAAGGGGTTTAAATGAAGGCAACTGGACTTCTTTGGTTTCTTGAAGACGTTTCGCTTCTCATCCGAGGAGCTTTGTCAATTCTGACTGGAATATGGGAGGGTCGATCTTATAAACTGTAGCTGTCTATTGTTGCTCAACGAGCAGCATCTGCCTGTGAATGCCCCTCCTCCCTACCTCTTGATGAGTCGTTAGCATCGTTAGCCTCTATTGTTTGTGAGTCGTTGTTTTGATTAGATGCAGGAGGGTGTGAACTGGACTGAAACTGTTTTGGAACTTGGTTCAAAGCTGCATTGTAGGTCCCATATTCCAGTCAGAATTGACAAAGCTCCTCGGATGAGAAGCGAAACATCTTCAAGAAACCAAAGAAGTCCAGTTGCCTTCATTTGAACCCCTTGGATTACCATGACCTGGATGACTGAGAACCTTCACCAGCAAAAAGTCATGATACTTTGGGGGGTAACTGTAGACTTCATGCTCTAGACAACTAAAGAGGACTGATGGAAAAGGGGGGGTGGGGGGGGTTCAGCTTTCTTACCCACTTGCATCCTCTCCACTGCAACAGCAGCAGGAAGTCAGCATGACAGGGATGTTAAAGAGGCGTTAAAGATAAAAGGTAATCAATCCCAGCAGAACATCTGTGTTTTCACATGGAGTCAAATACACACACACACACACACACACACACACACACACACCTGTGTTGAGGTCTCCATCTGTAAGCGACTCCAGGATGGTGTTCATGGCCCCCATGTAGAAGATGAGCCTCAGCTGAGTGACACACATGGTGATGAGGCTCAGCAGGAAGATGGGGCTCAAGACGCTCTTCATGAAGGACTGAGCTGCAGAGGACAGGGTCAGAGGTCAACCAACTGCTGCTTTCAGCTCACACTCTTACACTTTTTTACTTAGCCTTTACTCACTGCTGCTGTAATAATGGTAAAATTTACCAGGTGTTGAAACACCAGCAGCTACATCACCTACAGGTGTAGTCGGTTATACAGAATTGTTTGGCTGTTTGCAGCAACAATAGCAGCCCACTAGCTGTAGATCAGTAACACTCCTGGCTGGAGGTCCATAACATTCCTGACAGAATAACCATGAAACACAAAAATCACAGCAGTGTAAACAGTGTTTAATTCCCTTCACAATAAACACTGTGAGGTTTGTGAGATTCAGAGTTGGTTCAAGATGTCAGAAGTCCACTTTGGACGTGGTCCAGCTGTGACAAGTGCTGTTACTCCAAACCTGTCTCTGTTTCTCCAAACGGAGGCCATTCACTGTGCTATCTGCAGCAGGTAAGACTTTATCGTTCATAAACTTTCTATCAGAACTTCAAACTATGTGAAACCCCCCACACACAATCACACAGCTATCACAGCTACCTAGCAGAGCAGAGATTGCATCTAAATATTCAGTCTGTCCCCTGCTGCCATGGTAACACCTCTAACCCCGAGTTGGAGGCACAGCAGCTGAAACATTCACAGAAAGTCCGGCTCTAGGAAAAGTTAAGCATTAATGAATGTAATGAATATAAATAGAGCCTGGATGGATCCGTTCATATGGTTAGAGATGGAAACAACCACAGCACAGATGGAGCAGGTAGGTTTATGGCCTTGACCAACAGGCATCCATGTCAGCCTGATTAAAGGAATGGTGAGGTCATGCAAACAGGAAATTAGGACGCCTCCTGTGTCCTTTTAACAAAACCAGAGCAGAGTCCATGAAATATGTAAAGAAAAGGCGTCCAAGAGGCGTTCAGCTGGGCTTCTGGATACACAAATGTACGCTCAGTTTATCCCAGAATAAAAATTAGAAGAATAGAAAAAGACGTCCTCACATCACTATGGAAAGTTAGAGAGGATCTAAAAGATTAATCAACTCTCAAAACCTGAAACACTGACCATAAATCAGCAGAACGGAGGGAGGCAGCTGTGTGATCTTAAAAGCTTCTGACAGAACACACACACACACACACACTGAAACCAGCTGAGGCTTGAAGCCATAACGATGCTTCTGCAGCGCTCCCTGCTGAAGCACCACACTCCTGCTGAGAGGCATTTCCAAGAATCTGGTCCAAACTGATTCTACGGTCCATTTGGTACCATAAAGACCGACAATCACACAACCAGCCACCTTTCAGGAGTTTGTGAGCCTGATGAGAAGACCTGCTGAGCTGGAGATGTGTGGGTTTGGTGAGGATGTGGGACTGAGGTGATGCTATTGTTGCTTACTCTCTTCCTCTCCTTTGCACTTCACCTCCAGGTCAATGGTGGACAGGCACAGCGTGTTGGCGTCCTGCTCGGCCAGGTCTTTGGACGGCTGCTGCGGCTGCTTCATTGAGTGTCCCACGCTGAGACGGCGGCCCACTGTGGTCACCTGATGATAAAACTGCTTCCCAGTAATCTTGTGGTCAAATCCCAGCCAGCTGAACTTGATCTTCACCCTGAAGCAACACGAGAGATGAGGAAGGATGGATGTCAGCACATTTGATGCAGGATTCAAAATAAGCCAAAGGAAAACAAGCAGAGGAAAATAGAAACAAAGGAAGATGTGAGCAGATATGGAGAGGAAGTGGTAGAGGGTTAAGGGAAGGCACGGCTGAGCCGGGTGATTTCCTGGTCCGATAGTGAGTCCTCTTAGGGCTTACAAAGAGATTCAGTTCTGAGTTGTGTGAGTGTGTGTGTACACTCAAAGGAAAAGAAGGTTTGTAGGTAGTGTCCCTATAAGTTGAACCCTGTATGAGTTGATGGTGGTTCCTGTGGAGTCTGTCTGCCTGTAGCAGGTCTAACCTTAGCCAGAGACATCATGACTGCTAATGTATCTGTGTGTGTGCTGGAGTGAGCGTCGTCCTTGTCTTACGTGAAGTCCATGTCCTCTGGGCCTGGGAAGGGCTCCAGAGGCCAGTTGATGAAGCAGTTGAAGAAGACGAGGCAGGCGCAGCCGGCCCAGACCAGCAGGATGGTGATGAAGGCGGCACCTAGATCGTAGATCACCTGGAGGAAGGAAGGCAGAACACAAAGACCCAATGACCCTTCTGAGGTTGACTTCATGGTGTCGTTCTGAGACACCTTAGCATCAGAGTAGCGATGGCTGGAGATACTGGAGTAAATCCTAGCTACCTTAATGCCGGGGAAGGTGACAGCCGAGGAAGCATAGGAGCCTATCATCAGGGCGATGAAGGTAGACCTCAGGTCTCCAAACATGTTGGGAAGCTGAAGAGAACAAAAACAGCAGAATGAGTCCGCTGGTTTCACCCAGTGGTCCTGAAGGGTGGCCCACATCAAGAATAAGTGACTAAAACAGCAAAGAAGTGACCAGCTGAGCAGATTGTTCCGTACATGGAGAGAAGATTTTAACGAGGACACAAAACGGGTCCAGATTAACGGAAGTTATCACGTGTTACTCACAGCAGCTAAAACAAAACAAGGGTGGTGTGTGCTCACGACACGCTGCAACCAGAACCTGCAGCTCTGCTCAGATATGATCTGTATCTATATTAAGAACATATTTCTGTTTGAAGCTTCACTGTTTACAGCTGAGGAACAGAACGACCCACAGAACGGCTTTAATATATTTCATCAACATGGGACAGGAAGAGGCAGAAACCTGTTATTCTGCAGCTGTTGAGCTGTTTTCATGACTGGATTCATGTCATCCACAGCACTTCTCCCATTTTCTCCTTAAACAACTGACTAAAAAACCTGCAAAGGCAGCTGAAGCTGCTTGTGTCGCCTGATTATGGCTGGTCATGGATCCGGTTCTGATCCAGTTCTTGCAGCAGAGCAGACAGAATAGCTCCCGCCTGCAATAAATGACGGTCAGCTTGAGAAAAGAGCACAGTGTGTTCTTAACCCCGCTACTCGAAACTGTAGACAAACTTCTTCAGGAAGCCAAGCTGTCCAAGTGTGTGTGTGTGTGTGTGTGTGTGTGTGTGTGTGTGTGTGTGTGTGTCAGACATTTGTCATGTCTATGAAGCACGTCAGCCTGTAGCCTTTTCTGGATGAAGCACAAGTCAACAGCAGCAAAACCACAGAGAGAGTTAAGTCAGACAGAAGCTTTATTGTTGGTCCTTCACTGTCACTATTTGTTCATTCAACGATGTTCAGTTTGAACCTATCCCCCTCACAGAGATACAGTACCTTAGACCCAATAAAGAACCATAATCAACATCTGGCACACCCTTGGCCCAGGTGTTGAAGGGAACAAGACAGAGGACATAAATTCCCGTCTTAATGGACTTGGCATCATGGCGAAAAGTCAAAGCCAAGTCCTTTTGATCATTCAGAGTCAGCAGGTTCAGATTTCTAACCCTAACTCTTCACCAGACTGGTCTCCATCTGCCAATGGTTTTCTATGAGCTTCATACTGTTGGAATTCATGGAAGGGGGTGGCACTTATCAGTAATGTTTACATTTCATACTGGAAACCTGTTCTTGGAGCAAACATCCAGAGTGGGGCTTCAGCCTGGTACGTGGTGCTGGGATTTTCTACATGTCAGCTGCTGAGAATGGTATTCCTAAAATCATTACAATCTCTCTGCTGCTCACCAAAAGGGGAAGGGTTTACCCTACCTGAACCAGTTAGTCCTGATGAGGTGCAGACGCTAGCGCTCGTCTAACTGGAGCCAAAAAAATTACAAACTCAGCCAGAAAGATGTGTGACTGCTAACGGCTTTAGGCGGTAACACACACACACGCGTGCACAAAGCAGGTGTGTGTATGTTATACCTGTTCACTCTTGTGTAAATTCATGTGTAACTTGGAACGTTGCAGACAACTGCAGAAAACGTGATGTAAATCTCCTAATCAAGGATGTGACACATGTGGTCTATCTGCCCCACCAGGGCCCCTGCATATGCACGAGCACACACGGTGCTTGTTTTATCACAACATATGCAGCTAATGTAGGAAGCTGCAATCAGACAGCTGCTCTTGCATTGACTCTTTACTAAGCAAGGTCTAAATGATAACACCTGGATGAAGAGGCAGAACGGTGGAAGTCGTGGATGTGATAAAACATGTCTGATTTCATCATGACTGAAGTTTGACATGTCTGTGATAACGATGCAGATAGGACAGAAACGCAGCATCAGCAACCTGCAGAAACGTTTCAAATGGTCTCATGTAAGAACAGAAGGTCTCTAACATCAAGTATTCTCTCATAAACCTCTTATCCATTTGTTATTTGAAAGCAACCCCAGCAGCTTGTTTTGGTGATTTTTAATCATTGCAGGAATGTGTTTTCTGTGTTTCTCAGCCTTCAAAGTGTGTCATGTGTTTATGTAATACTTGATCAGAGCCCCTTCTGCAGATTTTGCTTTTTTCTTCCTGATTAATTCAAAGATTCTCCAAACTCTGACTACTTTTGTCAGTCTCCTCATCTGTTTTCACCTGATGCATCTTCACCATGGCTGAACAGCTGTTTTGTTGGCTTGTGTTTGTGCAGATGGACTGAGTATTTATGCAGGTTTGCTTTGGTTTCAGAGCATTCACCGGGACAGGATCGAGCAGAGACTCTCACCGTCGCATGGCTGGCTTTGTGTTTGTACCTGAGGAAAACTAGTCACGTTTGCTTTGGGCATGTTCAGGCTGGTGAGCTGGTATTCAGTCATCTTTGTGCTAGCTGAATGTTATCAGAGCAAACAGAACAAACGTGTGCAGCTCTGTCTGAACGCTTATCTCTGTGACTTTCTGCCCATCCTGAACTTCTGAACACATTTAGGAGCTTCTGTTTTAAAGAGTGTCTCTAAAGAGAGCCGATAAGCGCGTTTGAATCTAGGTGGAGTCACAGAAAGAGGAAGTTGGACTCAGCTGTCTGAGAGGAAAGAACTGAGAAATGAAAGAAGGAAGAGGGATTTTGTTGCAACAAGTGGAAACTCCATCTGCCCAGAGAACCAGCTCTTACCGGCCCTGTCCAAGAGGGCTGTAAGATTAGTAAACACCAGACAGCATACCTCCAGTTAACCAACGTCAGATGTGCCAGTCCTGGAGTTTCTACTAAAGATCAGAGACGTCTCTGAGTGAGACGGGTCTCTAGAAGGAGATTAAGTCACCCCCGCCTCAAAAACACCCGAGAAACTAAAGCTCTGGTCACCGCTGCTGAACTTTTTTGCTAGTTTTTTCTATTTTTCATTCTGCCTTTTCCTCCAGTGAATGTTACAAAAGCAAAACACTTTCATGTCCTTCATAGATAACTCTTGTGGTTCAGCCATTTTTCATCCAGACGTGAGAGGGGGATCAGTATTTTTACACAAGGAGTAAAGAAAAGTTCATTATGAGGTCCAACATACAGTTTCCAGCTAGTGAAACAAACCAAAACAACCCGCAGTCACGATGAAGAACAGGAGGAGGAGGAGGAGCGTCTCTGTGGGTGTACATGCTGTTTGTGTGAGACCATAGACGCTCTGTTAGGGATAACACGTGCTGTACTGTAACATTAAACTCTTTGTCCACACAGAACGGGAGGAATGAGGAGCGCCCTCCCTCCCTCCGCCTATCCATCTTTTCTATGAACTCTGAGCTCTGAATGTCAACAGAGGTGACGGTAAGGACGTGAGCTGAGGCCATCTTTTCTTCTGTCGCCCAGAAAACAGACACCTCACTGACCTGAGGGCTGATCCCACATGTAGCACATAAACGTCTTCTAAACAGAAATCTCTGCAGCCTTCACACGTCAACACCTACTCAACCACTAACAGTTTCCAGAAAATACGGTGAAAATGTGAGATAAAAAGATTTGTTTCTTCTTTTTTTATTACTGTTGATGTCCCCTCAGCCTGGAGGAGAGAACCAGGGACCACGAGGACGGATCCATGTAAGGATGTGAGGTGAGACGTAGGAGTGAGCCAGAATAAGACGGAGTGAAGTGTTTCTGCGTGCGTTTCCTAAAGAGAGTCCAAACAGAGAGCTCAGAGCAGCAGGGACACGCATTCAGATCTCTTCCTGTTTGTCTCTGCGCTGCAGCGAACCAGCCCTCTACCATACTGCAACTAACAGCCGTCAGTTTGACCAAAACCCTGTTCAGACTCTAGCTTCCTGTGCACTTGTGCTGTTTTCTGTATTTAAGCGCTGCAGCATCACCAGCGTGCTCATTTCTGTCTCTAGTAGAGGTGTTTTATTGTTACCCCGGGTCATGCCTGCTTTGTGGGACCTTCAACTTTACATTAAAACCTTAATGTCATTCAGGTTGATTGTCTTTCTAAAGCAAACACACATCTAAAGAGCTGACATGTCAACACATACAATATAACAATCATTGTGTCCTTGTCTGATAGGGAGTTGTGTTTTTGCTCCAGAGCAGCAGAGTAGGAGTGAAACATGGGTGACTAACACACACTGCTTCCCTCACAGCTCCACTATCTCTCCTGATGCCTGATCAGATCATTCTGACCACTGGCTAAGCTTATCTGCTCCAAGTCGCTCTGCTCATTACATCCTGGAAGGTTTTTCTCTCAGTCAGCCATCTGGATTTCCAGATGTGGCCCTGGTCTTTAACCCCTGCTCTAATCCACTTTTCCTCACTTCCTTCTCTGACCTTTTCCTGCACTTCACACGTTCTCATCGCTGTGATTTTATTCATTTAGAAGTTATGTGGCAACAATAGAGTAAAGATTCCATTACTGAATATTAAATAGCACCAGTCCAGATGTGTGAATCTGATCTGATTTATAGAGCTGCAAACAGGAAATTGTTCTATAAAATCTTCATTTGGGTCAGAAACATTTAGCTAGGGCTGCATGATATTAGGAAAACCTGCGATATGCGATAACAGTGCTTAATATTGCGATATCGATATTACTTGCGATAAATGAACAAATACTTAAATCTGCAGTTTTTGTACATATATTTTAGACACACCACTCCATCCTCTATCATTAGTATTAATACAGTAACAAAATGAAATCATGCATGTTCACATTACATTTCTAGAGCCCAGTATATAGATCTTTATGGTTGCGTTGGAGGTGACAACAGAGATTTGTCGTGTTTCCCCTCGTGGTTGCCACAAGTGTTTGGCATGTCTTGCAAAGTACTTGTGTTTGTTGAACACAAGTACTTTGAAATAATAGCCATGCTGTTTGAATTATGAGTTCTTTCTCACTAACATTTTCCGCACACGTCTTACCCTCAGTCATTGCGACGCTCTCTAAGCTAACTCAGGTGTTTGCTAACCATCCAAATGAAGTGCCGTCCACCTAGGCACGAATGCATCTAACCTATAAGAACCCAACCGATTGGCCAAATGGGTGAAGGGCTCTATTTGATTTGTCAAAAACTTCATGCTTCCATTTGATTGACAAAATGCATTATGTGTAGCAAAAATCTGAGATGACCATTAATTGCGATATTTTTCTGTTCTTTGCGATATGCCTATTGCGCATGCTGATATTGCGATAACGATACATTTTCGATATATTGTGCAGCCCTACATTTAGCTAAAACACACGTCAGAGGTCTTGGTAAGACTTTCCTACCGTCAGAGAGGTGAAGGTCATGCACATGCCTCCAAACCCGTTTAGTGCCAGAGCGAAGAAGATCAGGATGGACAGATCTACAAAGAAGGAGAACAAAGAGCACGCTTTTTATATTTCACACATCTCATCTGCTTTACTGAAGTGTCAAAGCAACATCATGAATGTTCTTGATTGTTTTGGACACTCAGAACATCTGCTGGTCCAGGAATCAGATAAGTGAGGCAGCACGGATAGATGTTGGATGAACATACGTACTGCTAGGATCGCTGGCACCGTAGGCGATGAGGAGGCAGGAGAAAGCGAAGCAGGCGCTGAGAACAGAAGAAGTGTTGATGGAGATGAAGGAGGCCGTGTTTGAGATTTAAGTAGGTAAATCATATCAGGTGAGATTTCCTTCCTCGGACTCACCTGCCCAGCAGCCGTAGCTTCCGTGGTCCATATTTGTCCATGACAATCCCCAGGGGCAGAGTTATGGCTGACAGCAGGAAGGAGCCCACAGTGAAGGCTAGGTTGAGCATCTCATCCTGGTCCTTGCAGATGGGCCAGTTATTCATCAACAGGAACTCCTCTGCTGAGCTGTTGAGCTCTGACTCAGAGGATGGGATGGAGAGGTTGAGACTCGAGCTGTTGTCTGGATGGAAAAAAGGAAAGAACAGAAAAATGTTGAAATCTGCTGTAGAGCATCCTTACTGCACCAGGGAGTCTATGCATGTCCATAGTCATGTTGTCTACAATAGTTTCCAGATGTTTGAACAGAGAACATTCTGATGTTCCTCACTTTTAACTCAACTCCACCCCCCACCCTCCATCACCCAACCAAGGCTGAATAAAAACCCCAATATATGATTAAGTAAATAATTGAGAGACAACAACACAATAGGGTGTAAACAGGAACCAGAGATTGTCCCAGTTGGACCTTGGCATGGTGGAGGGAACTCTGAGTTCACGAGGACTCTATTTTTATCCTCGTGCTCCATCTCAAACTGTTGACATAAACAAAGAGAGCCGACACAAGAGGATGGCTGACACCGGAGAACAGCTCATCGCTCACAGGGACCTGATGTTCTGTGACTACGTCAGAATAATAAAGAATCGATTGGTTTACAAGAGCAGTCATAAGAAAGGAACAATCATCTAGATGTGCTTTTCCACCTCTGTCTGGGGGACACAGCAGCTACATCCCTTCTGTTACTAGTTAACACTCAAACTGAGGCTGTGCTTCCTCTCTGGGCCTGTAGGGAACGTAACATTCTGTTCTGCCTTTGCTGATTCAGCTCACAGAAGAACATCACAAGGAAGGACGTGTTACAGTTTTTCTCCATTGGTTTGGCTCATTTCTTGAAACAGAAATGACATTCTCAAAATAACATGGACAAACCTCCAAACCTCTTGGCAAATGTTCACAACAGAATGGCATTTCTCATTCATTTATCAAACGGCAAATGCCTTAGTACATGTCTCAATTGTCCCAGTGCATCTTTGCAAATGATTAAGTACAAGTAGCCTACAGTTATACAGTTAGCCCACATTTAGCACATTTTCCAAATGAATAGATCTTGTAGATCTAAACTGATTAGTTGATTCTCAGTCCAATGATCATTCTCTCCAAAACATGTCAGCATGATTTCATTGTATAAGTACTCGCATGCACAACTGTCTGTTCAATTGTCAAAACTGGTCAAGAACATAGTACCATGAATACCATATATGAATTTCTTTGAATATTTGATACATTGATGACAGTCATTGACAGTCAGGTGAAACTAGACTATAAATATAAACACAATAAGCATCTCCACAATAGACCGGGTTTTGAAGAAGCATCAGATGACAATGAAACAAATCTACAAGGTATCATTTGAGAGGAACTCTGACAGAGTCAAGGAGCTGCGGTACCAGTATGTAAATGTAAGTCAGTTACTGGTTGTCTCTCATTATAACCTTACCTGTAATCACAGTAAGCAGTAGTTCATTTATTTGGTTTCAATACCTCCTTTACCTGATTTCAGAATCAGTATTTGCTTCATCTGACTTCAACAATTTCAACAGAAAACCACAGTTTACTGTATTATACAATTATCATTATGATACTTATATCATACATCATTGTCTATTGTTGGTCCTCTGCCATAGTGACAAAACCTCTAAACATTTTGTATGGCAGTACTCACACAATGCCAAAGGGACGATGCATTTTGGGGGCACTGACTATTCAGATTAGAAAGGAATGTAGTTTTGACACATGAGTGAACTGTTTTAGGAGAGATATGAGCTTTTGCAGGTGAACCATGTTGTTGTGGTCAACCATCCAGGTTTATTTTCACAAAAGCACCAAGAATGATGAGAATGTCCGATCTGTGTGGAGAAATGAGCCAAAGCTATTGAGAAGGATCTTTGCCATTTTTGAGACACTGACTGTTTAAATGAGAAAGGGATTTAGATTGAAGCCTGGCCTAACAGTTCTGGAAGAGATATGAGCTTTTGCAGGTGAGCTATAGTGTTGTGCTAAACTGTGAGAGTGTTTTGCCAAATGATCTCAGAGTTTTGAGAATGTAATTTCTGTTTCATGAAATGAGCCAAACCAATGGAGAAAAACTGTAATGCCGGCAGAAGGGGTTCAGTGTCATATGAAAAGCATCCTGATGTAGAAACACATCTAATATATCTAAGTAGGTGAAAGGCAACAGGGCTTAATGAACATCTGATGACTGTGAGCAGCCATGGTAGAACTAATGGGACCATACATCAAGATACAGCAGCATAACAAACCCCTCAGTATTATCATCAACCTCTGAGGCACTGCATTCATCCCAGTAAACCCAGTTCTCAGTTGGATGGATGGATGGATAAAACGATGGATGAATGGATGGATGAATGGATGGTAGGATGGATGAATGGATGGATGGATAAAACGATGGATGAATGGATGGATGAATGGATGATAGGATGGATGAATGATGGATGAATGGATGGTAGGATGGATGAATGGATGGATGGATGGATGGATAAAACGATGGATGAATGGATGGATGAATGGATGGTAGGATGGATGAATGATGGATGAATGGATGGTAGGATGGATGAATGGATGGATGAATGGATGAATGGATGGATGGATGGATGGATAAAACGATGGATGAATGGATGGATGAATGGATGGTAGGATGGATGAATGATGGATGAATGGATGGATGAATGGATGAATGGATGGATGGATAAAACGATGGATGAATGTATGGATGAATGGATGGTAGGATGGATGAATGATGGATGAATGGATGGTAGGATGGATGAATGGATGGATGAATGGATGGTAGGATGGATGAATGATGGATGAATGGATGGTAGGATGGATGAATGGATGGATGAATGGATGAATGGATGGATGGATAAAACGATGGATGAATGTATGGATGAATGGATGGTAGGATGGATGAATGATGGATGAATGGATGGTAGGATGGATGGATGGATGGATGATCTTAGAATATCTGACTCATAACACAAAAGGTGTCAAGTAACAAACACAGAGATCGATTCCAGTGAACTTGAAGTTCAACTTTAAACATCTACCTTTCAGACACCGTATTGGTTGGTACCATCTGGGTCTCTTGTGTATTTCTATTGCATGTATTAGTTTTCCAATGGGCTCACCCAGACGTTTCTCTACCAGCGTTTCTGTATTATAATTGTTGCTGCCTTTACAGGAAAACCATCAGAGCACCATTAGTGGGACTTCTCTTTATAGTAACACGGTCTATGCAAGAGAAGCCTTTGAAGTGCACGGACTTATCAAGTGTTACAGCTGAACCCACAGGTGGACCATGTAAAGTGCTGATGAATAAGTTGCTCTTCCTCCATGGCTAGTGCTGGAGGGAAAATGCGACTACTGAGTGCTGACTGTCTAACAACAGCCCGCTGAATCTGTCCCTCAACAGCTCTAACTGCTGACTAATCAAGTGGCTGCAGCAAACCTGAGACAATAAGGGAACACACACACACACACACACACACACACACACACACACACACACACACACACACACACACACTAAAAGCTACAATGTTGTCGAGAGACATTTTAAAGTCTGTTTCTCTTGTTGTTTGAAGAAGTTTCGTCTTTCTAAAACCTGCAGTTGTGCATCGACTCTTCTCTCCAGGTGATTTCACAACCAGTCACATCTTGGGACTCGTGATCTAAGCCACTGGCATGTTGGCATCATTAATGAGAACTCTTCAAGTGATAGGAGCCAAACAACTCACTTTAAGGAGGGGTGGGTCAACGACTCATCCTTCAAAATCCCTGCCAACATTCACTCCAGTTCTGAGCTGTTTAATTACACTTCCTCACCAAATTAAGAAAAACTATTTTCAGATTTGATCCGTTTTACACGGTTAGAGGTCTCAGTAGTGCGTAGGAGACTCATACGCAGCCACAGCCTGGCCCATTCCTCCAGCAGGAGCTTTTAAAGGTCAACCAGCGTGGTGGGGTTGGTCACTCTAGAACATACCGCAGGACAAGCTGTCCCAGTGCAGGTATGGAACACACCTGGCAGCACTTCAAGCTCAAAACCAGAGTGAACTCTAATGGGAGGGTGTTACAGGGAATTATGGGACATTTATGGACATGTAGCTGTGTTGTTCAGATGTGTATA
>SSNS01000192.1:670292-742533 GCA_006937985.1 Aphyosemion australe | reverse complement strand
ACCATTAGTGGGACTTCTCTTTATAGTAACACGGTCTATGCAAGAGAAGCCTTTGAAGTGCACGGACTTATCAAGTGTTACAGCTGAACCCACAGGTGGACCATGTAAAGTGCTGATGAATAAGTTGCTCTTCCTCCATGGCTAGTGCTGGAGGGAAAATGCGACTACTGAGTGCTGACTGTCTAACAACAGCCCGCTGAATCTGTCCCTCAACAGCTCTAACTGCTGACTAATCAAGTGGCTGCAGCAAACCTGAGACAATAAGGGAACACACACACACACACACACACACACACACACACACACACACACACACACACACACACACACTAAAAGCTACAATGTTGTCGAGAGACATTTTAAAGTCTGTTTCTCTTGTTGTTTGAAGAAGTTTCGTCTTTCTAAAACCTGCAGTTGTGCATCGACTCTTCTCTCCAGGTGATTTCACAACCAGTCACATCTAGGGTGACCAGATGTCCCGCTTTGTGCGGGACAGTCCCGCATTTTCATCACTTTTCACACGTCCCGCAAATTGAGACAATGTCCCGCATTGACAGTCTCCCGTTCCGAATTCCAATCTTGCATAAACGGTGTGGAGAAAGCCGCCTGTTGCTGTCAGTCGAACCAGGAGGCGGGACTTTAACGCCGGTCCGGAGCGCTTGGGGCGCGCACCCGAACCACCAAAACAGAAGCGTCAGCGAGAACGGAGGAAAGATGAACACCGTGGCGAAAATGCTGTTAGAATAAACTCGTGGGTTAAATGTGTTCATTGAGACTCTGTCAGGGTCTTTGTGTTGTTTCTCAGAGTCATTTTTTGTGTCACGGCGCGGAGTCTGATATGAAACAGAGCAGAGAATCCAAGAGTCACAAAAAAACATGTTGGTCTGAACTGAAGCAGGTTCCCAGTAAGTAGACAGGTCCCAAACGAGTTTCTAACACACACAAGGTGCTGGAGTTATTTTTATTTCAAATACATACAAGCTAAACTCTTTTAAAGCACATTAAAGAGAGAATTAAATGTAAGCCTTCATTATTTTTCTCAGAAATGTGAGGAAAAAAGTCTTTCTAAGGAACCCTGTTAGATTAGATCTGAATTTCTTCAGATTTAAGTCAGTGATGTTTTTTCTCTCTCCCCTAAATATTTACTAGAAAAGATGTGTTGTCATTTAAAAAAAAACACACCATTTTGTTTCTGAATTAAGAAAAAAATAGCAAAAAAGTATGAATATTTGTTGATTTGATTGGAAAATGTATTAAAAACAAACTTAAATAGATCTAAAATTGTTACTGGTACTTTTACTGTCATTCTGTTGAGGAAAATATTCAATGAAAACTCTGAAAAGCTGCTAAAACCTGCATATTTTTTTACTGTGGGCCTTTCTATATTATTAAAATTAGTTGATGGTTTAAAAACCTTGTAGCTAAAGCTAATCACAACCACTAGAAGGTCCAAAGAGCCTGAGTTAAGCTGTGGTAATGAGAGGAGCTGTGAAATAGTCTGAAAACTTTTGCTTGTTCAAGTTGAATTCAAATAGGATATATAGTACATGAAATATATGATGATAATAATTATAATAACTATGTATATTTACCAGTGATGTTGGAGCTAAAAGGCAGAAAATAAGTTGGTTTTTTTTTTACTTTTTTACTTTATCTTGTTAAATTGGAATTTTACGTTGTCCCACATTGAGTAGTCTCTGTCCCACATTTGGCGAGTTGGGATCTGGTCACCCTAGTCACATCTTGGGACTCGTGATCTAAGCCACTGGCATGTTGGCATCATTAATGAGAACTCTTCAAGTGATAGGAGCCAAACAACTCACTTTAAGGAGGGGTGGGTCAACGACTCATCCTTCAAAATCCCTGCCAACATTCACTCCAGTTCTGAGCTGTTTAATTACACTTCCTCACCAAATTAAGAAAAACTATTTTCAGATTTGATCCGTTTTACACGGTTAGAGGTCTCAGTAGTGCGTAGGAGACTCATACGCAGCCACAGCCTGGCCCATTCCTCCAGCAGGAGCTTTTAAAGGTCAACCAGCGTGGTGGGGTTGGTCACTCTAGAACATACCGCAGGACAAGCTGTCCCAGTGCAGGTATGGAACACACCTGGCAGCACTTCAAGCTCAAAACCAGAGTGAACTCTAATGGGAGGGTGTTACAGGGAATTATGGGACATTTATGGACATGTAGCTGTGTTGTTCATTCCACGGATACGTGTTATACCTGCTAGGAACCGTGACTAATCAGGCTTTCTTACTACATGACGAATTGTTCAAACAAACCCAGATTATTTTACTTTTGTACTAAGTTGATATACATTTAGGTTAACAGTGACAGGTAGACATGTGTCCGTGGCACCATATGATGGGGGGGGGGGGGGGGGGGGGGGGGGGGGGGGGGGGGGGGGGGGGGGGGGCTGCTGTTTGGTAAACTGATAGAAATAAAGTGGGATTTTCTTCTTATAAAAGAGGACAGTCAGAGGATGAAAGAGAGTGAGACCGATGCTTTGGAGATCCCTCAGACTGTGGTGATGGACCTACTCTTACACGGTCTCCAGCACTATTGACCAAATCTAACCACAAAAAACCCAAAGTCCTCATGTGGTCTGATGTCATTACAAACTAATAACAGCACTCAGAGCGCAGCGGCCACCGACTCCACACATTGAGAGCTGAGGACAGAAGGATATGATCTTAAAACAAGATCCTGCCTTGTTGTATTGCAGCGTTTCATAAGTGCTGTTTACGACCAGTTCTACCTCGAACGTTGGATTAAGTAAAAACTCAGCTTCCATGAGGCATCTGTGTCCCTACACATCCCAGTCTGTGCTGAAGGACTGATTTAGTGCACGGGGGCTGCTGTGCCAAAGTTAGCTGAAAGCACGTAGCTAAAGTGCTTGTTGTTCACAAGTTTGTGTTCCCATAAATTTGCACAAAGTACCCAATGAGTGTTGAGATCAGCCTGTTCTCAGAGTGTGTCCAGATGTAGCACGTCCCTTTAAATATCTGTTTATACTGACTAAACTCAGTGGGACAGGATGGACAGCAGAGCCACAGCCTGATGCTGTATTTATTTCACTGTGCTATTGAAAAGCATCTGAAACAACCAAAGTGATGTCATTTGTAGGTGTGGTGTTTATTCTGAGGATGTAAAGCAGACTCACCAGGTCTTGTGCAAAGGTAGGAGTAAAAGCCCTCTGACTTGAGCATAATGAGGAGGGATGACCAGCCGAGCAGAACAGCAGAGAAGAGCAGGTTCTCTATGACCGCTGTGACAGCCATCCACCAGCGGCGGGAAAAGGCTGTAGCCAGGGTGGGAGCCATCGCTGTGGGGCTGGAGGTAGTGGTGAGCTGGCCTGGAGGGTTCTGCTGCTGCTGCCTTACAGACAAAAAAGGAAACAGATAGGAAATCATCTCTTAATATAATAGTGACACTTCCTCCTCATGACGTGTTTCTAAAGTGCTGCATCTGTGGGCTGCATGAAAAAGATCTGCGGCTTGATTGAAAAGCTGCCTGATGTCACTAGCAGCCGTGGGAGACTTGTTCTCAGAAAGGGCGACACAAAGGTCTTTGTTCCTCATGATGACGGTGAAGAGGAACTGTAGCAAACTACTTCAATATTACACCCCCCACCCCTCTCACTGAAACATCTGATTGTGTTACAGTTTTTCTCCATTGGTTTGGCTCATTTCTTGAAACAGAAATTACATTCTCAAAATAACATGGACAAACCTCCAAACCTCTTGGCAAATGTTCACAACAGAATGGCATTTCTCATTCATTTAATCAAACGACAAATGCCTTAGTACATGTCTCAATTGTCTCAGTGCATCTTTGCAAATGATTAAGTACAAGTAGCCTACAGTTATACAGTTAGCCCACATTTAGCACATTTTCCAAATGAATAGATCTTGTAGATCTAAACTGATTAGTTGATTCTCAGTCCAATGATCATTCTCTCCAAAACATGTCAGCATGATTTCATTGTATAAGTACTCGCATGCACAACTGTCTGTTCAATTGTCAAAACTGGTCAAGAACTTAGTACCATGAATACCATATATGAATTTCTTTGAATATTTGATACATTGATGACAGTCATTGACAGTCAGGTGAAACTAGACTATAAATATAAACACAATAAGCATCTCCACAATAGACCGGGTTTTGAAGCAGCATCAGATGACAATGAAACAAATCTACAAGGTACCATTTGAGAGGAACTCTGCCAGAGTGAAGGAGCTGCGGTACCAGTATGTAAATGTAAGTCAGTTACTGGTTGTCTCATTATAACCTTACCTGTAATCACAGTAAGCAGTAGTTCACTTATTTGGTTTCAATATCTCCTTTTCCTGATTTCAGAATCAGTATTTGCTTCATCTGACTTCAACAATTTCAACAGAAAACCGCAGTTTACTGTATTATGCAATTATCATTATGATACTTATATCATACATCATTGTATATTGTTGGTCCTCTGCCATAGTGACAAAACATCTAAACATTTTGTATGGCAGTACTCACACAATGCCAAAGGGACGATGCATTTTGGGGGCACTGACTATTCAGATTAGAAAGGAATGTAGTTTTGACACATGAGTGAACTGTTTTAGGAGAGATATGAGCTTTTGCAGGTGAACCATGTTGTTGTGATCAACCATCCAGGTTGATTTTGACAAAAGCACCAAGAATGATGAGAATGTCCGATCTGTGTCGAGAAATGAGCCAAAGCTATTGAGAAGGATCTTTGCCATTTTTGAGACACTGACTGTTTAAATGAGAAAGGGATTTAGATTGAAGCCTGACCTAACAGTTCTGGAAGAGATATGAGCTTTTGCAGGTGAGCTATAGTGTTATGAACATTTGCCAAGAGGTTTGGAGGTTTGTCCATGTTATTTTGAGAATGTCATTTCTGTTTCAAGAAATGGGCCAAACCAATGGAGAAAAACTGTAAAGCAGCAGTCCGGAGTTTTCCCTCTTTTAGGAGTTATGTACGATTTTTCAGAAATCCGTAAAACTGAGTCTTATCTGTGATATAATGTAAACCATGCATAAATATATTTTGCTAAGGCCACCCCCAACCTGTAAAACCCCATGTAATTTGAACAGAGCGACTGATAGCGTTAGACATCCGCACATACAAATGTCAATCACGGGGGGTGGGGGGGTGGGGGCATTTGCAGAAGTACCTAGGCAGATGCAGAGCTGGAGACATTTCTTATGGACAAGTGAGTAAATCTATCACTCTATAAAAAAATGAAACATTCCCATCTCTCCCTTCGCGGGTGGTCTCATCCTTCCAAGCTCGGGTCCTCCACCAGATGCCTGGGAGCTTGAGGGTTCTTCAGTATCTTAGCTGTTCCTAGAACTGCACTTTTCTGGACTGAGATGTCTGCTTTAGCCACTCCTCCAGGTTGGGGGTCACTGCCCCCAGTGCCCCGATGACCACGGGCACCACCAATGTCTTCACTCACCAGTTCAAGTTCTTCTTTGAGGCCCTGGTACTTCTCTAGTTTCTCGTGTTCCTTTTTCTTGATGTTGATGTTGCATCATTTGGTGTTGCCACAACGGCTGTCCTCTGTTGTTTGTCCACCACCACAATGTCCGGTTGGTTCAACATCACCATTTTGTCGGTCTGGATGAGAAAGTCCCACAGGATCTTGGCTCGCTCGTTCTCTACCACCTTAGGGGGTGTTTCCCCCTTTGACCTTGGGGCTTTCAGTCCATACTCTGCACAGATGTTCCTGTACACTATAACAGCCACTTGGTTGTGGCGTTCCATGTTTGCTTTCCCTGCCAGCATCTTACACCCTGCAGTTATGTGGTGGATTGTCTCAGGGGCCTCTCTGCATAGCCTACACCTTGGGTCTGGTCTGGTGTGGTAGATCTTGGCCTCTGTTGCTCTGGTGTTCAGGGCCTGTTCCTGTGCAGCTCATGATGAGTGCCTCTGTGCTGTTCACGGACTCACCCAACTTGACTCGCGACGGGGTCAGTGGTAGAGTCGTGTTGCTGTTAGCCAATCAGAGATGTCCAAATATCAGGAGATAAGACTCCAGGTCCTGTCGTGTTCTGCCACTCTCTCCTTCATCTGACTCCTCCGTGCTGATCCAGGTGCTTCTGCCACCCCCCACATAAAACTTACAAGGCATTTGTTCCTACTAGAGACCACTACAAATGTATTGATTAAACGAGAGTTCAACACCTTTAATCACAGAAGTAGGGGGAGGAGCTTAAGGTGCAATAGATTTTTCTGCCTCTAGATGGTGCCCTCTGAGATAAAACTCCAGATTTCTGCTTTAAAGTTGGAAATTTTTTCTTCTTGTTGGCTGGTGACATTAGCTGCTGCTACACATGGGACTGTAGTGGTTTTCCAGCCTTAAATTGAAGAATAAAGGGGGAAATTGTGTTTACTGAAAACAAAACTGAACTTTAACGCAGAACCGGTTTATGGTCCGACCCATCAGCTTACGTTAAAAACTGCACATGGCATCTCCACCTTCTGCTGTTGTTGAAAGGTGAAGCTGGGAGACCTCATGTACAGGTGCAGCCATGTTGTGTTTTTAGACACCTAATAAAGTCTAAATGTGTTAGAAAAGGGAATATTTGAACATACACCAGTGAGGTAAGAACTGATTAAATCAACTAAATTCTACATCTGGGAAAGATTTGTCTGAGGTGTATTTTTCATTATAGTCAGGACATGGAGGGGGCGGGCCTTTAAATGGGAACGGGAACCAGCCACTAGGGGGCGTTTGAGTTCCTTTAAGCTTCAGTATAAGACCAAATAGTCACAACGGGACAGGTACAAGGTGTTTCTCCTGTCCTAAAACAACTTCAGTCTTTAACAGGTCAGGCAAAAAAGTTGTTTTATAAAATTATACCATTATAAATTTCACATATATGGTTAACAACATAGAATTTGTGGCAGAAATTCACCCCAGTTTTAATCTGGCTACAATTTAATAAGAGTTCAGCTGGAAAAGCAACAAAATGTTAAGATTGTGGTCATTTACAGGTTAAACAATAGCATTTGCATAAAGAGTTGAAACTGTAATGGTTTCATGCTGGTGAAGGTTCTCAGTCATCCAGGTCATGGTAATCCAAGGGGTTCAAATGAAGGCAACTGGACTTCTTTGGTCCAGTCCAAAGAAGTCCAGTTGCCTTCATTTGAACCCCTTGGATTGTAATGGTTTCAGGACATTGTGTAACTGGTCCCATTGTGTCTAGTTTATCAGTTTAGTCAGATCTGATTTCTTTTTCTCCCAACTGGAACGGTGAGATGTGGTAAACGTTTACAGCAACACTGTTCTAAAGAGGATGCTTTTAAATGTTTGTTTGATAAAAGATGTCAGTAAGGTCCCTCCTGACCTGTGTGTAAATTAAACAGCATCTGGAAATAATAATGAGTTTCTGTGAATAGTGACATTTAATTAGGAAACAGTTGAATCCTGTTATAAGACCAGCTCTGCAGAAAGCATTGAGTCTGCTGGAGGTGAGCTGATGAAGAAAAGAACTGCCTCAGAACTGGTCTGAACTGGACTGAAATCATCTGCACCCCCACCCATCTCTAGCTGCAGCTTCTCTTCATGGAAAAGGCGCCCACAATAACAGCACCGAGCAGTTTCAAATTAAAAGACTCGTCCTTCACAGCGCTTAAAAAGCTCAAACTGATCTGAATTTAAAGTTTTATTATTAAAACAACAACCCGAAGCAAAACTGTCACCGATTACGACCACTCTCTGCTGAATGCGTTAAGGTTTTAGGATTGAGATGCCTTTTATTTTGAAAGTGCTTCATGACGTTTCCTGCAGTACAAACTAGGTTTGACTAAACCCGCTCAGCTGTTCGGTGTAAACAACAGGAGGAGACTACATCCTGCCTCTGAAACAAAGACTAATCAGAGTTTAACAGGAACTCAATAAGAGAGATGATCTGATCCACGACATTTGTTTTTTTCCTCTAACGCATCTAAAATAACGTCACAACACTGAATAAACATCCACATTTCTGATTTTAATTTAATACTGAGGCGACTGAAGTGATCAGTCAGTATTTACATTTAAATAAAACTATCTGGCAGCACATCTGCAGGATGAGAACACCGAGTCCTCCTGGAGGTCCTTCATCCTGGAGACCCTGCTGCCTCTGACCTCTACAGAATAACTTCCTGGCATAATTTATGCTCAAACACAACCCGCATCTCTCTCCTGGCATGAGTCATCCTCTGCTGGTCCGGTTCTTGTCGGGCTCCCGGTGCGCGGGAGCATCACCGCTGAGTCTCACCTGAGCGCGCGCGGAGGCGAAGTCCTTCGGAGCCGCTTGCGTCACCGGAACCAAAACGGAACAAAGCAGAAAATGATGTTCTCCTGCGGGCTGGAAGTCGGTCTAATTTCTTAAATCAGTGTTTGTGGTGCTGCTGTCATTTCTGCTTCTTATAGCAGCTGCAGCAGCTGCAGGCAAACAGAGCAGCGTTCCCATTGGCTCCTGCCTCAGCTAGAGACGGGAAGCAGCCAATCACAGCGCGCCGTTGTTTCTCAACCTTATAAACTGTTAGAGCGACAAAAAAGTTTCTGGGGTTATTAGGTAAAAGCGAGCAGACCCGGAGGCATTAGAGCTAGTTCTGTCAAGAACACGTTATTGTTGTCTAAAGGAAAAAGCTAAAGGAAGTTTTCATGTGAGGGGAGTGTTTAGTATGTGAATTACAGTGCCTGTAAATGAAAACCTCCTAAACTTTGTTTTGTGCTTTCTGATCATTTTGAACCATCCAGATAAAAAGTTGAAAACTCCAGATGACTTATTCCTGCCGTCAGTGACCAGGATGAGCCTCGTGTCGTGTGTGATGGAGACACGTGCCCTCCTGCTTCATACCAAATGTGTAGCCCCAGTTCCTGGAAACCCCAACGGGAAGAGTTCACTCAGTCCAGTAAACACAGCAGAGCCCTGGGACAGCTGGTGGGCACGAGAGCGACACCTGCTGTCCGAGACGCTGAATGTTTACACTGTCAACACACTCGATACAATCACATGTCATAAATAAACAACACTGTTTGTTTACTAACAAAATGTACTCACACTACTCATGCCATGATGTGCAGCAATGAGAGAGAGAGGAGCCTAGAGCATCACAAGAACCAGATAAACAACTTGTGATGAAGTCTGACACTAATGAAACAGTAATAAAAGCTAAACTAACTATAACAGTGTTTAGTTTACAGTGGAGGCTAGGCTCATGCCATGTAGTTGTTAGCGTTAGACTAACCCTAACCCTTAGACTCCTGCAACCCTTCCAAACAAGCTAGGTTATAAATACATAATTACTATTATCTGGCCTTCAAAACAAAAGGTTCTTCAGGGTCTATAACTTCCTGCTCATGGTGTTTCCAGATCTGTTCTTGACCCACAGGTCATCCTTTCAGCCTTTTTACACTGTAAAATCTGATTAGTTCACCTAACTAGAAAAAAACATGCAAGACCAGGGCTGCCAACTCACACACGCATTTGACTGTCTTCACACGCTCTCACACCACACCCCCAATTTCTCACGCTACAAAAATGGTGAATCTATCTGAGCTACACATTGCGTTCCACTACTGTGCACACTTCCTTAGCTACTGCGCTACTAATTCAGTTTTGAATTGACCTCACATGAGTGAGACGGGGGAATTGACGCCCTCCAGTGGCAAAAAGCTAGAACTAAACTCTGGTTCAGTTAAACCAGGGGGGATAAGCTGGTACTGGACTGCTGCTATCCAGCATGTTTTAGTTGTGTCCCTGTTTCAACACACCTGCTTTTAATCAGTAGGTGATTATTCTGCAGAAATTGGTGAGCTGCTGAACAGGTGATTCAGCAGTTTAAAATATGGAACTGCACTTATAAAGTTACAATAGTTAGTAGAAACACTTCCTGTAAATTCTTTCAAAATAAAATGCTACAGGGATTTGGCATTAGCAACAAGGTATCGCTCTCTTTTCATTTAGCTAAAACACAATTCAAATTATATTTCTGTAACAGTGTTAAACACAATGGTTGTGTGCAGTGGCGTGCTGGCCCTCAGGACCCCCAGGATGTGAACGTTTCCTCCCTTTCCGGTCAGCTCATGGGTCCCACAAACATCATGTCTATGATAAAACATTAATGTCTATGATGGGTCCCATGAACAACAAGGAATGTAAGTGAACGGGGCTATAAAAGTTATTTTCTAGTCCACTTTGCCCTGAATCACACCTATTTTTACTTCAGTTTAAATGAAAAATAATTATGTGTGTTTTGACTATGTCTGACACATAATTTGAGATTTATTTGCTTGTAAAAATTAAAAATTTAAAGGACTACAAAGTATCTTCTTTGTCTAAATAACCTTTTAATTTAATTACTTTTAATCTGTCGTTTGATTTGATTGATTGCACATATTCTGTCTATAAGGGATTTATATGCTTTACTTAGGTCAACTTGATGGAAACACAATGAGAACTCAATCCTTTAGTATCTAGCTTTAGAGAATACGGATTTTTCCCGCCCTCTAGCGGACAGAAGCTGTTACTACAGCATTTACATAAAGCTAAACGAGACACAACTGATTAGCACTTCCTGTAAATTATTTCAAAATAAAACATACCACTTAAAATTACGACTTTTAAAATTAGTATTATTAATAACATAGGTAATCTAGATAACGGGAAAGCCAGAAAGTCTTCACTTATACAAACTACTTAACTACTAAAACTCAATACATCTATTTCAATTATCTGTGTTCAACAAGATTAATCAGCAGCTAGCTAACTGCACCACAAACATATCAGATCAGACGCCCTCTTGCGGCAACAGAGCGAAATTATAGAGAGACACCAGGCTCAGGCTGCCACTGCCACCTTTGACTTTAGACCTTAGACTGGAAACCTTTGTATTTAACTTTAGAGAATAAAATTTCCCGCCCTCTAGCGGACAGAAGCTGTTACTACAGCGTTCACATAAAGCGAAACAAGACATAACTGATTAGCACTTCCTGTAAATTATTTCAAAATAAAACATACCACTTAAAAATTTCTCAGTTTTTAAATAAGCACTAAGAGCCTAGTTATTCTAGATAACAGGAAAGTAAGAATGTCTTTCGACTTGATTGAAGGCAAGATCAGTCTTTAAGGGATTATATGTATTTACAGCCACAGCAGTGAGTTGAAGTCACCGGAGCACAGGTTTTGATCTCTGCTGAGGCATGAATAAAAGACAGAAAGTACCAGAGAATATGCGTGACCATGAATGATTGCGTGTTAATTATTTTAATTTGGTGATGCGACTTTGAGATTACTGTGGCCGTGTTCAGGACGCAGCTGGTGCACATAAACAATCAGGACTCTTCGTCCTAGAGGAGAGGAAGGAGCGGGCGGGAGAGAGGCGCAATGTTTTCTACTAGACCTCTTCTTCTCCCTTCCTTGGTCTGCTCACGTGACGCCCAAGTGGGCGTGGCCCCTGGGCCTGGGCCCAAATTGTCCATGAGATAATCCGGCCTTGGGCCAATTGTACTTCTTTATTCCTCCTATGCTGTCATGTTACACACATAATAAAAACACATTATTACATAGTCGTTATATTGACATTGGCCCTGAATGCACCATACATCTGGAAATGAAAAACAAGCCACTCAGCAGCCATTTAAAAGCTTTTATTATAACTTTAATTAATCTTTTTGCAAATTATTAGCATCTTTTCATTGTGTTAGCATAATTATACATTGGTTTTGCGTGTACAGTAATTTGTGACTGAAAACAGGAGTGTATCTCAGATCATTGGACCTTTGAAAGCATCTGAATAAAGCTGCGTTCAGGTAGAGAAGGGGAACCTCGGGGGTTTTATAGTTGCACTTTGTTCTTGTGTTGTTCCAAATAAGCACACAAAGCTTCCCAATAAACAATATTAATATATTTTTTTTTACCTCTTTTCACATCACCTTTTTCCTGACTTGAATTGCTCATTTATAACACAGAATGAGAATTATACAAGTATTATTGCCCCTTGGCATCTTTTAAACATTCATCACTGATAAAATGACATCATAACACAGAATCAGAATAAATCATCAGGGTGTTTGGTGGGTGGGCTGCCCAGAACCGTGCTGAGGTAAGGTTCTGTAAGGTCTGAAGGGAAAACAGAAAAGTTTTAAAACTTCATGTGATGCAACGGAAATGTGTAATTCTGATCAGACCAGGTCAGCGCTCTTCAGACAGAAGCTGATTCTGGATCAGGGCTCATAAGCTAAAAACTGCTGGTTTACTGTTTAGTTACAGGAGGATCAGCTGATCTTGGACTATTTCAGGCATCAAGGTAGAAGGCAGCTGTGGTTCCTCACTCCAACATCATTCATATTTTATCCACTTTTGTCATTGTGATGCAGTATTTACAGTAACTGGGGATGGCTCCCTCTCACTCAAATACTACAGAAACATATCACCGCCCTCACCCACACCCGTTCTCTTCATGACTTAGCTGCCCATCATGGTGGCATGCATCCACGACGACCATCTTCCTCAGTTAAGGAGGTAGTGTCAGGAGGAACATTTATATTATTAGTCAGAATGAAAAGGCAAACATTAGCTACAACAACGCCTACTTCTCTTTTCTGTGTTTCCCTCATTATTTTACTGCTCTGAAGCACAATGAGCAGACATGGTGCAAGAAAAATGCACCATAAATGTTTGTTATTCTTTGGCCTCAAATAAAAAAATCTGAGTTATCAAAAAGCAACAGAGTTAATCACAAAAAAATATATAAACATAAATATATCATTAAGTTTAGGTCGTTCTGTTTTCTTTTTCTCCTTTTAGGGGATGGGAGGATGGACCAATTTTTATTGTAAGACAGCCACATGAAGAAAGCTGGCTTCTGATTGGCGGAGACAGAGCATGTGTCTGTTCGAGTGATTGGTAGAAGGTGTGTGGGGGGTGGGGTGGTCAGGTCTTCCTGGTGTGTTCTGGTCAGAGTGGACATCATCTGGAGTTCAGTCTGGGAGCCGTCTGCAAGAGAACCATCGTATCAGCAGGATGAATGAAAAAACAGCTGTTTATTAAAAAATGTCAAGTTCTGGGTTTCAAACATTGCTTTAATGCAGCAGTGAGTCTTAATTAGATGCAAAGTATTTAATGTTCGGTGTGGCCTAAAAAACAAAACCTCTGAGTCTGGTAGTTGCACTCCTGAGCTGTTTCAACACGACACAATGAATAAAAATACGTCTCCGGTATGTTTCTGTTGTCCACTCACCACAGACAAGTGTCCGTTCTTCGCCTTCGCCACCAGCAGCTGTGATCCGAGCGTGAAGTCTATGATCCCTTCCTTCCCATTACCCCCCATGAACTTTATACTGGAAAGACAAAACCGAGATGGAGTCAGAATAACTGGTTTTGAGTCTGGGCCGGCTCTGATGACTGGAGGCAGCTGTTGTGAACGGGGGGTATAAAAATAAATCTGGTCACCAGACAGTCTATAAATTCAGTTCTGTTGTGTCACCTATAAAACAAGTCAGTTATTCTATTAGATCAACTTGAACCCAAACAAAAGCATGAGTGGAGCATAAAAAACACACACACACACACACACACACACACACACACACACACACACACACACACACACACACATAAACCGCACACACACTCTCACTCTCATTGTGTGTGTGTTTTATGCTGGTTTGCTAACAACATGTGCATCTGTGTTATGGTCAGCAGGTGTCTTTGGGGCTGCCTTGCACCTTTCAGCGGAGGCTTACAGCTGTGCTTGGTCATAAAGTAGTCCAAGTCTAAAACGGCGCCTGTGATTCCTTTATGTTACTAATTATTTTCACTTGCAGTCAGTCTGATTATTTAGGTCACCAAGCAGAATTGGGATCACTACTGAGCGATTTTAGAACCTTTTTAACACTCAGTGCTAGTAGGACCCATTCACTTACTGCGTTTTATGCTAAACTTAAGCTAAAGGAGTACAGCCAGGTCAGGAGAATGACTGGGCTGGTTAAAATAGCTTTTTTCTTAATTATCTGGGAAATATGTCAACAGACAAAATTTACATTTTGGGTAGAATATCCCTTTAAGTTGTTATAAAACAATAAAAAGATAACTTTACTAGTCCCTCTGATGCCAGCAAGACTGCTGCATCACCTACTGCCAGTCAGATTCATGGTGAACGCCGTGCTTCCACTGAGATGCCAGCATCCCAGTCAGCACCAGTGGAAGGGGGATATGAAGAAGGGCCGGAGAGAGAGAGAAGCTGGTCCAGCATCAGCTTTAATTAAAGTAGCACTGTTCTTCTTCTCACCTGCCCTGGTTGATGTTGATGCTGTTTATTTTGTCGGCACAGATGGCGATCTTGGTCAGAGTCTCGATCACGTGATCGCTCTGCAGAACCACGTCTCCCTGTGAGGAAGCCAGCAGAAGAAGACGGTGAAAACTCACACGTGGGCACTGCGGCGGCTCGTCTTCGTCCTTACCTTCTGTTTGTTGTCGTCGCCGGGCACGTGCAGAACAAACAGGCCGTCACTCAGAGAGCTGACTGAGATGCCTGAAAAGAACAGCAGTATTCAGACTGGTGTGGGGGGGAGCTGGCAGCACAATGTTCTAATCTGATCTCAGTTCAGTTTCATCCAATCCTAGACAGATGGGTTGACCTCTGACCTTTCAGAGCTCCGTAGTCGATGCACTGTTTGAGTTTTCCTTCTTCAGCGATGACGGCGCTGTTGGAGGTGAGCAGCAGCTGGCGGGAGCGAGGCTTGTAGCCCTTTCTGTCATACTTGGTGACTGGAACTGCGTACTACAACCAGGAAGGATGGATGTCAGAACGTTGTTCATGTCAGGCATGAGAACATCCACGAGAACTTCACTAACCTTCATCTTGTCACTGCCCAGAGCCTGCACCACCTTGGGGTTAATGTCCTCTCCGTCTTATCAGACACAAACACAGAAAATGTCTGCAGAACATTCTTTTTGAGGAGCGGGACGGCGGGGAAGCTGCTGGAGACTTACTGAGCCGCGTGTTGACAAACAGCTTGGGCACGCTCTGTGGGTAGTTGTCCTTCTTGTCCTTGAAGATCTCACTTGCTATCATTTTCTGCTCCATCTGCTCGAACCAGAACGAAGTGGACGTGAGTGACGGGAGCAGCGGCTCAATCAGAGCAGCAACAGGACGTTTCTCACCTGATGTTTCCACTCGGGGCTGATCTTCTTGCAGTAGCTCCACACCATGTTCTGCATGCACATCTTTCTCAAATGTTCTGATGCCTAAACACACAGGCAGCGTTTTTACAGAACCTCTCAACATCTGAACACAATAACACATGCTGTCTTTCCTTACTAACTGAGTGAGTAAACGTACGCCCAACGTACGGCAAAATCATTCAACTCAAAGGAATGGATGTTTAAAGAAAAAAAACTAAATTTTTGTGACAAAACAATAAATATTTAGCATTCGTACTGTTGACAACCAACCATCTCCACACTATCTAAGCTGCCAGGTGTGTTCCTGACTCCCACCTCTGATAGAGCAGCGGGAGGTGTCGGCCAGCTCTTGTCCAGGACGCTCTTGGGCAGATTCTTGTGCAGGTTCATGAGGAACGAGTAGCGCACATAATCCAGAAAATATTCATTCTCCGGACAGCGCTCCTTGTGGCGGTAAATGAAGCCTTTGATAAACCTGGAAGTGGAGATCATCGTGAGTAACGTTGATGTGTGTGTCCTCTGGGGTAATGGTGAGGTCTGTACCTGCGTATTGTGTCAGCAGCCTTCCTCCTGCGTTGGGCTCTCCTCCGGGCCAGGATGCCCCTCCACCAAGCCTGGACTGAAATGGCTGCATTGGACATGAGAAAAAATGCACAAAACAAAAAAATTGAAACAGCTGAGGTTCGACTGAAATGTCCGCTGTGTGTTAAGGTCCTCACCCGAGGTTCGGAGTTTTTGGTACTTGGTCCAGTGACTGTATCCTCTCCACCCTGCCTGTAACTTAGTGGCTGTGGTGAGATTAGAGACAAAGATTAAAGACAGAAATAAGTCAAACTACACATCAGGAGCTGAAAACACATCACAACCCTTTCCTGACTCTTACCAAGACTGTGTTTCCTGGTCTCCAGGGCATCCTCGGTGGCAAACAAGGTTTTTGGGAACCGAATGAAGATTTTGGATCTAAAGGGTTAAAAATAAAAGCAGAATTTAAGTCGAATCTTTGGTAACAAACTTGATATTTAGGTTGTTTATTTGGATGAACTGCTGACCTGCCCAGTTTGTACTCCTCAGGCTTGTATCCCAAATGTTTGACCAGTGTGGACACTCCATCAACCAGCTTCCCCTCCCAGTTGGGCCACGTGTCTGGGCACAGAGACTTGTACCTAAACAGACACAACAACACAACTTGTGTTGGAACAAACCCTTAAAGAGAGGGTGTGGATCCCTTTTAGATCTGGAGTGTACCAGAGGGGTTTATCCAGATATGTTGAGCCTATGTTTTTGGGGTTTTTAAAGGTTTGGCACAACTCCAACTCCATGATGCTGCAGCCAGAGAGGAGGATCCTTAGTTCAAAGTGTATTTTAGTGTTGAACTGAATGCCGTCGAATAACATCAGTTACATCAGAGCTGCTTAGAAACAACAAAGATGTTTTCATTTTAGGAATAATCAAGAATGTTTTCTTCACCCTGATAAACACAAATGCATGCAGAAACACTGAGTAGAGCCCAGCAGAGGCAAACCCACAGCCTTCTGTAGCTGGATTACTGTCAGATCATTCTTTTGTACGCTGCTGCAGCTTTTTATGAGCTCGTGGTCATCATGGAAATAAGATGAGCAGCTGATCACCTCTGTAGGAAGATCTCGTAGCGCCGTCTGTAAGCAAAGCCGGCTCTCCTCACCCTCAGATTCTCCATCAGACCCAGGTACTTGACCTGGTGACGGATCAACACCTCATCAAATCGACCTGCACCAGAGGAGAGGGGACGGTGAGGGAGGGGACAAACGCTGAGCTGCAGCAGCAGCAGACGTGCCAGAGGACAGAACCAACAAAAGGCCAAGTGTGCGTGGAAACAAAGGTCGGCCTTAGACTCTGACGCCCACACAGAACGTCACACTGGATTACTGATGCAGCAGAAAAGTCTCTGTTCGGGCTGAGAGTACAGGACTAACCTGATGTTTGGGGAAACATTTAGCTTGTATCTGATTCTACAACATAGAAATACCGCTGTCACTGATTCTAGCAACAAAAGGGGAATTAATGTGTGAAGAAATCTGTGAGTTGTTTGTTTAGTAAATAAAATGGAACATCTCTTAAAAGTCAGTCACATCTGTCCAGATTTGGAATAAAACTGCTCTAAAACAAACAAACAATAAATTCACCAAGTGTTACAGCTGAACTGATTTTGAATATTTAATAAGATCTCAGTGAAATTGAACGGTAACGTACCAATAGACAGTCTGGTGAATTCTCTTTTCTGACTGAAAATCCCACAACAGTTAGCAGGAAAACACTTCTGGGTCTGATGTAGTAGTGCTAAGACCTCCCAGCTGAAGACGTTTGTCAAACAGCTTTTTTATGCACTGGTGGCTTTTATTTGTTAGGACACTGATTGGTTCAGAGCTGGTGCTTTACAGATGCCTAACCTGCTGGTTTGGTTTCTAGCATCAGTTGCCACAGTAACAGAACCAGATAAGAAGTGACTAGCCTGATGATGCTGAAAGCTGATGCAGAAGTTACCCAGACACCAACCCTGCCTCCTAGAACCAGGCACTAGACTGATCCTCTCACCTGATTGTTTGGAGTCGTTGGGCTTGATGCAGCGGACGTACGACGGCTCCTTAGACATCAGGATCTCCATGAGCTTCGCCAGACTGCCTTTGAACTGTGTGGCCGCCTGGTGGGGTAGACACGGAACAAGAGAAAAGAGATTAAATCTGGTTATGAGAGGATGGAAGACAGGACGAGTAATGCAGGAGAAGCTCGGAGGGGTGTAGAAGATATGAGGCGCAGCTGGAGAGCTGCGTCAGCAGAGCAGTGGCTGATGGGACTGAACACTGGACCCAGTGTGGAGGAGAGGGATGCCGACTTACCAGCCTGTGACAGAGCCCTGCAGCAGTGTGTGTGTGTGTGTGTGTGCAGGGCATTCCTCAGTCAGTAGGCAGCCACAGAGAATCCCGATCAGACCACAACACACTGCTGTTTGTTGTGCTGTGGGAAAGTGTGCGGGGATGGATGCAGCGTCAGAGTGGAGGACGACACACAAGCGTCCACAAGTGTGGAAGGTGGAATGTGTCGGGGGGGCTACAACCTTTTTGACTCAAAACATTTTTTCTAACAAATATAGTCCTCTTGACACAAGTAAAGATTTAAAAACAAGGCTTAAATGTGTCTGTGAGGTCTGACACATCAGAACTAGCTCAGGGAAGTGAAAAAGTCTGGTCTGAGGCAGACGTACAGTAGAGTCAAACAGAAACAGACAGGTCATTTAGATTCACACGAGAGGGAAAAAGAAACGGGTGAAATCATTATTTACATAAGAAAACAAAAGAAGCATGTTTATAGTTTAACTTAATTTATCACGTTTTCCAGTTGTGTGGCGAACTTTGTGGTACAAGGACTCAGTTAACACGCAGAGATCTCTTACCGTTTCAGGACGTTTCTTGTCACTCAGCTCATCTCGGTCAAAACACTCGGTCAGGATCTTGTTCTCAGACATACACATAACCTGCACAAACCATCAAAATACATCTGACCTCAGATTCTACACCGGTGATGGTGACATAACCCTTTCATCGCCCTCACCTCCTTTAGGTTCCTGAACAGAAGGTCGTTGTTCTTGTCCAAAAATCCTGAGTGAGAGAAGGTGCAGTTCAAGTTAGAAACTCACAAATATTCAAGTTTGATCAAGGTGTTCAAATTTTATAATTCATGTTTTTTTTAAACTTTGAAGAAAAGGCCAGTTTAGTCAGCTGTTTAAGGTGATTTCTGACATTTTGACTCTTAAATGGGTTTTCTAAAGCTAAAAGATCTTCACATCGTCATGAAGCCACATCAAGATGTTTTGATGAATCATCCAGAAACACACCGTTAACGTTGTAGTTGACTTCTCCAGCGTAGTGCTGCAGTCTGAACTCTTCTCGACCCATTACCTTCCGGGTCTTTCCATCAGCGAGCTTGTGGCTGCACACACACAAACACACACACGCATACATACACACACCATCATCATCATCATGATCACCATCATCACCATCATCATCATCACCATCATCATCATCATCACCATCATCATCATCATCACCACCATCATCATCATCATCACCATCATCATCATCATCATCATCATCATCACCATCATCATCATCATCACCACCATCATCATCATGATCATCCTCATCACTATCATTACCATCATCATCACCACCATGAAGCCCCTTTAAGCTCTGATACCAAACAGTAAAGACTGTGAGGGTTTATATGAGACATACGTGATGAAGTGAGGGTGTCCTCCCACTGTGTCCTCCAGCTTTTCCAGGAAGGTGAGATCACTGGCATCCCCGGGTCTCAGACACTCCTCATCCTGTGATTACAATAAAAATTGTAAAAATATTTTCAGGATAAATAATAAACTGCACACTGATATTGCGCCCTAATAAATAATTATTAAATGTATGCTTGATTCTCAGTGTGTAGTTGTTAGCAGGGCTGCTTCACAGGCTTGAGCTCTGAGTGTAATGACAGCTTCTGATGGCTTCAGCACTTCTGTCTCTCAGCTTGTCATCACTGATCAACACCTGTTATTGAAAAAACTGAGAGAGGTAGCTTGAGATGCCTCCTCACTGACTCTCAGCTTCTCATTTACATAATTACATACCTTAATTACCTAAGTAATGCTGCTGCTGCTGCTGCTGATAGTAAGATTTATGTTAGACTGTAGATGCAGATTCAGTCACAAATAACATTTGTAGCACAAACCCAAACAGACATGGAGACTAATAATGAGAATAAAAATTAGTTAACGTTCTTATTTGTCATCAAAATCAAATTCAGAAGAAACAACCTGAACATGAAAACGTAAACCAGAGAAATTCTGCTGTGACACAAAATAACAACAAATGAAAACTTCGATTCCAAGCATTAATTATATTTATTGTAAATGAAATGTGCCGTTCCAGACACATCAGGGCTCTTTAGGAAAAAGATCCTAAACATGGTTGTTGAAAGAGTAAAAAGCAAATGAAGAAGAGATTATGTCCTCACCAGGATGGAGATGATGCCTTTAAACTTCTCCTCTACCAGGTCACAAATGATCTTGTTGTTGAAATACTGGACTGGCTCCCACTGCAAAGAGATAGATGTTACAGCAGTGAGCAACTGTGTGTGTGTGTGTGTGTGTGTGTGTGTGTGTGTGTGTGTGTGTGTGTCTGTGTGTGTGTGTATGTATGAACACATGATGACAGTAAACTTATTCTTATTAAACCCTCTTATTCCAAAACTCTGGTTAGGGTCACATCCGGCTGAATGTTTGGGATCAAAAATTCTACCATCCAAAGTATTTGAAAAATCATGCATCACACACACGCACACACACACACACACACACACACACACACACACACACACACACACACACACACACACACACACACACACACACACACACACACACACACACACACAGGTGGATCGCCCTTATTTGACACCATGAAAGGAGAAGCCAAGTTTCTCCCACAACCCTGAACCCACATGAGGAGGAAACAAGTGGCCTTTATTCTGCTGCAGCAGACAGAAAACAGACAAACAAGAGGAAACAAACAAAAGAAAGATATTCAATAAGTGCTTTAAAAGTTTTTTTACTCAGAATAAATGTCAGGTCTAAAAACATTAATTCTAGTGATGCAGCATTTTCTAAAAATGTGTGCACTTTTGTTTTGGGAATGATTCAATTACTTATTTCACTGTAAAAGGCAGCTGCAGCTGCACTATGAAAACCCAGAGGGAAAGGGAGCATGGGCAGTACTACGCAGCAGGACCTGGGTTTTTCACCTTTGAACTGCAAAAATAAATCAGGCACACAGCCAGAGGTGTGTAACAGTCTGCCTGGTCTTTGTGAGAAATATCTCAGCTGTTGACAACCCTAACCCCGCCCCAAGACAGTTTGACCAATCAGCATACTGCACATTCTCATCTGGTTTGTTTTTCATTTGCAGCTTTATCACAGGAAAAAACTACTACTAGATAAAATGTAAGCTGTCACACGAAACTACTGATTTTAGCCTCATTCTTCTGTTTTTTTTTTGTTTAAAGACCAAGTTCAATAATTTTTTTCAACACATCTGCAGTGATCTCTAGTATAAATGAATGCCTTGCGAGTCAATCTTCGTGGGAAAAAAGCTCTGGCGCTCCTGTTTCAGGAACTAGAAGTTAGCCAAAGCAGAGGTGAGTAGAACACGACAGGATCTGGAGTCTTACTTCCTGATATGTGGACATCTCTCCTCTGATTGGCTAACAGCAACACGACTCTACCACTGACTCTGTTTGCTCTGCAACGTTGATGTTTTATCTCCACAAATAACACAAGCCTGGAGGAGTTCTGCTGTGTGGTGGAGTTGCTAATGCTAACAGTTAGCTTCTACTAGCTGGGTTGTAACTCATACTGTAACTAATACTGTAATTAATATTGTAAGTAATACTGTAACTAATATTGTAACTAATAATGTAACTAATGTAACTAAAGTAATGTACCAGCTCCGGTGGCCTAGTGGTAGAGTGTCCGCCCCGGGACTGGGAGATCAGGTTTCGATTCCCGGTCGGGTCATACCAAAGACTTTGAAAAAATGGGACCCAATACCTCCTCGCTTGACACTCAGCACTAAGGGGTTGGATTGGGGGGTTAAACCACCAAATAGTTCCCGAGTGCGGCCACAGCTGCAGCTCACAGCTGCAGCTCACCGCTCCCCACCACGGGGATGGGTCAAATGCAGAGATGTAATTTCACCAGTGTGATGAATACTTGACACTTTAACTTTAATACTGTAACTAATACTGTAACTGATATTGTAACTAATACAGTAACTGATATTGTAATTAATATTTTAACTAATACTGCAACTAAGTTTAAAGAAACACTTCCATTAGGATCTCCTCAGGTCCACAGAGCAAGGAGGCAGCATCCTAAATGGATTTTCCTGTTGACAATGTGTCAATAAATCATCATCATCATTATCATCATCATCATCAGTGAGATGCGAGGCGAGCAGCTCTCTGGTTTAATTCAGTCTGTGTGCGTATGTGTGTGTGTGTGTGTGTGTGTGTGCGTGTGTGTGTGTGTGCGTGTGTGTGTGTGCGTGTGTGTGTAGGGAGGGGCCTGACCGTGATGCCTTCAGCCTCATACTCCTCCTGCTCTGACTTGAGTGTGAGCTCGATGAAGAGCTGCTGCAGCTTCTCGTTGCAGTAGTTGATGCAGAACTGCTCAAAGCTGAAACATAGAAGCACACATCAGCTGATCTGATGCCAGAGAAGGGACACTGTGTCCACAGATTCTACAGGACTTTAGGGACAGAGGTGTCCCAAACACATTTCTGTGTTGCAATGGGACTAACTGTGAGGGTAGAGACTCAAACAAAGCTGTAAAAATACATTTACATCCTTCTATTTGCAAATGTTCACTTTCCGTGACACAAACTGTACCTGTTGTGCTGGAAGACCTCAAAACCGTAGATGTCCAGCAGGCCGATGACAGAGCAGTTCTTGTAGGATTCATCCTGCTAAAGGAACAAAGCAAACCTCATCTTTGGCTGTAAAGTAAACAAAGGACTCCAAAAACAAAATAAGATTATTTTTATAAGAGATTGTAGATGTAGACCAGCTCTATTCCTCTGAGACATTCTATAACATTTTAAACATAACAAAACACAGTAATATAGCATAATGGCCACAGGGTGGTGCCTCGAAGTAACAGAATAATAGTGAGCTGTGGACCTGCTCCTTAGTGATGTTTATAACCTTTGACCTTTGTCAGACTGTGTGTGTGTGTGTGTGTGTGTGTATGTACCATGTAGGCCAGTGAGGTGTTGATCTTGTTGACCAGCCAGGTGAAGGTGCGTCCATAAATTGCCTTGGACAGAGCATCCCGAGCTGAAGAGGCCTGCTCCAGGTTTAGAGGGCTCACGAGCTGAACACACACACACACACACACACACACACACACACACACACACACACACACACACACACACACACACACACACACACACACACACACACACACACACACACACACACATAATCACCATAAGCAGAGCAGACAGAACACTCACATGAAAGCTTTCTATGCAAATACATCTCTGTGTGTTACCAAAACATACCTCCTCCCCCTTGGCTATGATCTTTTTGTGCGTGAGAGCCTCTGTCAGAGCCGATCCATTCACTCCCAACAACTGGAAAAGCACAACAACAACAAAAGAATGAACGATGGAAGATCAAAGCAACCAGCTGAACTCTCCTCTGTGCAACAAAAGATCAGCCGATGAACAGAACCTGTCTGTTATAACTCATCTGATAGGCTGGGATGTTGTGGCACCATTGGATGAACAGTGGAAACCACTAAAGCAATAACAATAGGTACTACCTATAATAAAAGGTGTTGACGTGAAAGATTGATTCTTTTAGGAAACCACACTGACTGTTTCATCAGTGAATAAAAACTCAGATATGACTGAGTCAGACTGTGATGGGTGGTGCAGACCTCCACCATGTTGATGTTAACTACGGAAACAGAGCGGGATGTCTTTGGTGAGACAGGCCTTAGCTAGAGTCAGCAGAATGTGACCCAGAGTTTCATCAACAGGTTCCTACCTTTATCATCCACCTCCACCCTGCCAGCAGGAACTCAAACGTTGTTCCAGAGTGTGATGGATGTGTTTGTATCTTTTGTTACATCAGCAGATCAGTGAGAGGGTACATTTAAGTTTCAGTGTGACTAAAGGGTTTAAGGCATGTACATACTCACTCTACAGGGTATTTGGTGTAAACAACTAAAGCTAAAATATCTTTTCAGGATGATTCCTATCAGATTAAAGGTTTTTCTCTTTAGTCTGTGGAGCTGCTGGGTTGGGTCTTACCCTGGCCAGATACTTGATCTGTGTGTCTGACGTTACGCAGGCGTTGCCTTCTTCCTCTCCGTACTGCACATTACCAAGGTGAAGCACACTGGCAATTATGTTCAGCAGCTCCTGCACAGACATGACGCACAGGAGGCGACGGGGAACAGCAGAACGGTGTGGGAACATGGATGGGAACAAATAACAGCAGTTAGGAGGAAAGAGCAATAAGACTAGGACTACTGCTGCAAAAACACATAAGAGTGAAGCAAGACACACACACACACGTCAACGTGAGCGTAAAAAACATTGGAAGCAAGCCCAGACTTATGAGCATGTAGCAAGACTCCTACAGCAAGCTCAAACTGTATAAAATGGACAGAATCACACACACACACACACACACACACACACACACACACACACACACACACACACACACACACACACACACACACACACACACACACACAATTACATTTAAAAGGAGCTCATCTTTGTGTTACTTTAATACTTTGCTTGTGTTGTAACTTTTTATCTATGTGATAAATAAGAATCTACGAGGTTAGTCATGCACAAACTGCTGCTTAAACACCTGCTTATGTGCGATGTAAACACTTGTTAGAATGACATGGTGTGTGTGTGTGTGTGTTGGTTGGGTCCCATGAGTCAGGTCTCTCCCCTGAGAGAAGCCCCTCCCACTGGCTTGGATACAAACAACCTAAACTCCACAGGGACACTCAAAGGACACACAACCAGCTCTAAGGAGGTCAGACCAGCTCCTGCTGGTTCGAGTCACACAAATAAACTACACCATGCCCAAAATACACATGCAGAATGACCAGAGTCATGTTGAACATGACTAAAAGCTGCTGCACTCTTACTTTCACCAGGTACTGGTACTGCTGAGTGTTCCTCTCCAGGCCGAGGTGCCTCAGCATATCCTCTTCTCCTCCCTCAATTATCTGGTAGAAGATGTGGAAGTTCCTCTCCCCATGGTTCTGATGGACCACCCGAGACTTCTCCAGCAGGTAGTTGATGATGTGACCTCCCACAGGGGCTCCCTGTCAATGAGACAAAGGGTAGAGATGGAGAAGGAGGTAAGACTGGAGTAGTGAGCTGTAATAAAACATGAAGGGTTCCCCAGGGATTCCCTGACAAACCCACAAATGACAAGGTGCTGTTTTTAAGATTTCATTTAAATAGAAGATTTTAAACACCCTGTTTTTAAAAAAACAACATCATTTTGTAAATTTGCATAAATAAAATATATTTACATCATTTTAGCGCTAAGTCAGTGTTTGCCTATAGTGTTTTGCTCACCTTGAAGTCAAACTGAATATCCATGTACTTGCCAAATCTGCTTGAGTTGTCATTACGCAACGTCTTCGCATTGCCAAAGGCCTGGAGAGAGAAGGAGCAGATAAAGAGAAAAAGGAGAAGAGGAATAGAAGTAACAGGATGAACAGGAAAGAGTGAGATGAGGAAGGGAGGACCCGTGGATTAAAAACAAACGTTCTCACATATCTGATGAACCAAAAAGGTCTACACCAAGTTCCATAAGGACATCCCACAGTGTTTGGATCAAAAAGTTGGTTTATTTACATGTTCAATCTTTCATGGAGACACTGAGGTGTGTATGGGAGTATCTTACCTCCAGAACAGGGTTGGACTGCAGCAGGCGATCTTTGATGGTTTGCACGTGCTCACTGGCTGGACAGGTGACTGCGTAGTACTGCAGGATCTTCTTGGACGCCTCCGTCTTCCCTGCACCACTCTCACCTGAGATCAGGATGCACTGGTCCTTCCTCTCGGTCCTCATGGAACGGTACGCATTGTCTGCCACCGCATAGCTGCAGAAGTGGAGGGAGACAAATCATCTAAACGTATCACGCTAAAGCTGTAACAGGTAAAACCCAGTTAGTATGGATGCAGGGAATCTCTTAATTCAGCCGGCCACATCTGAGTCAGGGCTAAGAACCTGTGAAGGTCCTCTTGACAAAATATTATAAACGTTGTATCACTAGACAATGATCTGCAGTCCCCATGACATTTGACAAGGGCCAGTTTTATTACTCCAGGTGAGCCTACCACCTAGCCTAGTGAACTAGACCAAATTCTTGCTTTGCAGAGTTTGGTCTAGGCACGCTTCATAGGAACCCTCGCAGCCTGTGGCTGTCCAATCACAGCTCGCTATAGTTTTGGTTGGGCCAATCACAGCGCTCTATATTTTGGGACAATCACAGAGCAGGAGTAGCCGATGACGTCAGCGCTGCGGCCGCGAACCCAAGCAACATGGCGGCGGCGCAGGAAACACGCTCGTTTGAAACGGCTTTGTCATCAACATTGGATTATTTAGACTCCAACGTGCGTAAGTCTGTCTGATATACTTAGCGGCTTCTTATTTTTATCAAACAAAGTAGTGCAATGTCCCAGTTCACCTGATATTCACGTTTTTCATACAAAAACGACAGAAATCATTGGTTAGACGCCATAGCTGCCTCCCGCTTTTCCGTCGCTGTGATTACGTCACGTTGTTACTCTGATTGGTCCTAGCGCTATCCAATTGCGTGCTGACATTTTGAAAGACAACCGTAGATCCCGCCTCACGACTGAGAGCCGTCAATGGTTCATGGCCAGACTATATATTCACATATATAGGATGGCTTGCCAGGCTACCTACCACCTGCACCTTGTTTCCAAATGACTGTAGAATGAGGAGAGAAATGGACCAATGGATCAGGCCCCAGTAACAGTAACAAAGGTACTGCTCAGGTCTGTCACAGTAAAGAAGGAGAAGACCCAAAAGGTCTTGAGTTACTGGACCGCCCTAAAGATAAGATGAGGAGCTCCATCTTTGTTTGGGTCTCTTTTTGCCTCCTGGTCTCCTGCCTCTGGAGCTTTTTTGGGTATTTTCCACAGGAGCTGAAGAGAGGGACGTCTTGGCTCCTGGACTTGTTTACTTGTTTTTTCAACACATCTGCAGTGGTCTGTCTCTAGAGATTGTGAGTCGATCTCTGTGGGAAAAAAGCTCTGGCGCTCCTGTTTCAGGAACTAGCAGTGAGAGGTGAGTAGATGACGGCAGCTTTTGGAGTCTTTTTTGCTGATGTTCAGACATCTCTCCTCTGATTGGCTAACAGCAACACAACTCTAAGGCTACGTTCACACTGCAGGTCTTGATGCTCAATTCCGATTTTTTGAGTTAATCCAATTTTTTGTGTGGCTGTTCACATTATAACTGAAATGCGACATCAAACACTCTCCAGTGTGAACGCTTCACGGCCCCAAAGAGACCCGCATGCGCAGAAGAGAAGAGTTTACAGTCAGAACCAGGAGAGGAGGAGTTGTGATGTGAAAGCCTTCACTGACAGTTCAGACACAATCTCAGGATCACACCTGTCAAGTCTCCCGTTTGGGCTGGAAACTGTTTTAAATCTATAAACTATTTTACTCCTTATTCCCACTGTCTTCCCAAGTTAGTATTCCCTGAAAATGTTCCGGTATTAAGTTAATACACAGAGACCCCTGCCCCGCTGTCACGGAGACCAAGACCAGAGAGATGCTTTGCTCCAGCAGCATCTCTCATGCTTTATTGTATTTTTTATCCCAAAACTTGACAGGATGTCCAGACAAACCCCTGAATCCCTCTGTCAGCGCTTCACTTCAGCGCTCCCTGAGGAACATCCTGACACGATGCTCACCTCCGCTGATCAGTGACATAGGAGGCGGATTTAATGCGACATGACCGTTCAGACTGCAGTCGCTTTCAAAAACTTCGGATATGTTTCAGAGTCAATACCACATATGAAAGTGACCTGGGTCGGATTTGAAAAAATTGGATCTGTGCTGTTCAGACTGTCACAAAAAAAATCAGATATGGGTCTCATGTGGGAAAAAATGCCTGCATTGTGACCCTAGCCTAACACTGACTCTGTTTGCTCTGCAACGTTGATGTTTTATCTCCACAAATAACACAAAACCTGGTGGAGTTGCTAATGCTAACGGTTAGCTTCTACTAGCCCAGATGTTCTCTGCTGTTTCCTGGACGCTAAACCAACAACAGCCTTCCCTGTCGTGAGTCAAGATGGGTGAGTCCATGAATGTTGAGTGACAGTGTGACGTAGATCTGTCAGGATTTTCTAATCCTAGAGTTTCACCGTCTGTTTTCTATCAGAAGCTAATGCAGGAGATAGGTGGAGGAGACTGTTTTCACATTGGGTCTGCAGGTGAAACTCAAAAATAACAAGTAAAAAACAGTTTCTCAGGGAACCTGCTTTAACTGTACAAAGATGAATCTAACTGTCCTTTCTGATATGGGTTGTCATTCATTTGATGGGAGGTTTGTCATAACTGGTCATATTATGTATTTAATTGTTATTCCAAGATCAAAAGATAGTTCAAAGCTAAGGTCTACCATGTAGCAAAGTTTGGCCACAGGAGGGCAGTGTTCCAAGATGTTGCACAAATGCAACTTGGTATTTCCTGTTGTGCCGCTGGATTTGGTGAAGAAAATGTTAAATACGTGCATGACTTTTAAAAGTGAGTCTATAAAATAATATTTAGGTGTTAATCAGCTGGTATGATCCTGTAATAGTGCTGAAGGCTGCGCGTGTTGGGTGGGAGACTCTTTATTATTATTATTATTATTATTATTATTATTAATAGTAATAATAATAATAATATGATGATGATGCGTGTCCACAGAAACATCTCACCTTAAAATGATTTAGGAACTCTAAATATTCTTGTTGCTGAGCTGTTCAGAACCAAATGAGACTCGTACAGAGAATCCTGGTCTGTGGTGTTCAGTCAAAAGAAAGTTCAGCTCATCTATTATTGGAGTTATATCAACAAGAGGAGCTACAAACTAGGGTAAAGGAACATGTGACAATGGTGAACATGAAGATGATCTCTGTTGTTTTTGGAAAACTGATGTTTGGAATGTGACACCTGATATCCCGTCCTGCGCCGCTATCTCCACTGCCTCCTTTATTAGGAGTGTTTGGACAAATCCCACAGCAGAAAAACTCCTGACAGATAAACTGCAGAGTGTGTGTGTGTGTGTGTAGGGGGGTCATGTTCAGGTCAGAGGAATTCCCTCTTGAAGGAGAAAACATTTGTCCTGGTTCCATCATTTGCTTACTTTCCTTCCCAGCTTTTCCGCTGACTTTCCCTCCTCTGTTTGATCAGGCCCATCTCTCTCTAACCACTCACAGCCAAGCCAAACATGTGGCCCCATGCTCAAAAAGTATGTGGGCAGGGAATCAAACCCTCCAGTGGTTAAATCAGGGGGGGTCAGTCAGTGGAGGATTCTGAGATAGTTCCTGAATTTTTTTAATGCCGGACTATGAGGTCCATGAGGATTACCTGGGAATTCCTCTGAACTACTGAACCATTCCCTCATTTGAATGTTCTGAATTCCAGGACACTCCCTTAAATCCCTGAACAGTTGCTAATCTTCCTGACTTTCCAGATCCTTTTCTGAGCTTCGTAATGATTCCCAGAAGCTCCAGAGCATCCCTGTGGTGACAGTAGCAGTAATGTCCCTCACACCTGATGAACTCAGGGATAAATCACGTTCCACCTCCACCAGCGATGCATCACTCATGCCAGCCGGGTGACTTAATGTTCATTCATGGTAAAGCATCATTCCCATCCGGACCGTGTTGAATGGAGGAATGCTGCTGTGAAGGGAAACTACTCAGAAGAACATGTCAGCTGAGGCCGTGGTGCTTACATGTGTGGTGAGACCTCGTAGAAGTTGACTCCCCGGTACCGCTCCATGTGGTTCTTGGTGTAGATCTCCAGGTCTTTGTAAGGGTTGACTGACACCAGCACCGACCCGATGTAGGTCTAATTACAATGAAAGAAACATGGCAAACACAACTTTTAAGACTACAGAAAACCACATTTAAGAAAAGTTTCTAAAAGATTTTCTTAAAATGGAGAAGATGTAAACCCTCTAAGATGACACCGTACAGGCTGGGCTCACTCACATAGATGAGGTTCTCCTTGAAGCGCTTCCGCAGGTTCTCTATGAAGGCCGCCTCGCTGGTGTAGTTCTCCAGCAGGACAAAGTCCTGCACACCCACCCGGTCTCTGGCTGTCAGAGCCGACTCCATCATGGCCCGCACACCGTCACTGGCCACCACCTGGGGGGGTTAACAGCAACCAGAGGTGACTCAAGCTGTCTCAGACTCCATCCTTAACTCATGAGGAGTTTCATGTGGGTCACTGTTTTCCCATCAGGAAAAGATTTTCCATGGATTACATTCATTCTGCTGTATCCTGTCACTGATCTGGCCTTGGAAGGTCTTCTAGTAGCTTTTGTGCGCACCCCCACATCTTAGTGGATTCAGATGCTGGTATCTAACTCCCTGTGTCCATTAGAGCTTCGTTATCTCAGAGTGTTTGTGCTGCTTTACAATCTGTAGCATAGTTATGGTCAAAAAACAACATTCAGTGGTGGTAGTGGTTCCTCAGGCTGTGTGGTTACTGCCGTCATTCATTTCTATATTAGCATTTGATCATTTTTGCTGTTTTGCTTGATTTTACTTTATTTTCCTTTCTTTCTGCTGGTCTGTTGTTCTTTTCTCACTCATCTATCAGCTGGGCTGGAAAAGAGGGTCTAAATACCAAGATTTGAGAGGGAGAGAGTAGTGACTACTTCATCAGCTCACCAGGATACGAGGTGCTCTATAAGCTTTTTAGTGCTCTTTGAGTTTTTGCAGCTCTGTGTGGGAGCTAAACACACACACACACACACACACACAGGAGAATGTGGATTGGAACAGCAGGATACATGTCAGATAGCAGAAACAAGGTTGCAAGATGCTGCAGGATTTAAAACCTGTTTGTACTCATAGCTGGGTGTACAACCTTTGAGTGGCGGGTGAGACACTGAACAGAACATATCTTAGGCACTATATCTCACTGAAGCACGCTCTAAACTGAACAAAATAAAAAAATATGCAAAAAAAAACCAAATAATAAAAAAAGGTAAAGAAAAAACATGGAGATGTAAGGACCCCTAAGGGGACATCCGTGAAATAAAAATTCATGCAAACCAGATCATTTCTAGAGCAAATAAGAAAAATATCAGGTGCAAATTAGATCCTAACTGATGAAGAAACCTTTCTTCACCCAGGTTCCCCCAGGGCCTCACTAGAGATGTCTGAATAAACATTTAATCTCACATTATTATTACCTTAATATTATTATTATTATTATTAGTAGTAGTAGTAGTATTTTGATTATTGTATCAAAATAATAGAATTCTTGTTGCCCCAAATGAAAATAAAACAAAATGTTTCATAACTTCTGGAATAATTTTCATTCATGCATCCACTGGTTGATTATTGCTGTATGGTGGTATATGTATTAAAATCATGCATCAAGTATTAAAATAGACAGAGAAAAACGATCATAATAAATAATCTCAGCTGGTTGTGACACGGCTATTAAAGAGCCTCGTTAATTTATACCCCGACATTAAAAAAATAAGATAAACATAAAACCTTCAGTCTGAAACAGGAGTTAGTCACAGAAACATGAAGAAACAACAGTTTCAGAAGTCCTCCTCCTCACAACCTCACACACACTCAGACAATAACCCCTTCAGCTTAAAGTCAACACGGTACCCATAAAGGGTTATGGATGGAGCCGAGCCCAGATGTGCTGAGGAGCCGACGGTCTCTACCCGCCACTAAAACGGCTCGCCCCGTTTCAAAAATACACCAGACACACACCACCTGCAACACTTACATGTTTCAGCCCATCAAGACGCTTGCTCAGAAAGTCTTTTTCTAAAATAGATGACTGAGTTTTACGCATTAGACCATAAATGTTCGGGGCGTCCATGCTGATGGAGGTGGAAGCTGGGGTCAGAGGAGATGCTGAGAAGAACAACAGGTGTTGTTGTGTCAGGAAGAGCAGCAGACGTCTCCCTCAGGAGACCGTCACAAGGACAAGGATTAATAGAGATGAGAGGGCTTGAGGGAGGAGAGAACATATTAATTAGAGCTGGGTGACACCAGGGGGAAAATAAAGGAGAAACTATGACTCCAGTCTGGCTGTGGCTGAACTCCGCTGGAAAGGTAACAACACTTCCTGAAATTCCACACAGCAGCTCCCAGACTGCACCCAGCCCAGTAATTCAGTTTAGTGCCGAGCAGAGCACGCAGGTTAGCTCCACATATAGAGTCGATCCCTGAGTTTAGGTCACGGGAGAGAGGAGCATCTCTGAGTCTACCTTCAGCAGAGCAGCAGGTCTGACGACATCAACCCTCACTAGCTGCTCTATGTGAGCTTTTTAATTAAGTGAACCAGCCCTGTAATTCATCTTTACAAGCTTTTAAAGCGCTAAGTGGTTCGGATGGGGGGGGGGTGTTAGAGCTGACTCTGGTCCTGATGGAGACTCAAGCCTTCCCTGAGTTAAGCTCAGAATCAAAGCTGTAAACAAATGTTTAAGTCCAAGCAACAGAACCATGCAAATGTACAAATCTCCTCTTACAGCGGAAAGACTGTTGCCGTGGCGATGAACAACAGTGCATCAGCTTCTCCGCTACTATCTCACACACTGGCAGGTGTTTAGAGAAGCAGCTGAGAGCTGCTGGACAAGAACATTCCAGGATGGGTTCTAAGAAGGTGTGCCCAGGAACTCGCTGAAGTGTTGACAAGAACGTTTCACATCTATGTCCATCTGAGGTCAGCTATTGTCTCTATTACTCTCAACCTGATTGTCATGGAGGTTACTAGGACTGGTTCTGAGCCCACATCACGAACCATGTGGACCCCCAGCACCAGTAGTAGGAAGAAGTGACACGTCAGACTCATTCTGGATCTTAGTTAGTCCATCATGCCGCAGAAACTGATGCTGCTGAGACTGAAACCTGATGTCTCCTGTCCTCTCCACAATCATGTGTCCTGGGCCCCCTGCTGTTCCCACCACACAGCATCTCCCGGTGATCATGCTGTGAAGGTCACAGAAAACACTGCAGATGTTGGTCGGATCTCTGTGTCGGTGCAGTTAGGAGGATCTGAGTCACGGCCATGTGACCTTTAAAAGACAAAGACGGAATGTAAAGTTTTTAACCAGACGGGGACATCTGAGACAACAGTGTGTAACCATGTCACAGACCTCACATCTGTCAGTAAGTCTCGCTCTCTTCCTGTCTCCGTCCCGCTGTGACCTTCTCCCACTCTCTCTCTCTCTCTCTTTTTAGCAAACATGGATGCTTTGAAATAGCTTAGCTTCAAGATTTCTTCAGAAATCTCCATAATCTGGTGTTTGAAATCCACAAACGCACATTTTCTCACGACGTAAAGTTTAAATTCTCATGTTGGCTAATTTTTATCACCCAGTTGCAACATCCACTGCTAGCAGCTGATAAAAATCCTATTTATGAAATAAAAATAGCTACAACAAAATGCTTAACACTTTTTCAGAGTATGCATTTTGAATGAAAACACTAATCCTTGCATCATGTATCTATCTGCATGATACTTGTTCCTGGGTACTTATGGGAGTAGCTAGACTTTCCATTCAAGGTTCCACAGATAAATAATGAAATGACAAAATGTGGCTCCAGCTACACCTAACTGTCAATGCCCTGCATGGTGGTGGGAAGGTTAATCAGCCACAGGCAGGTGGTCAGATAAACCTCCTATCAGCCTAAGTGAACAGGCTTGTGTTAACATGCAGAACACAAGCACCACATTCAAGTCTGTGCAGGTTCACCTCAGCACAGCACAGGTGATTTATATCAGAGCTGGAGGCATTCTCCCATTACTCACCTGCAAATGAGCCAAGCTTATTAGTGTTTTTTTATTTCTATTACCATGGCAGTCAGTCACTCTAAGTCAAGTGAAAGACGTGTGCACAGCAGTCAGACAGGTGGGACCAGCTACCTGAGTCTGCAAGAATTCAACTGCCTACCAGAGGGCCTGTGGGACAAAAGGACAACTGTTATCTGGAGTGTCCAATAAACACAACAAACTCTGAGCGTGTCACTTTTTCTGCATTCTGCTGCAGTTCTGGGGTGTCGGGATCTTAGATGAAGTGCTCAGGTGTGACAGCAGCTTCACTGAGGACTGGATAGGTGTTCATTATAATACTGTGGAAATGTGCCAGCTAGAGAAATCCTGTTAGGAACGGTTTTGTCCCTGTTGGTGATCGGACCTGCAGCTCAGGGAACAATCAGAAGTGTAACAGGACTACTCTGGACTAACTGCAGGAGCAGATCTCACTGACGCTTTGCCACACAGTGGCACATTTATCCAGGATGCATGAACAAAACATTAAAAATAGTTTGGTACAAAAACAAAACAAGAAAATTACCTATAAATATATAAATGAAAGCACACTGAAACTTCCCTAAAACTAGAATATTGCAAGATGCATGTAAATAAAAGAGAGAGAGAGTTCAATCCACCACATTTATCCGAAGAACAGCGTGTTCCTCAGATGGTCCACAGGAATCTCACTTACCCGGCACCAACAAAACTCCGTGGAGGAGTATTGCTCTTTTCCAGTCATCCCTTTAAAATCCAGGTGGATAATTTTGGTTTACTGAGCAGTTCAGAAGCATCTCACTTCACTGTAGCTTGTTAAAGTTTGTTTCTGTCTGCAAAGTAACAGAGGAGCAAATCCTGAGGAGAGTGAGACAAGCTCAGCTTAAACTATCTACTTCACTGCAGTCGGATGCCTCGCAGGCAACAATGACAACTGTGTCAAGAATTTACCCATGCAATATGCTACTCTGGCATGTGTCAGCCATCCTTCTCACACACATGCCTTATGGACTAACGTGCATGGATCAAAACATGGGGCTTCACTTGAACAACTACCTGCAGAAATAACACCAAGAAAGAAAAGATATTTAGCATGCTCACTCAGAGAACGCAAGAATGAAGCATGACTTTCTAGACACCAGTCCGTGAATAACACGCACACACACACACACATGAATATGAAAACACTCCTTTGCAGATATCAAACAGATGTAACATCTCAGTGACAGATACTGTACCTAGATGTGTGAGGCTGCAGGATCAAGAGAGAATCTATTAAAAACACAAACAGGACTTCAGTCTCACCTGAATCCTTCAGGCCCAAGAACTCAGCTCCTAAACACTCCCTTCATCTCCTCCAATCACCAGACCACGACTCCCTCCATCTGCAGGAAACTTAACTGCAAACCTGCAAGTTCCAACTTGCCTCTCCCTCTCGGAGTATGGGTGAACCATAAGAACGTGCCCCATACTCTTTTGTCTCCCATCTGACCGTATTTGTCAGGGTCTTACCAAAGAACTGTACTTGATGATTTTGGCCCTGCTCTCCAGCGATTTGGACTGGCTTTTTTTAGTTGCCAGCACCGTGGAAGTCCCAGCTGTGAGGAATGTGGCCTCCAGTGCAGCGTCACCACCACTATTTGGCTGAGAGCTTGTTTTTAGAAACTCTCCCTTCCATAGGGAGAGCCAGCTGCCAGAGCTTCTCCTCTTACTGGACGCTCACCTTATTCTCCTTCTGCCACTCATAACCCCCCTCCCCCTGCATTTAGTAAACTACACATATATATACACATATATAGGATGGCTTGCCAGGCTACAGCCTCAGCACAATAAGGCTAATTTCTTTAGTGTATTTTTTACAGTAATGGGTGTAAGCCTTAATGGTGTCTGTTGGCATGGGCCAGCTGCATGTTTAGTGGCTTTGCACTCAGCATCTCCTCAGCTGCCTGTTTTACGTCCTCTGCTGCTCAGAGGTCTCAGAGCTGCAGCAGCAGATACGATCCATCTAACGATTCATCGATGCAGCTGCTGTAGGACATGATGTCTGGGTGCTGCTCAGCAGGACATATGAATTCATAATTGCTACAGCAGCTCCAAAAAGGACCAAATCTTATAAAGCTACATGTTAGAAATGTAATCACCTGCTCTTTAATGCTTCTTGCCGTCCTGCAGAAACTAACCTCTACTCTGAGGTTTTCATCTGATAAGAAGTTCTGCAAACCCGACAAAACAGACACAGACTTCTTCATCAAACACTGAGCTGACCCTGAAGTTGTAACAACAGCAAACCCCGCCCCCTCTAAAAGGCAATCCTGTCTGTCTGACAGGTGTCTAAGCAGACAAATATGTTTTATTTTACTCTCTGTAACACGATAACACCGATTAAAGCTGTTTCAACAGAACCAAACATCAACAGCAAACACACAGAATAAAGGAGGACCTCACTGGGAGAAGCAGCAAGAGGCTCGTTCAAAGAGCAGGGAGCAATTTTATGGAGCTCATTAGGATGACTCGCTCTTTTCCTGTGGATCTAAGAGAAACAGCCTGTAAATCCCAGCGTCCATCAGCAGCCTGCTTCACGTGAGGCAGATACCGTCACACTCAGCTATCCTGCTGGGAGGAAAACTGCTTTGTGCTGATAGTGTGTGTTTAGGTCTTAGCATCATAAACATAGTGAAAAAGGGGGGTGAAAGTAACGGAAGGTAAAGAGATGAGTAGGAAACAGGCTTCAGGCATTTGTTTCCCTTGTTTCAGACATCTAGACATCTCTTCTAACCTCAGTCAGCTCAGGTGAAACCAAGGGGCAAACTCCGGCAGCCAATAGAGAAGACAACGTGGAAGTGATAAAAATTGCAGTTCCCCCCTCATCCACTAGGGGCTGGATCCAGAAAGGAGCAAGTTCCCACTGACTCCCATGTTAAAAATGCTTCACAGCAGAAATAAACGTGTTTACAGCCTGGTTCAAAAAACATTTAGGTTTAATAGGTCTACCGGTAGTTTACAGTCATGAACACTCTGAGGAGGTGATTTTTTGTAACTCATTTGTTTAGATGTCATTAAAACTAGAAATTATGAATGATTAGGGGCGTGTCCTTTTGATTAACAGGTAGCAGATGAGTCGTTAGCGCTAGCGGTTTGCCTCCTATGTGCTCCAGGGAAGGCCTCAGCCTCACATTAAAAGTGTTGCAGCCTTGAATGGCAGAGGGTATTAGTAGTGTTGTGTTGAAAAAAAATCGATTCTCCAATTCTGAATCGATTCTCATAAAAATTCAGATCAATTCGTATGTCCAAAGATCGATTTAACCCTGTAACAGTGTCTGGCTCTTGTATAGCTAAAATCCAGAGGGGCATTTTGAAGCTTGGGTGTTTTAGTTTTCCCTAGTTTCCCCATTCTTCACACCTAGCATTACGCACTACGTTATGGTATCTCGCAAACGGCTTTCAGAAGAAGTCATCCCTAACAGGTACTTGTCGGCAAAAAAAAAAAAAACGTGAAAAGTAAGCTTGAGTCAGCAACAGATACCTGAACATCTGTGGTTAAGAAATCATACGTGACTTTGACAAAGCACTACATTGACAATGAGTGGAGCCTCATCTGGTGTGTTCTACACAAAGTATGAACATTCTGATTGGTCCTTACAGTCATTTTAAATATTTCATTAACTTGTTGTTGAATGTCAATAGTATTAATATTAGGGCTGGGTTAAAAAAAATAAATTTAATTTTGGATCGATTTCATAAAATTTAGCAAAATCGATTCATTAGACCTAAGATTGCGTAACCCTTGAACCAGATTGACCTGGGACCGGATCTGCAGGCACTTCCGGGAACAAATTCATTCCAAAAACATGCTTAATGTGTACCAATATATAGAAACTGCACATCTGCTTAACGGGAAGAAGCTCGTCTAAACGACAGAAATGTCGTTTTCTACCACAGCAACACCCAATTCCAACAATAAGCTGCTCAATGAAAAATAACGTAAAAAGACGCTAACCGCAACTATCAAGAGAAACATGCAGTAGTGACAATGAATAATGAAGACCAGACTGAATTGAATCAAATCAAATTGAATCGAATCGTGATTAATCAATTCAGTACCTTATGAATCGAAATGGAATTGATGTAGAAAATTGGCCACAATACCCAGCACTAATATATATACTGCACAACTACATAGTTATGTAATTAAGGTAACGGCAGAAAAATCTCTGACCCAAATCGATATTGGATCGAATCAATTCATGATAATCGATTCTAAATCTTGAGAATTGTAATTGAATCGATTCTTGAAAATTGAATNCCTAGAGAAACTCATTCATGCGTTCATCTCCAGCAGACTAGATTATTGCAATGGTCTCCTGACTGGTCTTCCCAAAACAGCCGTAAAACAACTGCAGCTTATTCAGAATGCTGCTGCTAGGGTCCTAACGAGAACTAAGAGAACTGAGCACATCACCCCTGTTCTAAAAACTCTGCACTGGTTGCCAGTAAACTACAGAATCGATTTTAAAGTGCTTCTACTAGTCTATAAATCACTCAATGGTATGGGGCCTAAGTACATGTTGGATCTCCTTCCAGTATATACACCTAGCAGGGCTCTCAGATCCCTAGACAGCAATCAGCTGGTAGAACCTCGGGTCAGAACCAGACAGGGTGAAGCTGCTTTTAGTCATTATGCTGCTCATAGATGGAATCAGCTTCCTCATGACCTCAAACAGGCCCCAACTCTAGTAACTTTTAAATTAAAATTAAAAGCCTTCATGTATTCATTAGCCTATGATTGAATGTTTCTTATGCTGCTCCTTCTGCACTGTTTACTGCTAAACTTTTTTGACTATGCCTTTTATCTAATTGTCTGAATTATTTCTTTGTGTATTTTGATTAATGCTTTTGTTGCTCCTGCTCTGTAAAGCACATTGAATTGCCTCCATGTTTGAAATGTGCTATACAAATAAAGCTGCCTTGCCTTGCCTTGCCTAAATTCAAACTTTTTTAATCACAGCCTTCCCAACAAACACCTCGCCATTACATCATCGTTACACGTGGAATATTCTGCAAGGCTTGATGTGGATGTCCACAAGCAGAGAGGATGGACTCAGCAGTCTGCTCTACACTGACCCCTACTGGTTGATGTTTCGGAGAGGATATGAACCACGAAAACGACTAATTCTGATCTGATCTGAACGCTCAATGGTAGCAGAAACTCTGACCTGGGTTCTCTAGTGTCTGCATCTCAGATTAAACAGACCCTCCTCTCACTCATCAGAACAAGAGCCCCCCCCATCCCCCAGGTGTTTTAGGTACTCAGCAGCATCCAACTAATCTGACATGAACCATTCATTTATCCATATGAGGACCATGAAAGTTTCACAATCTGTGCGTGTGTGAGAGAGAGAGAGCGGTAGAGAGAGTGAGTTGGTGAGTGAGTGTTTCTGCAGGCATGCTGAGCCAGCATATCTGTGCTGAGCTGGAAGAGAGGAGGGGCTCTGAGCTGTCAGACCTTAACCCTTTCATGGTGCGAGGGTGAGGTTAACCCTGACCCTGACAACACACCTCCACTGGCTCTCAGCCTGCTGCCACACACTCCTCTTGCGTAACCCTAAATCTTTAAACACATGCTGTATAAAACCACTAGGAGGGGGCATAAATCCATGGGAACAAGATAAATATTGTTTTATACCTGTTATCTGATCCTGGGTGGAGCTTTAGAACCATCTGCTGTTGTCTCCAGCTAGAAATGTCCACATTAGATGTCCACAAGACAATTGTTACCTATGTTAATCATTGTGGGGTTTATCTCTCTGTGGGGTTTATCTCTCTCTCTCTCTCTCTCTCTCTCTCTCTCTCTCTCTCTCTCTCTCTCTCTCTCTCTCTCTCTCTCTCTCTCTCTCTCTCTCTCTGTGTCCTTCCCTTCTACTTGGAAACACAGAGCTTTAGATTAAACTAAAACATACTAAGCTTTCATCCAAGCGCTTTTTGGCTCCTCACTCCATGGGAAAGCAAAAACCAGAGCTGGATTTTCCCCTTTGTGCACCCTGCGTCGACACACACACACACACACGCACGCACGCACGCACGCACGCACGCACGCACACACACACACACACACACACACACACACACACACACACACACACACACACACACACACACACACACACACACACACTTCCTCATTAAAGTGCTTAGGCTTTCATACAAAAATAGAAAGGTTCCATCCATTCTGCACTGCCCTTCTAGCTATAACTGTGTTTTAAGTCTGTTTTATGGTTTTGTGTTTAATAGCTTGCATTTTATATTTTATGTAAATTTTACTTTTTTTTTGTTGCACTTTTGGGATTTTATTTTGTGAAGCTGAAAGGCATTAAAAGTTTACTTAGTCTACTTGTAAAATGGTAAATGATAAATGGCCTGTACAGGTGAAACTAGAAAAATTAGAATCTGGTGCAAAATTCCATTTATGTCAGACTGAGAGACCATCTAAAGGCTCAGTAACCCTTTGCAGGTGTTCTGGATTTATTAGCTGATTAGAGTCTAGAATATTGAGCCTTTTCACAATATTCTAATTGTCTTTAGAGATGCTGAATGTGGGGTTTTCATCAGCTGTAGTCGTAATCATCACTATTATAACAAATAAAGGCTGAAATATCTGGATTTACATGGAATGAGTCTGTCTGATATGTTAGTTTCACCTTTTAAGTTGAATTACTTACATGTTTGGACCAGATTGTAATTTTTTGAGTCTTACCTGTATGGTACCTACTAGAGTCCTAGAACCCCCCAAGGTGCTTGACAACACACCAGTCATTCAGCTATGCACACACACATTTACACGCTGGTGGTGATAATCCACATTGTAGCCACAGCCGGCCCTTTGGTAAGCAGTACACAGACACCACCGGTGCCTATGACCACCACCAGCAGGAAAGGAGGGTGAAGTGTTTTGCTCAAGGACACAACGACTGCAACTGAACCTGCAGCCCTCCTGTTACGGGGTGGGCACTAAACTCCTCTGCCGCAGACACCCCGCTTATTCCATGATCTTTTTCTGCTATTTTACTGAACGATGCAGCCACAGTATGTTCTGTAAACTCACAGTGAAGTGATGTTTACAGAGCGAACCAAGAGCTAAGGTAGCCTCAGGTTACTCTCTGAGTGGTGATCAGGATTAAAGTGTGTCACATTTAAAATGGTCCGGGCAGAAACAATCCGCAGTCCTTCTGTCAAACTGTATCCTACAGACAATATCATGATCCTTCTGCAGATCATTAACATGTTCCAACCCTTCCTGATGTGGTGTCACCACACCCCCCATGAATATCTAACACTACACTGCAGCCTACTGCATTTGCAGCATGTGCACATTTGTTTTCTCAACAACATTGCTTCATATCATTACATCTTCGACTCTGTCATTTATCTCTGAGAGGAAATTGCAGCCCGATCAGATACGGTGCAATGAGAAGTCATGTCATGCTGTTACGTTCCTCTGGTTACTGCATGATCAGACAAACCAGGTCAAGCTCCTCTGGGGGTCCACTTCTGTCCACAGCTTAGGTTTGTAAAGCAGTGGTATTTGGCCAGATGAATCAAAGTGGAAAACGCGGTGCACGAGAACACACACCTGCCATGGAGGACGTGAGAGGTGTCCCACAGACCAAACTGGGTCGGCATCCTCAGTCACAACAGCAGCAGGTCTACTACAAAGGTGGGACCTTCAAAGACCTGCACAGATCTGCAAGCCTCAATGAACAGCTTTGGTTTGATGTTCACATGTGAGATGAACACTCCTCACTGTCCCAACTGTCTTCAGCAGGACAAGGAATCACTTTTAAGTGGAAACTGAGACACAATTCCAACATGTCTGCCTTCCAAGCAAAGTCCTGAATGTCTGCAGTCCTCAGCATTATGAAGAAATAACACACACACACACACACACACACACACACACACACACACACACACACACACACACACACACGTGCAGTACTTAATGACAGAAGACAAAAACAGAAGAGAAGTACTTTTGTCGCTGAAGCTAACCGGAAAAGATTTGGCAATTCTGGCGATCCCTCTCAGACATAAGGTCTTACTGGAGTCCGTGTGAGCGCACTTCCTGTGTCCTCTAAGGGCCAGAAAGGGTTTCTTTCTTTAACGCTCCTCCTCAAGTTTCTTTTGCCACAACAAAGCCGGTCTTGTGAGCAGAACTTGTACAAGTCAGACCAATAACCCAAACAACAAACACTACTTGAACCTTTGACCTTCCTTTAATGCTGACTACAGCTGCCAGTGTTTAGCTGTGACAGAGGCCAGAGCAGGATCCAAACGCCAGCTCACGGTGAACAAATCCCAGAACGATGAACCGTAGACGTCGTTACAACACCGCATGTCACTCCTCCAACCAAGATCCTAACATAAACCAGACCCTCGTTTCACTTACACACCATTACTTTCACTCTTACGCAAGTTCCATCTACAGTGAATCAGTCAGGCTCATATTTTCTCCAGGCTTTTCATCTGGGGTGACACCCAGCGCCTTGATGCCTTACCTAAAGTATGGAGGTGGGGAGGAGTGAGAAATCCAGAGCAGAAAGACAGTGAGACAAGAAAAATAAGGCACTACAGGGCAGCTATGATGTCACAGCTAAAGAATGTAAGCCATGTGGGCGGCAAACGCCAGCGGAGCAGCCGAGGAACGAGAGGAGAACAGAGAGAGAGAGAGAGAGAGAGAGAGAGAGAGAGAGAGAGAGAGAGAGAGAGAGAGAGAGAGAGAGGATAGAGGATAGAGGAGAAGATGAGTCAGGAAGTTGGTGACAGACGGAGGAGGAGGTGTGACAGATTGTTAAGTGAAGGTCTGTGGATGATCTGTCAGGCTGCAGCGTCTCTAACATGGTTCACACACACACACACACACACACACACAAAACAACACACACACACACACACACACACACACACACACACACACACACACACACACACACACACACACACACACACACACACACACACACACACACACACACACACACACACAGTGGTTCCCAGAGGCTAAACACGCCCGTGGGTCACCACAGCGGTGGTTTTGGTGTCCTTATGCACCACGTTGGCACAGAACATGAAACAAAAGACAAAAAAAGGCAGCAGGCTTGGAGGGAAGCTTTTTTCTTCAGCTCACACACCAAATATGGAGACGCTCCGTGTCCTTTAGACACAAACACACCCACTTTTCCACTGTGGCAGCACTTTGGTCATGCAGGCATTTCCTTAAGTCTCTAATGGCTGGAGCTGGAGCAGGAAGGCAGCCTGTGCAGTGGAGACGGCTAACGCCAGCTCAGGGGTTAGCTAGCTCTTCTACCACCGCTCAGGTTAACGAGAGCTACAGCACCAATGTTACTGATGACCTATTTGACCTTTAAAGGCCACTACACACCATCGCTCCAGAGCCAGAGTTCACAATAAAAGCCCAACAATACTCACTGGTATTTCATGTGAATGTGTGTGACACAGATCCCTGACTCAAACTCAGCTGAGGGCAGCTATCCTTCACTGTTACCATCTGCAGGATGTTGTGCCTTTTGACGTTTTGAATACCACGTAAGAAGCCCAGTTGTTTTGTTTATTATTAACTCACCAGCCCTAACTCTCCACATCACAGCTCTGTAGGGACCAGCCCCAGTAAACAGAGAACATGACAACATGTGATTAGATGACAGCTATTTAATGTAATGTGGTTACTTGAAGATGTCAGATAACAGAAAATGTCAGCAGTCTAAATGTGTAGAACAGAGTTTGCATGAATCTTCATGAAGTTTTTAAGATGAGTGTTGTTTTAAGAGGACAGAAGTCCTGTGACTAGCTGTTAGCTTATCAATCCAATCTGAAAGAATATGTTTTCCTAAACTGAGGTTGTTCATCAACAGATATTTCATTTTCATGTCATTTTGTTTTATTTTGAACCTGCAAGCTTCGCTCAGAGGAAAAGAGCAAACACAAAAACAATGTTGATAAAATAACTAAAGTTTTATAATATTTCTACAGAAATGGTTTTAGCTAGCAGAGAAACAAAATGGATAATCAACAGATAAATATCAAACAAACTTTCATTCCAAAGCTCCACTATAGAGACATGAAGATAAAAAGTAAAGTGATTAAAAGCCCAATAAAATAAACACAGACTGTAACCATTCCTACAAGTGTATTTTCATATGTGTTATAATTCATTCTTCCTCTTCCACCTCTCTCTCTCCATCTCACGCTATTCTGCAAACACAGCGCCTCTTTGTGTTTTTTTATTTACCTGGAAGGCCCTAAAACCTCAGAGCTGGTTGTATAGGTTATTATGATGCTGTTGTCATGCACCAGCACAATAAACCACAATCAGAAGCTCATGATACAAATTCCATGAAGTCTGAAATTAATTATTTGCAGCTAAACATCAGCTGTAGTGCTTTTAGTCACATGCAGACTAAAAACTGGGTCATAGTCAGTGTACGACTAGATTAACGGAACTAAATAAATGAATTAAACAGACACATTGTTGTGATTCATTGTTCAATCCTCTGTTGATGCTGAATCTGGGAGAATCCATCCTAAAACACCAGCTGGTGTGTTTCTGAGCTCCTGAAACAACTCCGTCAGAGTTTACGCCATCGCACCAATCAGGAAGTACTTCATGAGACTTAACTGATAGCAAGAAAGTCATATTAACATGGTTCCAGCCTGAGTTTTGTGTAGCGCAGCATGAGCTTGGGTTTACAAACAAGGAATTTCCTGTTTACCCTGAACACTTCCTGTGTGCTAATCACACATTAATAACAACAGGACAAACAAAAACCAGGAAACGCAGCTTTCTCTTCCTTCAGTTTTACCACAGAATCTGTTTTTTCTGCCATCATTTGGAAAATGTAAAAACACACAAGGAACAGATCAGCTGCTAAATGATAAAAATGAAGAGTGGCAACTCCCTCTGTTGGTATTTACAATGGCATTCGCTCTGCACACACGCACACACACAATCACAGAAGCCATAATGACTGCTGCAACAGCTCTCAGATCAGAATCTGCTGCTCATTCTCGTATTGCTGCAAAGTCCTTTGTTAATCACCAGAAGCACATTTATCTGGTTTATTTTTTTATTAGGAGACACGAGGAGGTGTTACACACTCGTTCACACACGCAGGAGAGAGTTTTAACAAAGATGACATATCAGGAGTTAAAGATTACACAACCTGGTTACCGAGGTGTTTCTCTGGACTCCAGGTGAGCGTTTCCCACAGAAACCTTTTTCATCTATCATCTGTGTCAAGGGCACTATCCTGCTGCTTTAGCCCCAGTGCATGCTGGGATACATGCAGTCAGCCGTTAGTGAGTAGCGAGTCTAAACAAGTAAAGGCTAAATGTTTATTGTTTACATATCAAAGTTAACCCTGCTGCTGCTGCTGTTTTCCCTGCTCAGCATCATTCTGTAGTTATTCACCCTCCATTAATATCTCACACTTCTGCCCTCATGTGCTTTCTCTATACGTACTGATCCAGGCCATGCCTCAGCGTGGCCAGGTGAGTCCACAACTCTTATTTGGTGTTCAACAGCTCAGCGATGTTCATCGTTACTCTGAGTTTATCCAACAAAGTGAGGAAAACGGGGATTCCAGCAGTCACACATAAAATGTAGATTTTTGCAGACTATTAAAGCAATTAACAGGAAGAGGATAAAATCTTGCGATGGTGGAAGGTGGGAAAATGTTTGTGGAGCTCATCTGAACTGTGAGTCAGTTTAGGGAGAAGAGTTCACTGGAATCTGAAGCATCAGAATTAAATCAATTCTTAATGTAAACAAGGTGGATTATTTAAGGTGAAATTGTGTTAGGATGATTATGATTCAGATGAGACTAAGATTTGTTTTTGTTGTTTAATGTGATAAACACAGATGTGAAAATTATTCTAGGAGTGAATGTCAGAGTGTCGAAAAGCATGTGCCATCATGTTGGTCCTGACTCCATGGGTGGAGGAAGAGTTGTGGAAGGGGACCTCCTCTGTTTGAGACCAGGTCAAACTATCACTATCAGGAGCACACACACACACGAACGCACATAAACACACATGTGCACACACACGTGCACACACATACACGCACGAACACACACACACACACACACAGACACACACACACACATGCACACACATGCACACACACACGCATGCACGCACGCACACACACACACACACACACACAGCTCCTCTCCATGACCTGGTGGTATGAACTGACAGGATTAGAGTCATCAAGGCTTTAATCTGAGTAGAGATGTGCGGGTGAAGGTGTGAGTACAACAAAGTGGGATTAGCAGGGACCAGGTCAGCACTAATGTGAGTGTGTGTCTGTCTTTAGAAAACACACACACACTTTTCCCTGCAGGTAACAATAACTGATGTAAATCTGACACCAGAACATCCAGGATGTTTTTTTTTTATCAACTTTATTTCATTCAAAATATATACAAAAAAAACCAATAAGAAAACAACAAAACAACAAAGTATATCTATACGTAACATCATATAATTTTGAATGAAAAGGAACAGAATGAAGAAAATATCTTATAATTTCTGCCCCTTTTTACATAGAGAAATTAACACATTCCAAAATTATAATTATTTACACATAGAAAGAAAAAAAAAGAACCCCCCCCCTCTTCTAGCCCCAATACTTTCTATTTTCCAGATTTTAATCATAGCCATAGTTTAGTTTACATTTTCATAATTTCTTAATACACTTGCTTTGGTATGTTTTTTAAATATGATAATTGATTTTGATTCTTTTATTTCCCTGTTAAGGTTATTCCATAGTCTTACACCATATACAGAAATACTACAGTCCTTAAGTTTGGTTCTAAATCTAGGTAATTTAAAAACATCGGTTCCTTTCAACATGTAACCACTCACTCTCTTTAGAAACATTTTCTGAATATTAGTTGGTAACATGCTTGTATTTGCTCTGTACATTGTTTTATGTGAGCTGTTATCGTCACTGGAGTTAGAACCAGGCCTCAGGTCAAGGATATTACAATCTGACACAGAATAACAATAACTAACCACCTTCTACACCTTCAACAGGTCATTAAAGGACCTCCATCTCTTTTTTAACTCATGTCCAGGTTGTTTTCCAGTACCAGACCAATCCAGGCTGGAACTGTAGGGAAACCAGGAACAGCTTTTATTCCCAGCAGGGCGGAGCGGCTGGTTTTGGGATGTGGGAAAGAATCTCGTGGAACTGCTGAAGCAGCTGCCCACACCAGTAGGCTCAAACCGAGCAGACCTACAGTATCATCCCTCCAAACCGAGCCATCAGCGCAGAGCAGACAGACACACCCCTCTAAATGTTTCTGTTCTGCTGGAATGTGTTTCCACAAACTCTCATCTAGGGCTGCACAATATATCGAAAATTTATCGTCATCGCAATATCAGCATGCGCAATAGGCATATCGCAAAGAACAGTAAAATATCGCAATTAATGGTCATCTCATATTTTTGCTACACATAATGCATTTTGTCAATCAAATGGAAGCATGAAGTTTTTGACAAATCAAACAGAGCCTTCACCCATTTGGCCAATGGGTTGGGTTCTTATAGGTTAGATGCATTGGTGCCTAGGTGGACGGCACTTCATTTGGAGGGCTAGCAAACACCTGAGTTAGCTTAGAGAGCGTCGCAATGACTGAGGGTAAGACGTGTGCGGAAAATGTTAGCGAGAAAGAACTCATAATTCAAACATCATGACTATTATTTCAAAGTACTTGTGTTCAACAAACACAAGTACATTGCAAGACATGCCAAACACTTGTGGCAACCATGAGGGGAAACACAACAAATCTCCGTTGTCACCTCCAACACAACCATAAAGATCTATATACTGGGCTCTAGAAAGCTAGCGTTAGCAAACCCAAAGTCTCTGATGTTAAGACAAGTAGCCCAGCAGATGCCCATGGCTGGAACTCCTTATGAGAAACCATCAAAGCGGTACAAGGAAATAACAGAGGTAGTCAGTAAGTGCTACGGGAGTAAACATATCCGTTTAGCTCTGTAAATGTTCTACAGTGTTGTCCTATTGTTTTACATCGCTCCAACATATTTTAATGATTATTGTTTACAAAAATATTGAAACAGATCATGCTAATTTTGTAATGTAAACTTGCATGATTTCATTTTGTTACTGTATTAATACTAATGATAGAGGATGGGGTGGTGTGTCTAAAGTATATATACAAAAACTGCAGATTTAAGTATTTGTTCATTTATCGCAAGTAATATCGATATCGCAATATTAAGCACTGTTATCGCAGGTTTTCCTAATATCGTGCAGCTCTACTCTCATCTGTCAGTCATCTGACACCTACAGTTGTTCTGCGGTCCACAAGGAAATTACAGAGACTTCAGAAATTAAAACCAAGAACCCTTCTGATATTAGACACTCTGATTATGACACAGGGACACTAAATAAACGTCTCCTGTCCTGCATGTGTTCCATGTCTCTGCTTCAGCACACCTGATTTACATAATTGCATTGCCTCTTCAGGATGACATCAAATGCTGCAACCTGTTAATCACTCATTCACTTGAGTCAGGTGTGTGGCAGCAGGAAAACACTGGTGTTTGAAAGGGCAACATGGAAAACATGTAGGATGGGTGGGGCGCTGAGGACCAGGGTACACCAAAAGCTAACTCTGAACTCCCACATCGGCTTTAACACCTGCAGAGTTAATTCGCAGACTCCACCCCTTTATTCTAAAAGTTGGACTGGTAGCGATCGGTTGGCTGCAAGAGCTGCAGTGGGCAAGGTGCATTGTGGGTAGTCATGTTTTTAGCTAGTTTGTTCTATTTTGGGGTGTTTATGCATGTTTATTGGGGGGGAGTTGACAATTTAACTCTAGTGTTAAGAGTTACTATATTAACTCTAACACCAGTGTTAAATTTTCAACTCCAGAAGAGTTGATTTTTGACACTAAATCAGAGTTAAAGTACCAACTCTCCAAAAAGAGTTAAATTACCTCTTTCTGGTGTGGACCCATATAGACACTTTAAAGATTTTGAAACCAACTCTGGCAGTGTTAATTTGAGCATGCTGAATTTGCTGTGTATGGTGGAAAAACCACCCAGAATAGGTCTACAGCACACATCACAAGTTATTTCAAGAAGTTCAGTGAAATTACCAAACAACTTGATCTTACAGAAGAAAAATGCAAAACAACATTTTAATATAGCTTCTACAAACTTCTACTGATTTGGTCAACGTCCTGAAGTCATAGGGTCACCAATAAATCTGTCTCTGTCTCTGAAAGTCCAAGACTCGTTCATCCATGCTGAGGTCTGAGTCCATCCCTTATGAGCACATGAACAGCAGCCATCATCTTCAACAGGCTGACCTGGTCTGTGATGTGCTGAAGGTTCTCTGTCTGAAGAACCACCAATCAGGTGTAAACAGGTCAGGAAAGCTGATTTAAAATCAAGCAATCAGCTTTATTCCTGGCTTCATGCTTAATGGATTAGGTCTGGGTTCAGTTACAGATATCAGATTAGAAATCAATTACGTCTCGTTTGAGGAGTGAGACAAATGTGAACATGATGCTACACCGCTGTGCGGCCTACATGTGTGTCTGCTCCAGAGCAGGTTACGAGTCCAGACATACCAACACGGATCCAAGGAGAAATGTCCTTCTCTGGTTCAAAACAGGCCTCTAAGCTTCTAGCACAGCCATCAGAAAGAAACACCACGATCCTTCATATCTTCCTGTTTTTGTCCATCTCTTTCATTTATTAACATGTCCTCACCAGGTAAGTTTTTACTGTGGTGTAAGAGTTACACAAAGCAAAGTTTAGGTCTCTGAAGAGGAAATAACCCGCCCTGAACGTTTCCTAAAGCACAGTTCAAGAACGCACACATCAGAACTTTTCCTGGCCAACAGCCAGTCAGGTGTGTCATATGGGTTCCTCCCAGGATCCACCTGACATGTAGTGACAACCAAACCTTCACCTGGAGGTCCCACATCCGCTACCATAGTGCTGACAGTAGGGTGTAGCGCAGCAACACGCCTTCAGCTCACTGGTGGTAAACAAACTAACTCAGTTTTACTATGAAGACATTTTGGAGCTGGTGAGTAAAGAAACCTCTAACAGAGGGGTTTTGTGTCTTTATCTGATCAAATACCAAACAGCAAGTCGGGACCAGTCTAACAGCTTTGATTGTCTCCAGTAAAACATACAATCACCATGAATGAAGTTAGATTGTGTGCAAGTTTCTCCATCTACAGTTATCTCAAGCTTCCAGAACAAGCAGCTTCATAAACCTCTGCGCTGTTCTGAGCTTTTAAGATCGTTCAAGGTCAAATGAAAAGCAGGAGCATAGTGGCAGTGTAACCCGACCCAGCTGAGGGAAACATCCCATCCAAACAGCAGCCTTCACTGGGACTGCAGATAAATAAATCTCAGCAGTGAGAGACCCAGAACACGGACAGCAGCACATCGATGCTCTGTCTCTGAGTCGATGACGGTACGGTCTGCCTTCACCCTGCCAGAGGCCACAGGGTTTCTGTTGGTGCTACAGCTGCTTCACACACATTCATCTTTAAAGATAAAATGAGCACAAGGACAGCTGCAGCAGCCTGTCTCTGGGAGGTCCGGTCCTGAGTTAGCAGGTCAGCTGCTCTGACCCGTTTGACCCTGGACCAACACCTTACAAACTTCTTCCTGAAATTCAGAAAAGACCATTTTGCTTTCCATCTGATCGTCGTCCTCATCAGAGGAAAAACCCAAATGAGGGTTTCTCCGAGTGAGGAACAGAAATCTAAACAGTTGATAATAAGGTGAGGTAACGCCTGCCGACTCGTTTTTATTTCCTCAGCATAATTAGCTCATTCACCGTAGCCAGCTCGTCACTGTCTGAGATGATTTGGCAAACAGATTGAGCAACAGGCCAGGTGCTTCACAGGTATTGACCTTCCCGTGCTTACACACCAAACACACACTAAACAGGTGCACCAGCTGGTTGGCTCACCAGCTACATAAACAGGTGATCAGTTAGTTTGTGTCTGAACACACACAATAAACCAAACTCAACAGGGCCCTTCTAAAAAAGCTGAGACTCAGTTAACGTTATGTGTAGTTTACGGTGGTTTCAGTGTGGTAGGAAATGGATTTTCTTAAATAAAATCTGGATTCATAATAAACTCTGGATTGTTTCATTCTCAGGAGGTTTCAGCAGAACCTGGATCAGAGCACCACTGGTTGTAGCTTGACTAACCAACACTGACCCATTAACTTCACAGCACCTTTGCACTGAGGTGTGGCTGCTCACTAAGAGTCTTAGTGTGGGTCTGTCTGGCGTCTATAAAAAGACAATCCAGCTTTGATGTTGGGCAATGAGGCTAATCAGAACCTTCAGTCAGTCAGTCCAGGAGTACTGCTGCCCGACCCACGACAAGAACTTTGTTCACAGAGCCACCCAGTTCTGATTACTGAGTTAAAAGAGCAACAGAACACATCTAGAACTCTCAGTTAAACATGCTGCAGAAGAGACACACGCTGTTGCACACAACGTTACACACACTAACACACACCGTTACACACACTGTAACACACGCTGTTACACACACCATTACACACAAACACACACCGTTACACACACTGTTACACACAATTACACACACCATTACACACAAAAACACACACCGTTACACACACTAACACACACTGTTACACATACTGTTACACACATGTAGCACACACCGTTACACATACTGTTACACACGCTGTAGCACACACTGTTACACACACTGTAACACATGTTTTTTACACACACCATTGCACACACCGTTACACACACTAACACACACTGTCTGTTACACACATTGTTACATACTTTGTAACGCATGCTGTTTGTTACACACACTATAACACACACCATTACACACTCTGTAACACACATTTATGCACACTGTTTTGTACAGCACACACAGTAACACTACACACACATGCACACACACACACACGCGTACACACACACCTGAAAGGCATCTCAGCTAAATTTAGTGACAGAAACGTTTAGAACAGACCTGTAGAGAATGGAGGACAGAACCAGTGAGAGTCCTCTCGGTTTTCCTTCAGTCCCTCCGCAGTCAGATGTTCAGCTTCTGAGCTGTGTTCCTCCCGAGTCAGACCCGCCCACCACTCCCTAGTCCTGCCGGGTTCCTCCCGAACCCAGACCCTCCCACTGCTCTACAGCTGTTGCTCCCTCTCCCACCCGAAACGGACGGTAGGGAAAGCTCTGGGACCGGTTCGGTTAGGCAGGGAGTTCGTTTCCCCTCCCTCTGAAGGGCAGTCCAGCCTGATTCACCAGGAAGTTCAGCAGAAACCGTCCCGCCCGTCCCGCAGGAGCCCTGTTGATGTGCAGCTGGTATCGGTACCGAACCAGGCACCGATACCAGTCCCCCAACTCATGCCCTGATGCCCAAGTTATGTAACAGTATACTTAAATCTAGAATAAAAAAGTCACAAAGTTAAAACATTTTTTATCCATAAAAAACAGCTATCGGTACGAATAAAGTCAAAGGTAAGTCTTCATCAAACTTCTCATCACTACCAAAGAGGTCTTCCTCCATCTGGTGGCAACAACGCGTCACTGTTAATTAACACAGTGTTAAATCAAATGTACCAAAATATTCTCTGTGTTTTAATAATCACAAATTTATTTCTTATAAAAGTGACTGACACCCAATTTAGTGTAAATAAATTCTCAAATATTAGAGGGTACTAATAAAGCAAAACTCACCTTTTACACCTTTTTGGGCTGCCATGTGGATCTCTACTTCCTCTATAAACACTCCAAACTTGAATAAAAACCGTCAATCTGTTTTCTGTCAGTGTTTGGTTTAAGGAATTATCTGCCTAAAACAAGCCATTTCAAAAAGTCCCTTATTGTGACATCACAAACAGGGAAATCGGCATAGAACCACCTCTCACCCCTCACACTGAAGTAGCAGAAGCTCTAATCTGAGTAGATTAAAAGATTTAAAGTGGTCCTAGAATGCAGAAATGTCCTTTTGGCTTTCATCTGTCCCAGGTGCCCTGATACAGGCCATTCTAAACCCCCTAAACCAGCCTTGCTGTGAAAAGAGCTGTTAGCTGCTCCCGCTCGGCCAGGATCATGAATATGATAATGAGCTGCTTGCTGATTGGTTGGTTTACCCAGAAGGCCTCAGACACTGGAGACATGCATGTTTGAGGAGGAAGGGCTCCCCCTAATGACGTGTTAACAGGGTATCCGCAGAGTCTTGAAAAGTCTTAAAAGTCTTGAAATTGATTTAAGTAAAATTAAGACCCTTGAAAACCCTTAAAAAGTCTTAAATTTATGTAGTAAAGTCTTAAATTTTGTTAGTATTGGCGTGAATTTAAAATACGTTCGTCTCATACTTGCAAACTTGTTGCTTTTCGGCGAAAATTGCCATTTATGAAGCCAAATATGACGTTAACGTGAATCGAAGAGTTTTTGTTTTTACCATCTTTGTTAGTGGGTCACCAGTCGTTATTTGACCAATCACAGTCAAGGAGACAGCTTGGCAAAAAGACGCTGAGCTAGAGCGGCAGCACCCGAAAACACCAACACAGAAACTCCAGCGAGCACGGAGGACAGGTGAGCACAATGGAGAAAGACTGTAAAGACTCGTAAACTAGATGTGTTCAGAGAAACTCTTTGTTTCTGAGTCTTTTTTTTTCGTGCCACGACGTCTGATATGAAACGGAGCAGAAAATTCGAGTCACAGAAAACATGTTGGTCAAAAGCAGGTTTCCCAGTAAATAGACAGGTTCATGCTAAAACCCAAACGAGATTCTGACACAGACAAGGTGCTGGGGTTGTGTTTCAGATACAGACAAGCTAAACCCTTTTATAACGGGAGAATTAAATACAATCCTTGATTACTTATTCTCAGAATTTTGAGGGGAAAAGTAACTGAGGAACTATCAGGTTAGATCTGAATTTTTTCAGAGATTAAAAATCAGTGATGTTTTTTTCTCTTCCCTACATATCTACTAATAGAGATTTGAAATTAAGAAGAAATAAACTTGCAAAAAAGTATGGATTTTTTTAATGGGATGTTGATATTAGTGGAAAACTAATTCAAAATTAACATAAATGGATCCTAAAAGCGTTCTGTTGTGGAAAGTCAGTGCATTTATTTAATGAAAACTCCGAAAAGCTGCTTAAACCTGCATTTTTATTGTGGGCATGTCTGTATTATTAAAATGAGTTGATGGTTTAAATAAGTTTAGCTAAAGTTACTCAGAGCCACTGTAGAAGGTCAAAGAGCCTGAGTTAAGCTGTGGTAATGAGAGGAACCGTGAAATAATCTGAAAGCTGTTTGCTTGTTCAAGTTGAATTTACATAGAATATATAGTACATGAAATATATAATGATGATAATAATACTTTTATGTATATTTACAAGTGATGTTGGAGCTAAAAGGCAGAATAGAAGTTTTTTTTACTTTATTTCTTTGCATTAGAATTTCACATGGTCCTACATTATACTTAAGAATAATTTCAGTATTTTGGAATATTTTCAGATGTGTTTTGTGAATTAGTCTCATAATAATTGTTAATATGATCTCTAGTAATTTTCTGATCAATTCTGTCATTATATTTTTCATTTTTTAGAGCAGAGTGACCGTGGTAGAAAATTGTTTGCATTTTGCAAAAAATCCCATTGATGATTTTTTAAATGATTCTAACAGGTTGCAATAAAAATATGTAAATGTCAGGTCACTACAAAACCCAGTAGATGCATGGATGCTAATCTGCAGCATAGAAGGACCTTGTTCCGGGTGGGTGGGGGTTAGTTGTCACCTTTTTCACACCCTCTAAGTTTACATGAATCTAATTGTATTACCTGCAACGGTAACTCAGGTGCTTTACATTAGGAATTATGTCAGAAAAGGTGCCAGCAACGGGTGGAAAACTTAAAACGGACCCTTCAGGAACAAACATCACGCCTTCCTGTATTCTGGAAGTGTGGCTTAAGGGGGAAAAGGGGGGGGGACCGTTGAATAATGTATTTTCAAAAAGATTGACAATGAACAGAACGGTGTGGCATCTGCCAGTTATAGCTCGAGTCAGGGTCCAGGGCCATCACCTTAGTAACCAGGTGACCCGTTTTAGTGGAGCGAGGACTCCTGTGATGGGAGAGGGGGCCAGGTAAGGGAAGGAGGTGGTGGCGGTAGGTCTGCTGCAGTACCAGCAGAGTGGGTTGGTTATAAATGAAAGAAAGTACCAGTGAAGACCAGCTGACTTGAATGATCACATATTGATTTATTCATTCTTGGTGTTGCAGCTACGAGACTGTAACAATATTAGTTACGTCTTGCTGTAAAACTGACATATTGAGTGTCCTTGAATTTGGAATACATTTTTTTCTTCCTTAAACTTCTCACGTGGGCTCCTTGTGGGCGTGGGCCTCTGGGTACACCTGCTGCTGTCACTGCATCACCTCCTAGCTCAGATCTGCAGTTTTTATATGAATAACCCTAACCCTCAAACAACAATTAAATAAGAAAAATGCTAAGATCGTCACTAAGACATTCAGCTTGTCCCACAATGGAGTTGCAGTAGACTACGTCCCTGTGTAACAGAGTTACCTTTCAGATTTTACAGCAGTTATGCAACACAGACTTTGTCCTGGTGGAGGTGACCTCAGCCAGCTGGACACATGGCAGAGATGCACTGTGACTGTGTTGCCAGAGGAGGGAGTGATCTATTCAAGTTACAGCAAACTGTACTCACTTGTGCACACCCTATAGATCAACTCACACTCATGCTGTATCCAGTGTACAAGACCAAGTCAGTGGCTCCATTTACCTCCAACTTCCTCTACTAACCCTAACCCTCTAGAGCCAGTGGAGATTAACACTCAGACTCATCATGTTTTTATAATTGAACTAAACAAAATACCTGACATCTGTGGCATAATCCATCAAACCACAAATGTTGTCCTCAGAAATGTATTTGAAATCGAATGTGGTTTAGATATGTGGCACAGTCTTTATTCCAGAGATCATTACTGTATTCTCACACACATCCAAAGCTGCAGGGTGATGTGACCTTGGAGGAATGTGAGAAGGGGAACAAATGAAGCTGAGCACAGGAATGTCTTTGTTGTTTCCTCTTGTCCAGGCTACAGCACATTCCACACCTCTCCAGTCATTACCAACCAGGCCACAGCGGACGGCATTCACCAGGTCACATTCCTGTTAATGGAACTCCAAACCTTCCATTACAGCATTAACGGTACCAAGTGGTACCTTACACCATAACAACCCTGTTTAAATAAATCTCCATTCATTCCTTAGATGTTGTGCACAGATGTTAGACAGCAGCTGTCTTCATCAGTGTCCTCCTACACATGTCAGAACCTTCATATTTAAATCATTCCTGCATGACATCACTAACAAGTTACAGGTTCAACTACTCCAATCAATCTAACTAATACAAGTTAGTCAACTAGTCTGACTAATTTTAACTAATCCGATTAATTCATGAGATTGCACCGATACGTGCTACACCCTTCCTGCCACGAGGAGACCTGCAGGTTTCACAGCAACCTGCAACCAGGTCACACACACACACACACACACACACACACACACACACACACACACACACACACACACACACACACACACACACACACACACACACACACACACACAGTAGTCCTTCAACATTCTGATCTTTAACAGTAACAAAATTCATCTCAATTTCTAAATTATTGACAAAGGTCAAGCAGTGCTCATGAGAACTTGCTCCAGCTCAACGTTTGTCATCAGTCAGTATTACTAAGCATTACAGTAAAGCTCTGGAATTCAACTACAAACTTGAATTTGTTTCTTTCTGTGTCGAGGTGCCATTTTTATTTATTGACTTTCTGCCGTGTTTGTAACAACCACGTGTGACCAATTTTATAAGTCGACACTCTGTGACATAAGAAAAAACCTACTTTTGTGATCAGACCTCCTGCTGAAACCTACAACAGTATCAGCTGGTCTATCATGTAGCCCAGGGGTCCCCAATCCTGGTCCTGGAGGGCCGTTATCCAGCAGGTTTTGTGGTTTCTCTGCTCAAACACACTTGATTCAGTGGTTGAATCACCTGTGCAGCAGCTCATCAAGCTCTGCTGAAGCCTGCTAATCACTTGCTAATTGAAATCAGGTGTGTTGAAGCAGAGTTACAACTAAAACCTGCTGGATACCGGCCCTTGAGGACCAGGATTAGGGACCCCTGATGTAGCCTGTCTATGAGCTTCTCTGTAAAGATGAAGCCTGTTAAAGGCTGCATCGCTGTCATTCGCTAACAACACAAAACCCATCTGTAATAATCTGACCCCAGGTCTGTTTTCAGATGTGGTTTGAACTGACCTTGCAGTTATGACAGTAGTTTTCTCCGTTCTTCCCTGGGGGAAGGATAATTTCCCCTGTCGGGATCAGCTGGATCCTCAGTTCCATCATTGTTTCCTTTCCTTTCTTATTCCTTCACCTTCTCTGGACAGCAAACTCCTCTCACGCTGGGCTCACGGTTTCTCTCCAGTTTTCTCAGAGCGTCACAGTGAAATTATGGTAAGGCTTCTTTCAGACAACAGGATCAACCCTATAAGAAATTGTGAAGCAATTGTTTAATAGTTAGAAAAGCAAATGGCTTCCCAACATGCAGAGTAATCATGATGCATATTTTGACAAAAAAACAGGTTTGAAAGCCAAATCTTACCTCCTGACACAAGACTGAACAGAAAACAGAGATGGTGATCTGAATCGTGGGTTGAGTTTAACGACTGGGGTGTTACCTGGTGCAGGCTGGAGAGTCCCAGTGACGACAACTTCCCCTCTGCAGCCAGAGGATGTAGCTTTTCTGGCTCAGGGATCATGGGGAGGATATGGTGTTCAGCCTGCCTGGAGATGGATGTCACATGTAGAGGATGTGTGTGTGTGTGTGTGTGTGTGCGTGTGTGCGTGTGTGCGTGCGTGCGTGTGTGTGTGTGTGTGTGTGTGCGTGTGTGCGTGTGTGTGTTCAGCTCAGGTGAGTAAAATTATTTCCTAAAGAACATTACTGCATTTGTGTTCTGAATTTAAAATGTGAAATAGAAATGTTATCAGCTGGACAAAACATTTTTTCTTTATTTCAATATTTGTGTTTCTCACTGTTTCAGTTAGAATCTATTCTGGTTCCTGCAACCCAACTAAAGTCAGTCATAAAAGTGGAAATGTGAAGTGTGTGTTGAGGTAGGATAACAGAAGACAGGAGCTGAGCTACTGAAATAGAGCAGGGGGATTTATAACAGAATGAGGACCAGGTAAATGAGTACAGCCACTGAACAGGTGAGACAAGCAGATCAAATAAGAGGAGCTGAAGAAATTAAGGACATTAAAAACATATAAACATATAACCATGGATGGGGTTAGGATTTTGCTGTGGACGGGGATTTCCTTCCTGCATCTGCAGGATGGATGGATGGATGGATGGATGGATGGTGGATGGATGGATGGATGGATGGGTGGATGGATGGTGGATGGATGGATGGATGGATGGATGGATGGATGGTGGGTGGGTGGATGAATGGATGGATGGATGGTGGGTGGGTGGATGGATGGATGGGTGGATGGATGGATGACCTTGGTATAAAAGTACAAAGACTTAATTAATTGTTTCTTACTTAAGTAGACATTTTTGAGTATTTATACATCTCTGTAGAGGATTAGAATAATAAGATCCTGACTTTTTATTTTTATTCCTTACATTTTAAAACCCTCCCTGGGCTGCCACCTTATCGTGGTGGAGGGGTTTGAGTGTCCCAATGATCCTAGGAGCAAAGTTGTCTGAGGCTTTATGCCTCTGGTTGGGACACCCATGGCAAACAGGTCCTAGGTGAGGGATCAGACAAAGTGCAGCCCAAAGACCCCTTATGATGAGTTCAACAGATGGATGCAGTGTTCCCTCACCCGGGGCCCCCCTCTGGAGCCAGGCCTGGAGTTGGGGCACGCTGGTGCCTGGTGGCTGGGCTTTCACCCATGGAGCCCGGCCGGGCATAGTCGGAAGAGGAGATGTGGGTCCCCCTTCCCATGGGCCCACCACCCGTGGGAGGGGCAAAAGGGGTTGGGTGCGTTGTGCAAAGGGTGGTAGCCGAAGGCGGGGACCTTGGCGGTCTGATTCTCGGCTTCAGAAGCTGGCTCTAGGCACGTGGAATGTCACTTCTCTGGTAGGGAAAGAGCCGGAGTTGGTGTGTGAGGTTGAGAGGTTCCGACTAGATATAGTTGGACTCACCTCAACGCATGGCTCTGGCTCTGGAACCAGTTTCCTCGAGAGGGGTTGGACTCTCTACCACTCTGGAGTTGCTCCCACTGAGAGGCGCCGAGCAGGGGTGGGCATACTTCTTGCCCCCCATCTGAGTGCACGGGTCCTGACTGTGGTTTGTGCTTATGCACCAAACTACAGTTCAGACTACCCACCCTTTTTGGAGTCCCTGGAGGGGGTACTGGAAAGTGCTCCTTCAGGTGACTCCCTCGTTCTGCTGGGGGACTACAATGCTCACGTGGGCAATGACAGTGAGACCTGGAGAGGTGTGGTTGGGAGGAACGGCCCCCCTGATCTGTGTTCTGTTATTGGACTTCTGTGCTCGTCATGGATTGTCCATAACGAACACCATGTTCAAGCATAAAGATGTCCATATGTGCTCTTGGCACCAGGATACCTTAGGCCGCAGGTCGATGATCGATTTTGTTGTCGTTTCATCTGATCTGCGGCCGCATGTCTTGGACACTCGGGTGAAGAGAGGGGCGGAGCTGTCAACTGACCACTACCTGGTGGTGAGTTGGCTTCGATGGTGGGGGAAGATGCCGGTCAGACCTGGCAGACCCAAACGTGTTGTGAGGGTCTGCTGCGAACGTCTGGCAGAGTCTCCTGTCAGAAGGAGCTTCAATTCCCACCTCCGACAGAACTTCGAATACGTCCCGGGGAAGGCAGGGGACATTGAGTCCGAATGGGCCATGTTCCGTGACTCCATTGTCGAGGCGGCTGACCGTAGCTGTGGCCGCAGGGTGGTCGGTGCCTGTTGTGGCGGCAATCCCCGAACCCGCTGGAGGACACCAGTGGTTAGGGATGCTGTCAAGCTGAAGAAAGAGTCCTATCAGGTCTTTTTGGCCCGTGGGACTCCGGAGGCAGCTGATAGGTACCGGCAGTCCAAGCGGAATGCGGCTCGGGTGGTCGCGGAGGCAAAAACCCGGGCATGGGAGGATTTTGGTGAGACCATGGAACAAGACTTCCGTACGGCTTCAAGGAGATTCTGGTCCACCATCCGGCATCTCAGGAGGGGAAAGCAGTGCACTACCAACACTGTTTACAGTGGGGAGGGTGTGCTGCTGACCTCGACTCGGGACGTTGTGAATCGGTGGGCCGAGTACTTCGAAGACCTCCTCAATCCCACCGGTACGTCTTCCAGGATGGAAGCAGAGTCTGGGGATTTGGGGGAGAAGGCGTTCGACCACGTCCCTCGGGGGGCCCTGTGGGGGGTACTCTGGGAGTATGGGGTACCAGGCCCCTTGATACGGGCTGTTAGGTCCCTGTATGACCAGTGTCAGAGCTTGGTCCGCATTGCCGGCAGTAAGTCGGGCTCGTTTCCGGTGAGAGTTGGACTCCGCCAAGGCTGCCCTTTGTCACCGATTCTGTTCATAACTTTTATGGACAGAATTTCTAGGTGCAGCCAAGGTGGTGAGGGGATCCGTTTTGGTGGCCTAAGGATCAGGTCTCTGCTTTTTGCAGATGATGTGGTCCTGTTGGCTTCGTCAGAACGTGATCTCCGGCTTTTGCTGGAGCGGTTCGCAGCCGGGTGTGAAGCAGCTGGGATGAGAATCAGCTCCTCTAAATCCGAGACCATGGTCTTGAGTCGGAAAAGGGTAGAATGCCTTCTCCAGGTCAGGGACGAGGTCCTGCCCCAAGTGGAGGAGTTTAAGTATCTCGGGGTCTTGTTCACGAGTGAGGGAAGGGTGGAGCATGAGATCGATTGGCGGATTGGTGCTGCGTCTGCAGTGATGCGGGCGTTGTACCGATCTGTCGTGGTGAAGAGGGAGCTGAGCCAAAAGGCGAAGCTCTCAATTTACCGGTCGATCTACGGTCCTACCCTCACCTATGGTCACGAGCTTTGGGTAGTGACCGAAAGAACGAGATCACAGATACAAGCGGCCGAAATGAGTTTTCTTCGCAGGGTGGCTGGACTCTCCCTTAGAGATAGGGTGAGAAGCTCGGCCATCCGGGAGGAGCTCGGAGTAGACCCGCTGCTCCTCCACATCCAGAGGAGCCAGTTGAGGTGGCTTGGGCATCTGATTAGGATGCCTCCTGGACGCCTCCCTGGTGAGGTTTTCCGGGCACGTCCAACCGGAAGGAGACCCAAAGGAAGACCCAGGACACGCTGGAGAGATTATGTCTCTCGGCTGGCCTGGGAACGCCTTGGGATTCCCCCGGAGGAGCTGGCCCAAGTGGCTGGGGAGAGGGAGGTCTGGGCTTCCCTCCTTAAGCTGCTGCCCCCGCGACCCGACTCCGGATAAGTGGAAGAAAATGGATGGATNGGATGGCATTTTAAAAATGTAACACACACACACACACACATACACATAAACACAGACGCACACACGCACGCACGCACGCACACACAAACACACACACACACACACGCACACGCACACAGCAGTTTCTTCCATGAAATATTGTCCTGTTTTTGACATTTTGGGTACCCGCCCAATAGGACCTGTGTGTGTGTGTGTGTGTGTGTGTGTGTGTGTGTTCGTTCATGATGACTTTGTGTATTATGAAACTTACTTGCACTCTCTAAAACAGGGGTGCCCAATCCTGGTCCTGGAGGGCGGGTGTCCAGCACGTTTTAGTGGTTTCTCTGCTCTAACACACTTGATTCAGTGGTTGACTCACCTGTGCAGCAGCTCATTAAGCTCTGCAGAAGCCTGTTAATTACCTGCTGATTGAAATCAGGTGTGTTGAAACAGAGTTAATACTAAAACATGCTGGATACCGGCCCTCCAGGACCAGGATTGGGCACCCCTTCTCTAAAAGATATACAACCAAGAGGCACATGTTTGCACTTCATACTGAAAAGAAAAACAAAGAAGAACTCGTGCACTCCAGGGACACACTTCCTGCCCGCACGCACGCACGCACGCACACACACACACACACACACACACACACACGGTAGGTGTTTACAGTGGGGTGGTTCCCAGGGTGAAGGAGCCCAAACGTGAAACGGTGGTCTCACACTGCTGTCTGTGTGACAGGACCAGGATGAACTTACTGACCCACGTGACAACTCCACATCAGCGCTGCCTGCTCCTGTTCTTCCTGTCACTATTTAGTGTGCAACATTAATCATTCTGTACTTCATAGCATCAGAACAAAAACAAAGTCCACCCTCCTCCCGTCTCTGGGTTTTACATAAACAAGTACTCTCGTCTTTACCAGGTTATAAAGTTATTCAAATCTGACCTCAGGTGTAGAAAGACACACAACAGATCTCACCATGTTGTCATTCGTCACACAAGAACAAGGCCAACACGGAGAAGATGTATGTTACTGGTCTACATGACACACACACACACACACACACACACACACACACACACACACACACACACACACACACACACACATCAATATTTATCCAATTTGTGCTCAGCTCCAGAACAGACACTGAAATGTTCCTCTGCAGCGTGAGAGATGTTCTCAGTTCAATCAAACCCTAATAAACACTCAACACACTTTACTCTGTTTATGCATCCATTTATTCAGCCACCAGTTACCTTCCAGTGTGAAGTGGGCACCACTCACACTGCTGCTGAGAGAGAGAGGAAGAGACAGAGACACACATCCTGTGACCTCTGACCTTGGCTGAAGGCATCCTCAACACACTGGCATCAACAGGAAATCTGTGGTCTTTACACACACACACACACACACCACACACACACACACACACACACACACACACACACACACACACACACACACACACACACACACACACACACACACACACACACACACACACACACACATTTAAAATAATGTGGTTTAGTTTCAGGTTCAGATACAAAACAAAGTTCCTGAGTTTTTAAAGTCGACACCTTTTGCTTTGATAACAAATCAGCTGGATTTCCTTCAGCTAGCAGCTTAAATTATTTTCCCACAGAATTAAAGATGTTCCTAATATTTCATTGACGTTTGTTCCCAAGGTCCCACTCTGCAAACAGTAATCCGCTCTGATAACAGAACACTGTGGCAGGTTCCAGTTTCCACAGGAAGCCAGGAGGACGTGGACGGGGCTGCAGACGCGGTGGAGAGCACATGTGACTGAAGAACAGCTTAATGAGTGGAATATCTTTTATCAACTTTGACACAAGGTGCATGAGCTGAATCTATAAAAATCTGTTAAATGTAAGAAATAATGCAGACAATATATCTGATTAGGTCAGTGTTACATAAGATAGAATATTTATTCTTCTCTTTTGGGCATTTGATCTCTATGATTTTCTCATAGATGTATCCATAACCTGCTGCTCGTTTATAAAATCACCTGGTGGAGCTCCAAGCCCTGTCAGGAGCCTCCTATCAAGTTTTCAGAGTGAAGATGGATGGAGTGGAGAGATGCTGGAACAGAAAACAAGCCCTGATCAGGGTGCAGATGTTGGCCTGCAGCTGTAGTAGATCAGTGTCTGATGGAGCATCTCCTCAAGAAGTCCAGACTGGAACCAGAATCCCTGGAGAGGAAGTGAGACTTTCTGGTGGAAGTCGGAGAAATCACCAGAATCTCTGACACGCCTGTCCCTCCTCAGGATGGTTTGGATCAGGTGAGGTTTTTGAAACCTGAGGCCACTTCCCCTGTTTAGTATTCACCCCTCTCTGTCCAAATTATGTACGTTACTGTCCTCAGTGTCCCTTTTCCTTAAGATGTAGATGGATTCTGTCCTTTGGATGAAGCAGCTTCTGGTCCCATTTGGGTGAAATGAACCCCGGGTGGGTATCGTGTTTGGAGAAAACCTTCTGACCTTTCTCTGATACTCATATCATAGGTAGGGTGACCTGATCCAAACCAACATGTGGGGCAAAGACCATGTTAGTGAGCTATAGGCTGGTTAACATATGAAAGATACACACTAAACGTGTGTGTGCGTGCGTGTGTGAATCGTTACATTTACTAAATATAGACACAGCTGAGGGGATTTCATGTTTTAATATAAACGACATCTAAACATGATGTTTTATCATGTAGGCAGGTCACTGATCTAGACTTTGAGTTGATTTGTTCCTGTTTCTCGTGACAGGGCGGTTTGACATGCAGAGGCCACCAGAGGAGCTGCTGCACCTCCATCCAGCTTCGTGTGGAGGTCCTGATATCCTGTCAGCTCTCTGCCTCACATCACAACTCCTCCCTCGTAGATAACAGGAGGGAGGTGGAAGGAATAGAGCTCACACTCGTGACTAAAGCACCTTTAATTAAAAATAAGTCAGCATTCCCTGTATTGTCTCCTGAGGGATTTCCTCCCAGACTTGAACTAAAGCATCCACCAACTCCTTTTACAGTCTGTGGTGCAACGTGGCGTTGGTGGATGAGGTGAGACATGATGTCCCAGATGTGCTCAACTGGATTCAGGTCTGGGGAACGGGCAGGTCAATCCAAACCAGTCGTGCTGGAGGATGTTACAGGCAGCAGAACATTCTCCATGACGTCTCCAGACTCTCTCACGTCTGTCATGTGCTCAGTGTGAACCTACTTTCATCTGTGGAGAGCACAGGGCGCCAGTGGTGAATTTGCCAATCTTGGTGTTCTCTGGCAAATGCCAAACGTCCTGCACGGTGTTGGGCTGTAAGCACAACCCCCACCTGTGGACGTCGGGCCCTCATACCACCCTCATGGAGTCTGTTTCTGACCGTTTGAGCAGACACATGCACATTTGTGGCCCGCTGGAGGTCATGTTGCAGGGCTCTGGCACCACCTGAGCCATTTGTGTGGTTGTAGACTCTGTCTCATGCTACCACTAGAGTGAAAGCACCGCCAGCATTCAAAGTGACCAAAACATCAGCCAGAAAGCAGAGGAACAGAGCAGTGGTCTGTGGTCACCATCTGCAAAACCACTCCCTTATTGGGGGTGTCCTGCTAATTGCCTATAATTTCCACCTGTTGTCTGTTCCCAGACTTGGAGTCACATTGTGTTGTTTAAGTGTTCCCTTTATTTTTTGAGCAGTGTATTTAGAAACACTAAAACCAGTCTGTGTCAATTCACTGAAATCCACTCATTATACTGAAAACATTAATAAAACCAACACTAAAGCGCCCAGATGATTTTCATTTATACTGGAATTTAAACTGTAGAACTGAGTGGTTTCCACTGATGACCAGTATGAAGCCAGTACATTTATACTGGCACCATATATAACGACACCAAAACAGTGAAAATGTTGCAATAGGAATCATTTCTACTGTAATCTGAATTCATCCCATGACCCTCGCATTAATAGGTCTCAACCCCAGAACTAAAGAAATCACAATATCAGTTTAATGATATCAGAAACATTATAATAAAGACTCCCCATGTAGAAATGCGGTCCAATGGACCCATTTAGGGTTTGGGTGCAACACCTCCTCAGATGAAAGAGTGGATACAGCTGCTCCCTTCTCTCTTGCAGCAGGCTGGACCAAAGCTTTTCTAACTTACCGTCACCTTCCAGTAGATCAGCACTCAGGTCCTCACTGGTCCCACATGTTGGACTGGGGACATGCTAGTCAGGAGAAGACCTCTACATGATGCCGTCTCACCAGTAACTCAGGACCCTCTCACCTCACAAAGATCATCCTCGTTAGATGTAAAAAAAAAAAAAGATGCTGACTCTAAACAGCTGGTTTCTTCTGAGGGACTCAGACTGTCTCGCTGCAGGCCAGGATGCTACTTATGGTGTCTGTCTGCACTCTGACAGGCTCCTCCACTTTCAGACTGGCATCTAAATTTAGACGGGCAGTCAGACTACCAGGGGTGATGTAACTGCAGCCATGCTGAGGAACAACCTTAAATTAGGAAGCTTATGGCCTCAGGATCCACTCAGAGTGACTGTGGGCATAAAGACGAGGCAGAAAAGACGTCTGACCTTTCAGTCACACAACCAAGATTTGGTCTTCACATGACTGCTTTTGACCATCACCTGCACACAGGTGCAGCAAATCCACAATAGTCCAGACCGCATTTGTACAAGCCTTTAGAACAAATAAAAGTGAAATGACTGAGATTCCAGGGATGAACACTTTCTTTGTGGCAACAGCAGAGACGCAAATGATCGTAAAACAAGATTTAAATATCAGAAAAAAACCAGTCAGGTTGTTCTTAATTAGATCGTTTAATGTTAATTCCATGCCACGTTTCATCAAGAACATTACAGATTCCCTCCAGTCAGATATCCAGTAGTACAAATCAGCTCCAAGTTACACATAATGAGACCAAACCAGGAGAGACAGAAAACCTCAAAATAACCTAACGGGGCTTCAGTAAAGTGTGTGTGTGTGTGTGTGTATTGGTGGTGGGGACTAATGTGTACTCACTAGGATTTGTTAGGGCTCCCTGTGGAGGGGCGGGGCCAGACTCAGACTTTACTTCGATGAGAATCAGCATGTGTGCACACTAACAACATCCTAGCACTAAACAGGAACAGGCACACGAAACAAAACGCTACGGAACAGAATCACTATGGTGTAAAGGTTAAGCTCTTATTTGCCCCACATGGATATCACAAATTTTGCCAACTTCCTCTGAAAAACTAAGTTAACAAAAAGGTAAAATAATCTGCTCAACATTTCACTAAAAACAGACAAAATAGCTCCCATAACTATTATTCAACATTAGTAATAAAAGTTAATTTCTGTAATTACATTAGGAAAACAATCTCAATACATCCAGCAACTGATAAAAATACTGAGGAAAAAGCAAAACCAAAAATACAATAATGAAAACAAAGATAACATCTTCAGAACTGCTTGTACCAGAACAAAACACAGCAAACGATCCAGGGACCTCCGTCTTTATCTTTGTTTTTCTAACATTGTACTTCCTGTCTTAATTAAGTGGTATTAAATCCAACGGTGTAAGGGCTAATACAAAAATAAGAGAAAAATAAACTCAACTCCACGGCCCTGATGGGTCCTGGAGTTCCAGAGGCGAGGAAAGGAAAAGGGGAGGGGGGGGGGGCTCGCAAACAAGGGGGAAGGATGAGGAAGACAAAAGTGGAAGGGTGAGGAGGAGGAGGAGTGTGAGGAGGTGAGGGGCAGAGGGGTATCAAGTTGTTGGCTGTTGGTGGCAGAGTCTCACTGGGCCTCGTCCTCCACGTCCTGCAGTGCCTCTTTGCTCTGTTCTTCACCTGGAAGCAAGAGAACGCCGTTAGGAGTCTGATCTTCAGTCGGTGTTAAAACACTGAGGGATTAGGGAGGAGCGTGTGTGAGCTCAACTCACATTACACCAATAAAGGTCCCCAAAACACCAAGTAGCTTAGTTAAACAGCCAGAAACACTAAACCAGATCAGCTGTGATGTAAAACCTATCATCCAAAAAATGGTTTAAGGTAAACGGAAACTTTGCAGTTTGTTTTGCTTTTAGCACCCCCTAGTGTCCGTTTTAACTCACTGTCGTAAAACCAAACGTGAAACTTATCTCCTCTCTGTGCGTTCGTCTTTCTAACACCTTAATCTAACTGCTGAAATGTCTCCTCAGCCTTCATTAGTGTCTACAGGAGCGGTTCATCACTAAATCAAACAAATCAGCTGTGTTCATGATCTAAAACATGCAGGAAACATGTCTGAGCTCTCGCGATTCAGAAAACTCCTGATGTTGACTATTGTTTAATTCCTATTGTGGTCAGATGTTCTTTTTATTTTTTTTAGCTCCATAAAAGAAATGTTTTCTTTGTCTCTTCTGAGGCTCCACCATGATAAACACGTTACAATAAATGCTAACCAGCTGTAGCTCGTCTGTCCTGAGGTGTAAAAATGGATTGCTGTAAAGCGTGACTTTGAGAGACTTCAGGGGAGCGGCCCAGTGAGGCTGAAGTTGCAAGTGTGGTATTCTGGCCACAAAGGGCAGTAGGGGTCTGAGTGATATTTCATTAAACTATCAGCTGCTTGTTTGTTTAACATATTAGCTCCAGGTTTATAGATTAAATTGTTTTCCTGTATGGAAGTCGGAGAATTTCACTCAGAGAGGAGGAGAGGGAGGAGACTCTCCGAGCCGCAGCCTGCACTCCCCCCCTCCTTCCCCCGCGGACACCGGTGTTCAGAGTTTGGGACTTCGCTCGTGGGTCGGTGCGGAGCACGTAGTTTGCGTTTGCAGTCTTTATTTGAATGACACATTGAACAGAAAAAACACAGAAAATGATCGCTATATAAATACAGCCTCTCTGTGTTTTTCTCTGTTTAGCGTGTAATCTGTGATCAGACACAGCCGAGAGTGTGACTAGAGACTATTTATAATTTGTACGGTTTGTTTCCACATAAAATCTGTCTATCAACAGTCAGTAATACTAGTGAATAATTAGGGTGCACTTTTAATTATATTATATAATTAATAGATGAGTGTGATTGTTCAAACGTTTCTCTAATATTATAGACTGTAATGTGCTGAGTTCTTTGTTGCTGGAGTTCTCCTCTGTTCTTTCTGACTGAACTGATGATGGATGCTCTACAAAAATAATAACATCTGTTTCTCCTGTTTAGTTTCTGTCTGATGGCTGGGGAGAGGGAAGTCTGGGCCTCTCTCCTTGCTGCTGCCCCCGCGACCCGACTCCGGATAAGGAGAAGACAATGGATGGATGGAAGGATGGCTCAACAAAAGTCAGATCAAGGCAGCAACACCAAGGAAAGCAAAGTGTGATATCAAGCAGGATGCTGGTGAGCTGGAGATGAAAAAGGTAAAAAGAAAACACAACCTGAAGGTTCCCCATCTCCAGGCTTACAAAGAAGCTGCTGCTGAGACCAGAGCACTTAAGGGTTTCATTTATAGTTTACATGCAGATGTTAAGAAATAGTCAATTAAAAAGGCTGAATGAAGTTTAGATGTTGCTGGTGTGTTTTAGCAGGTGGCTATTGTGTTTTCAGCATTATTCATTATTAAATTATTATATTACACATTTTAGTAGAATTTGTTTATATTCTAAAATTTTATTTATTTTTATTTACATGTAAATGCACATCTCTGAATAACATGCTGCTTAATAAATGCTCTGAAACATTATCAACTGACATTTCTTTTTTTGCTTGTTTTGTATATTTCATACTTGGTCAGTTTATTGGTATTTTTTATTAATCTTGGTCAATGTTTGATTTTAACACTGAGCGGTGCACAAAATTAAGATTAAACAGTTGGTTAAATTCAGTGTTTTAAAGCGGATTAGGTTCAGAAATGTGCATCCACTGTTATTGGTGATAATTTATCATTCAGATAAGGTGCAAAACATCAAAATATCGGCCATGAAATCGGCGCAAAAAATCGGCAGCACTTATCGGCCATCGGCTGACCATGACTGCCTCATATCGGCATCGGCAATAGAAAAACCAATATCGGTCGGGCTCTAGCGTCCTCCTTTGTTGTTGAGTTGGGAGAGAAGCAAGCTCAGCCAGGCATCGGCTCTTATGCTGTTGTGAAGCTGGAATACACACACCGATCGGAGTTTTGTCTCCCGTAACACGGATTATAACACGAGTCGTCAACGGTAAGACATAATTTATGCGTTTCACGTTATGAAATGAGCTTTGTTGTGCTTGTTGTGGTTCATATTTGTTTATATTAGGCCGTTGTGCCGACATATAGGCCAGAACTCAAGTTCTCGTGTTGGAGTGCNGGGGGGGGGGGGGGGGGCTCGCAAACAAGGGGGAAGGATGAGGAAGACAAAAGTGGAAGGGTGAGGAGGAGGAGGAGTGTGAGGAGGTGAGGGGCAGAGGGGTATCAAGTTGTTGGCTGTTGGTGGCAGAGTCTCACTGGGCCTCGTCCTCCACGTCCTGCAGTGCCTCTTTGCTCTGTTCTTCACCTGGAAGCAAGAGAACGCCGTTAGGAGTCTGATCTTCAGTCGGTGTTAAAACACTGAGGGATTAGGGAGGAGCGTGTGTGAGCTCAACTCACATTACACCAATAAAGGTCCCCAAAACACCAAGTAGCTTAGTTAAACAGCCAGAAACACTAAACCAGATCAGCTGTGATGTAAAACCTATCATCCAAAAAATGGTTTAAGGTAAACGGAAACTTTGCAGTTTGTTTTGCTTTTAGCACCCCCTAGTGTCCGTTTTAACTCACTGTCGTAAAACCAAACGTGAAACTTATCTCCTCTCTGTGCGTTCGTCTTTCTAACACCTTAATCTAACTGCTGAAATGTCTCCTCAGCCTTCATTAGTGTCTACAGGAGCGGTTCATCACTAAATCAAACAAATCAGCTGTGTTCATGATCTAAAACATGCAGGAAACATGTCTGAGCTCTCGCGATTCAGAAAACTCCTGATGTTGACTATTGTTTAATTCCTATTGTGGTCAGATGTTCTTTTTATTTTTTTTAGCTCCATAAAAGAAATGTTTTCTTTGTCTCTTCTGAGGCTCCACCATGATAAACACGTTACAATAAATGCTAACCAGCTGTAGCTCGTCTGTCCTGAGGTGTAAAAATGGATTGCTGTAAAGCGTGACTTTGAGAGACTTCAGGGGAGCGGCCCAGTGAGGCTGAAGTTGCAAGTGTGGTATTCTGGCCACAAAGGGCAGTAGGGGTCTGAGTGATATTTCATTAAACTATCAGCTGCTTGTTTGTTTAACATATTAGCTCCAGGTTTATAGATTAAATTGTTTTCCTGTATGGAAGTCGGAGAATTTCACTCAGAGAGGAGGAGAGGGAGGAGACTCTCCGAGCCGCAGCCTGCACTCCCCCCCTCCTTCCCCCGCGGACACCGGTGTTCAGAGTTTGGGACTTCGCTCGTGGGTCGGTGCGGAGCACGTAGTTTGCGTTTGCAGTCTTTATTTGAATGACACATTGAACAGAAAAAACACAGAAAATGATCGCTATATAAATACAGCCTCTCTGTGTTTTTCTCTGTTTAGCGTGTAATCTGTGATCAGACACAGCCGAGAGTGTGACTAGAGACTATTTATAATTTGTACGGTTTGTTTCCACATAAAATCTGTCTATCAACAGTCAGTAATACTAGTGAATAATTAGGGTGCACTTTTAATTATATTATATAATTAATAGATGAGTGTGATTGTTCAAACGTTTCTCTAATATTATAGACTGTAATGTGCTGAGTTCTTTGTTGCTGGAGTTCTCCTCTGTTCTTTCTGACTGAACTGATGATGGATGCTCTACAAAAATAATAACATCTGTTTCTCCTGTTTAGTTTCTGTCTGATGGCTGGGGAGAGGGAAGTCTGGGCCTCTCTCCTTGCTGCTGCCCCCGCGACCCGACTCCGGATAAGGAGAAGACAATGGATGGATGGAAGGATGGCTCAACAAAAGTCAGATCAAGGCAGCAACACCAAGGAAAGCAAAGTGTGATATCAAGCAGGATGCTGGTGAGCTGGAGATGAAAAAGGTAAAAAGAAAACACAACCTGAAGGTTCCCCATCTCCAGGCTTACAAAGAAGCTGCTGCTGAGACCAGAGCACTTAAGGGTTTCATTTATAGTTTACATGCAGATGTTAAGAAATAGTCAATTAAAAAGGCTGAATGAAGTTTAGATGTTGCTGGTGTGTTTTAGCAGGTGGCTATTGTGTTTTCAGCATTATTCATTATTAAATTATTATATTACACATTTTAGTAGAATTTGTTTATATTCTAAAATTGTATTTATTTTTATTTACATGTAAATGCACATCTCTGAATAACATGCTGCTTAATAAATGCTCTGAAACATTATCAACTGACATTTCTTTTTTTGCTTGTTTTGTATATTTCATACTTGGTCAGTTTATTGGTATTTTTTATTAATCTTGGTAAATGTTTGATTTTAACACTGAGCGGTGCACAAAATTAAGATTAAACAGTTGGTTAAATTCAGTGTTTTAAAGCGGATTAGGTTCAGAAATGTGCATCCACTGTTATTGGTGATAATTTATCATTCAGATAAGGTGCAAAACATCAAAATATTGGCCATGAAATCGGCGCAAAAAATCGGCAGCACTTATCGGCCATCGGCTGACCATGACCGCCTCATATCGGCATCGGTATCGGCAATAGAAAAACCAATATCGGTCGGGCTCTAAT